>OW121740.1:148011476-148531476 GCA_933228675.1 Stomorhina lunata
AATAAGTTTGCTGTAATATACAAAAATGTAAATTGTTTAATGATCCTTAAGATGTTAAAATGTTGCTTTTTTCTTGCATTATCTACTCTTTGAATTATTCTTAATTATTTGGTACTTATTTTTAATTTTGATTAAATTGTGACAAAGAGTGCTTTAAACCTAGAGAGAAATATTTCAAGAGTAGTAGTACTTTTTTGTATGAAAAACTTGACAGTTTTTCATACAAAAACGTATTTTTTTTTTTGAAAAATCGAAAAATTTTTATTATTCAAAAATTCATAAAAATCGAAGGTTCCAAAAACTTCCCATTTTTATTTTACGGTGTTAAAACCGTAAATATGGTAAACAATTAAAGCCTTATTTCGTAAAAATTCATGAATAAATATTGGTTTTATTGATAATAAAGTGAAAATTAGCAAACCTTTTATATATGAAAAATTAAAAAAAATTAGAAAAATTAAGTAACGAGTACAATATTCAAAATTCTTAATGAAGTTTGGCATTGCAACTCACTTCATCTACATTTTTGTTAACAAAATCACTTTTTATGAATTTACTTTTTATAGGAAATTTTTCAAAAATTTACTTTTTATAGGAATTTTTCAAAAATTTCCTTTTTATAGGAAATTTTTCAAAAATTTACTTTTTATAAGAATTTTTAAAAAATTAACTTTTTATAGGAAATTTTTTCAAAAGTTTACTTTTTATAGGAAATTTTTCAAAAATTTACTTTTTATAGGAAATTTTTCGAAAATTTACTTTTTATAGGAAATTTTTCAAATATTTACTTTTTATAGGAAATTTTTCAATAATTTACTTTTTATAGGAAATTTTTCAAAAATTTACTTTTTATAGGAATTTTTCAAAAATTTACTTTTTATAGGAAATTTTTTCAAAAGTTTACTTTTTATAGGAAATATTTCAAAAACTTGAGTTTTATAGGAATTTTTTCGAAAATTTGAGTTTTATAGGAATTTTTTCGAAAATTTACATTTTATAGGAATTTTGCTATGAAAATTATTTGGCAAAATTTTCTGAAACAAAATTTTTCATTTTATTGGTTTTGAAACTGGATAAAGTCCCATATATTTTTAAATTGACAAGTAAAAATTTTTTCATACAAAACCAAAAATTTAAATTTTATTTATTTTGAAAATATTTAAATACATTTTTCAATTCAAAAAATCAATATTTTAAAATGTTTGTTTTGAATGTGGTACAAGCGCCAAATGGTTTTTATAAATTTATTTTTATGAAGGAATAAATTTGATAGGTTCTGATCAAAATTTATGATTTAATTTACTTAAATTGTTCACATATATTTTTAAAAACACTTTATATCTCAATTTAAAAAAAAAATAGACTAAATCCACTTTCAAAATAAAGTCTTCATATGTATTTTAAAATCGGTTGAAAATACGTTTACTGTCGAAATTTTCGCAAAAATTTGGCATACGTCTATTATTTATCCAAAGTGCTCAGCAAATTTAGATTGAAATCCGTCCACTCATTGGGGTAACTGCTTTGGACATTTTTCACATATTTTTCATCTCAATATAAGCCGCAAATTTAATGAAATTCGGCACAAATCTATTTTTATGAATGGGTTTTTAGGAAATAAAGGTAGAAACACAATTGGGACAAGTGACTAATTTCGTCCAGCACGACGAATTTGGCATTAAGAATTCGTCTTGTAAATTCGTCCATTGAATACATTTGGGACCAGTAAGCGTTGCACAGTGGTTTACGGACGCTTTTTTTTGGAAATAATTCTGTAACTTTTGAACGATTGGAGATATTTGAATGAAATTCGGCATGGTGATAGTCAAGGAGTATTCGAGTTGGTTTTCAAAAGCACTGGCCCATGAGGGATCGGGAGAGTGCTTGATGGACCTTCAAAGTTGGTCACCTCGGGTGTTCGACCTTTTTAAAAATTCGCCAAAAATCCATTTATGAATGGATTGAAAAGAAATTTTAAATTTAAGTTCTCCTTCAGAAGGTCTACAAAAAATACGCTCACATGTGTAGGTTATCTCCTTTGGGTTTCGAGATATTTGGATAAAAGGAATTTTTGGGTTGATTTTTTACCTATTTTTTTAAGCTTTTTTTGATCTGGTGGACGTATCTGAAGATCAAAAATTTTTTAAGAATAGTCCTTAAAATTGTAACAAAATTCTAAATAATTTTTGTGCAAGTTGGTTATAGATATCTTCTTTCGTTTAAAAGTTAAAAATATTCAAAGTTGAAACTTAAAAAAAATTTTGCTTTTTTGTGAGTTTTTCCCTAAAAGATAGCTATATTTTTTCACTAATAAAAAAATATTTTCTTAAGAAACATAAAAATATTTTTAAAGTTTTTAAAAGAAAACATAATGAGAATGCGTATAAAACAAATTTCTTGCTAATTGAACTTTTGGTCCTCGCACATGCCCCCTCCAAAAAATGCCAATTTGTAAAAAAAAATTTTGGTTTAAATAAAAATTTCTCAAAAGGCAAAGCACCGATTTGAAAAAGATAAGAATGTCCATATTTTCTAATATATCTTTTATTGATTGGAAAAGTTTTTTCTGAAACGAGCTGCAAATAGAGTCAGTGTTGCCATTTTTGTAAAAAAACTCATTTTTTGAAACCCTTTTTTCCCGAGTTGGAAATTGGGGAATTTTTTAGTTAAAATTGCAAATTTTGTTTAGTCTATTGCTTTTAGATCTTATTGGTCTACATGACTACAAATTTTCATTGAGATATCTTCATCTATGTCATTTCTACAAAATATCAAAAATTGAAATTATTTTCCTTCTAAAAGTAGAAAAATAATATTTTTTTGTTTTACGATACAAAGTGTAAAAATATTAACTCACTTAAAAAAGATTTTTAATTGGTGTTCATCTCCTGGACTTTCTCGATCCAATGATACTAAACACGTGAATCAAGCTTCAATACATAGCCTATAAAAGCTCTGAAAACTTTGCCTCCCATATAATTTTTAAGCTAAATATTGGAGTATTGGAGAGTAATGTGTGCAAATAAAGTTAATGGTGCACAGTGGTATTAACTCTGCAATTTCTAAACTACTGGACGGATTTTGACAAAATTTGGAACGTCAATAGAAGAGGTGTGGGGCTTTTAGATCAATTTTTAAGAACGTATTTGTCGGTAGCACAGTGGGCTCTACAGTGGGCCAAAGTTGCCTACCTCGGGTATATAAAACATTTGGGGGCGTATAACTTTCCTCAATTGGGTCCGATCTAAAAGATTTTTACGTTTTCGAAAACTTCTTAAAAAAATTAAGAAAAAAACATGCTTACTTTACTACCTCATCTCATATAGTTTAAGAGATATTTGACTCCATAAAATTTTAGTATAATATTTTAACATTACTTTGTAATTTTTCGCAAAAATCTCTAAAACTAAACAAGGTATTACGACTATTTTTGTACATAGTATGGACCTGTGTATGCGAAAATCAGAAATATAAATTTCGGAACAAGTTCTGAAATTTAAATGAACATTTTTGAATACAGAAGAGTATGCTTTTCGCAAATTTGAGTTTTTTTTAGAAAACCGGCCCGTGTGACCCGATTAATAGCCGGGCTCTATCAGATTTTTGCACAGATATTAAAAACATTATACTAAATACAATTTTGTTAAAAAAAAGTTTTGAGATAAAATAAACAATTTTTTTACAGTCACAAACAACACAAGTTTTGTTAAAAAATGGCTGATTTTCGACTACCGCTGGTTGAAGGGTGCATGTCCAAAATTTTTAGAAATATAGTTTATACTGATCCCTCAAGTCCAGCCTTTTAAAAAATTTAAAAAACGAATTGAGTCTTTGAAAAAATTTTTCAAAAATATTGAAAAAATAATATTACTTTTTTGAAAAAAAAAAAAAAAATTTCAGGCTTTTTTCGGTACACAAACTTTGAAGAATTTTTCTGTGTTATTAAGTTTACACAATAAAGAACTTGTTTCTTCCAGTTCATTTAGAAATTTATCAGCAATCTTGCAGTATTTTTTTAAAAATTTAACGTAGTACAAGAAAAGACAAATAGGCCAAAAAAGGACAGAAGACATACCATAAAAAGCAAAAAAAAAATTTTGGATTCAATTATCTCTTAAACTATAAGAGATAAGGTAGTAAAGTAAGCATGTTTTTTTCTTAATTTTTTTAAGAAGTTTTCGAAAACGTAAAAATCTTTTAGATCGGACCCAATTGAGGAAAGTTATACGCCCCCAAATGTTTTATATACCCGAGGTAGGCAACTTTGGCCCACTGTAGAGCCCACTGTGCTACCGACAAATACGTTCTTAAAAATTGATCTAAAAGCCTCACACCTCTTCTATTGACGTTCCAAATTTTGTCAAAATCCGTCCAGTCGTTTAGAAATTGCAGAGTTAATACCACTGTGCACCATTAACTTTATTTGCACACATTACTCTTCAATACTCCAATATTTAGCTTAAAAATGCTATGGGAGGCATAGTTTTCAGAGCTTTTAAAGGCTATGTATTGAAGCTTGATACACGTGTTTAGTATCATTGGATCGGGAAAGTCCAGGAGATGAACACCAATTAAAAATCTTTTTTAAGTGAGTTAATATTTTTACACTTTGTATCGTAAAACAAAAAAATATTATTTTTCTACTTTTAAAAGGAAAATAATTTCAATTTTTGATATTTTGTAGAAATGACATAGATAAAGATATCTCAATGAAAATTTGTAGTCATGTAGACCAATAAGATATAAAAGCAATAGACTAAAAAAAATTCCAATTTTAACTAAAAAATTCCCCAATTCCCAACTCGGGAAAAAAGGGTTTCAAAAAATGAGTTTTTTTACAAAAATGACAACACTGACTCTATTTGCAGCTCGTTTTAGAAAAAACTGTTCCAATCAATAAAAGATATATTAGAAAATATGGACATTCTTATTTTTTTCAAATCGGTGCTTTGCCTTTTGAGAAATTTTTATTTAAACCAAAATTTTTTTTTACAAATTGGCATTTTTTGGAGAGGGCATGTGCGAGGACCAAAAGTCCAATTAGCAAGAAATTTGATTTATAAGCATTCTCATTATGTTTTCTTTTAAAAACTTTAAAAATATTTTTATGTTTCTTAAGAAAATATTTTTTTATTAGTGAAAAAATATAGCTATCTTTTAGGGAAAAACTCACAAAAAAGCGAAAATTTTTTTAAGTTTCAACTTTGAATATTTTTAACTTTTAAACGAAAGAAGATATCTATAACAAAAATTATTAAGAATTTTGTTAAAATTTTAAGGACTATTCTTAAAAAATTTTTGATCTTCAGATGCGTCCACCAGATCAAAAAAAGCTTAAAAAAATAGGTAAAAAATCAACCCAACAATTCCTTTTATCCAAATATCTCGAAACCCAAAGGAGATAACCTACACATGTGAGCGTATTTTTTGTAGACCTTCTGAAGGAGAACTTAAATTTAAAATTTCTTTTCAATCCATTCATAAATGGATTTTTGGCGAATTTTTGAAAAAGTCGAACACCCGAGGTGACCAACTTTGAAGGTCCATCAATCACTCTCCAGACCCCGCATGGGCCAGTGCTTTTGAAAACCAACTTGAATACTCCTTGACTATCACCATGCCGAATTTCATTTAAATATCTCCAGTCGTTAAAAAGTTACGGAATTATTTCCAAAAAAAAGCGTCCGTAAAATACTGTGCGTTGTTGATGCCATTTTTGTTGATTTTGTATTTGCACAAATTACTTACACTTTCGGACATATCGCGCACTCACAACATTTGGATTTTTTTTTCATTTTATTCTTTTATTATTTCAGAAGAATATTATATTTAAATAATTTTATTTGAAATCAATATTTTTTTTGTTTACATTTTATAAGATGACCATATTTAACAAGAACACATATAATGTCTAATATTTTATAACAGAAATAGAAATACAGACACTCCACTCGTATACCAGTTCAGTCGTCGTTCGTCTGCGTATAAAATAGAAATAAACCTATCGCACTGTTCGATATGCACGTCGAATTTCGTCGTACGCATCAATTGTGAGCACACTCATATAAACCCATATGTTCTATTTCTAACGACGAATATTTGTTCCGAAAAATTGGTCGTTCGTTCCAATTATGTTTCATATTTAAGGTTTATTTTATTCAAAACATTCATAGTTTTTATGAATTTTTAATAAATAAAAAAACTTAAATTAAAAAAAAAAAACAAAAATTTACAATGAAGTGCAAATAACTATGATACTGTGCGAACTGTCATATTTTTAAAATACACTGTGCCTGCCGATCCCATTCGCATTAGCCTATTTCGAGATGGTAGTATGCTCCCAGTTTAACGTGCAATTTATTGACTTAGGGTCCTAAATTTTAAAGGATTGAATTTAAAATGAATGAGTACATCTCATATTTTGCCTGGGTTCGAGCCCCAGCTACGGCAAACATCAATTTCTGTAATTACTAATATCTGCTAAAATGATTAATTGCCACAATATCCTGACAGACCTGATAGGGTTGAGAGTGCTCAGATGGTCTACTACAAAGCATAACTTATCTTATTCTACCTGGGTTCAAGCTAACTATTAAAATTATTCAGGTCAACAAGATTTTGCAGCAAGATATTTGTTGATAAAATCTAAATAGCTTTGGTCCCCTTAATCCAAATATGACGTTGGTTTTTCCAGTTAGGCTATAGTTTTCGAGATATGTTTTTTAAGGTTTTAAATTTTTTGCAAATAGCTGATCTAAAACGGCTTATAATATTGAGCTAAAAAGAAAAACCGAAATGCGAAAACACGTTCATCTTTAAGCTGTCTTCACACTTTTCTTAATCTGCTTTATCGTTTTAGAGATATCATTGAATTTACATTGAAAAAAATAATTCTTTAAAAAATTTCATTAATATAAAAATCGTAATAAATAGAAGAAACAACAAATGTTCAATTTATTTTCTATAATCAAATAAGTGGATAGGTTTTAAAAAAAAGTAAAATCTATTAAGAACTTTTTTTAAAGATAAGTATTAGTATATATATTTAAATTTATAACTACCGATAAGAAAAATATTTTTTCATTTTTAATTTACATAAGTAACACTGTGCTTAAATTTGAAAGATTTTTTAGTAACAAATATAGAACATATCTATCAAAAATGATTTGGATACGTTGATTTCAATGGTAGCATTTATTTAAGTTCAGATAAGAAAGATATTTAATTTTTTCGTTTGAGTAACCCTACCCATGTTATTATGATTGAAATTTTCTTAAATTTGGAAATAAATCAATAAAATTTGGCACATATGTATTTTTTGGGAAAATTGGTTTATTATATGAGAAAAGTGGTTTGTATGGGTCCATTATCTAGGGTACCTCCCATATAAAAGGTTTCCAGAAAATTATCGCAGCCTAAAGGTATGCTCCATAATATTCACAAGACTTAATTTAGGTAAATTTTATATATGGGAGGTACCCGATATAATCGACCAAATTAAACTAAATTCCACAGACATTATTTCTGTTCCAAGAAAGGCCAAACTTCATTGAATTATAAAACCTCATTTTTGAAGAAAAAACAGAAAAAAAGACAACTAAAAAAGCTATTATTGTTTTCGGTAAGGCAGACAAAATTTTTTTTAAGAATTATCCCAAACTTTCGTGCCGCAGCAAAAAGCTGATTTTTTTACAGCTGTGTTATCAATTACCACAGCATCATCCATCAGCGGTAAGTTGACCCGATTCCTATATAAACTTTATTCAATACATTTCCCTGAGTATAACTTCTCTTACAAAAATAAGGTTGAAAGATGTAATATGGTAGGAGAGAAAATGGAGCCTTGCAGTACCCCTGAATTGATCTCGGGCTCGTTTTATGGGATTATATCTCCATCAATTTATGTAGTATGTCACCTGAAAAGACTCAACATAAACTGATAGAAACAATATTTGCTGAAAACAAGAACATTGTAATTTTTACTGAAAATGTGCATATCACTTTCACATAAAATTATAATCACATTAAATTTCGTAAAGCCTTTCCTTCTTTTTAATTTAGTCATTAGACATTCGTTACCTTTAATACCCCAGGTCAAAAATAGTCTGCTAGGGTTAAGTAGGAAATACTTACATTATGAAACCATGACATTTTATAGGGTTTTGGATTCGATTGTATCACACACTCAAAGTAGACATCATCACCCTCTTTAATATCATCTGGATTAAGGGATGAACCCATTTTCAAATGTGCCGTTGGTTGAACTGAAATAATAACAAGAAATTTTAAGGTTATTTAATTGTTACGTAAAAAAATCACTAAAATTTTAATAAAGCAAATGGTTTTCTAAATATTGAAGCCTATATAAAGGGGCACTTCCAAACTTTGACAGATGATAACGGTCATCCTGTTGAAGCCACGTCTCTCAAAACTGTTGCCGTTAATGTAGAAAAGTTTATTCGTATGTTACTGGTCGATATGTTGGTAATAGAATATTTTCGAAATTTTTTTAATACCTAACATTTTAAAATTACACTTGTTTTCTTTTATTTTGTTTTTCTTTCAAATTTGCTTTCCATTCTACATGTAATTTATTATCTTTCATTTTATTTTCTTTCAGTCAATTAAGCTATTTTTTCCCACATCTACTCGACAAATGATTGTTATAAATTTCACTTGTTATATTTTTTTTTTCTAACAATTCGTTTTATGACTACAAAACCACAACAAGATAAAGACAATAAATAGGAAAACAAAAAAAAAAAAAAAAAAACAACAGAAAAGGAAATACAAAACAATCTAAAACTGCATGATTGTTGTCTATCATGTAAATTGTAGTTTACTTTAAATGTTTTATAACCCCAAAACAGCGTGTAACAAAATTCTTAAGTAGTTCATTCGATATATAGTTACTCGTATATGTAAAAGACTATGTTAAAATGCTAAAACATTTATATGGTCACATTTGTTACTAAATGTCTAATGTTCTCTACATGGACTTAAATCTATAAAATTATCTAAAGTTTTCTTCTTTTTTATTTTGTAACTTCTTATTTGAATGTTCTCATAAAAAAAACGTCTTTACATTGACCACATAGGCCCCCTCTCAGTTTAAGTCTTACGTTTTATGACATCGTTTTAGAAGTTGGAGGCAGTATTATTGTCTTTGTTTAAAAATTATATCCTTAGATTTTTTTTTTGTTACTCAGCATTTGTATGTCCATCATTTTGGTTTTTTGTTTGTCTTCTGTTAGTTTTTACATACGAGTTTATATTTATTTGGGTTTTTCACACAATTACATTTTATATTCGGTTTTATGGTTTAACTTTTTTTCTTCTTTTTTATTTTCTGCCTTTTCGACATGTTGCAAAATTTTTTAATTTTTTTTTTTTTCTAGGCAAGGATTAAAGTTGTTAGCCCTTGGAAAGTAAAGTACATATTATTCAAGATTTTATTTTTTCTTTTGTTATATGTATTTAGAATTTAGTTTTGCATGTTGATGTGATTAGAGTGTTTTCTGAAATTATTCAAAAAACTGTGGTAGTGCAAATAATTAATATTAACCTCCTTATTCATAAATGAAAAATAAAGTTATGAAAAACTTATTTATCATATTTTCGATACAAAATTCCCACAAAAAGGCTTTGATAATGTTATAAATTGATTAAGAATTATTCTATTTTTTTATAAGAGGACACTCTTGTAGCCTATTTCACCATTAGTTTGAAATGCGATGTCAAAATAAATGACACCTAAACTCCGAGACCTTGTGGTCCATTACGATTAAACCAACATAAAGGAGATTTCATATTAGATCTGTAACGAATGTTTTTCATTTTGTGATCCTTTGGAAAAAAATGTTATGTCGAAATTTAAAATTTTTAAAATTTTTCAGTCATTAGATACGTTTTAAAGTTAATTTCTTTAAAACGGATTGGGATTATATTATAATTTTTGTTTTCTATTATTATTACACAAAAATTTAATTTGGTGTAAAGGTTGATGATAACTTAAGCAATAAAAATTATGAAAAAATTAAAATTATTAAGATATGCTGTTTTGTTTAAAGAACACAAAATTTTCTTAATATTTTATTTTTGGAATTTTTTGAAATTTTATTTTATTTATTGAAAAAAGCTTTTGTAATATTTGAATGTATTTGTTTCAAAATATTTTAAAAGTCTTATTTTAAAAATTTCTTATGGTACGAAAAATTACAAAAGGCGACTTTAAAATAAAGTCGATTTTACATAAAATCGACTTTAAAACTTATTCTGTGGTTAGGCTGATTGTGTTTATGCTGTTTGTAACGCATAGAAATTTTAGTGAAACATCCAACTTTTTGTTTGAAGAAATGTAACACTTGAGATACTGCCTTTATAATTGTATATATTTCGGCATCTGAAATGCAAAAGTGCGTAACTTAACTTTCAATTTTTTAACGGCAGAAGCAAAACTTTTAAAGTACAACAAAGCACCAGCGAAGAAAATTTTAAGAATTAAAATGATAAAAATCTTTTAGTTTTTGAGCAATTGCGAACAAAAAAAGTGCTCAACATTAATATTTTTTTGAAACCAATAAGACTTAACTACCCTACAAATTTTGAGCGAATATTTAAACCTTTCAAAATTCGTAAAGTTTTTTGTCAAAAATATGGAGACGGGTCTAAAAAATGGTACCAGTTTGTTTTTGAAGCATAATTAAATATGAAAATATTCAGCCTAACCACAGAACAAATTTTAAAGTCGATTTTATGTAAAATCAACTTTATTTTAAAGTCGACTTTTTTAATTTTTCATACCATAAGAAATTTTTAAAATAAGACTTTACAAATATCCCAGTAAAAAATATATGGATTAATCCATAATCGATCAACAAAGGAGTAATAACTTGTTCATCTATTTGGAGTAATAAGCGAGCTATCGAAACTTTTTATTTTGTCTTGATGTTTATGCCTCGCTTAATACTCCAAATGGATCAACAAGGGATGCATCAGTTAGTTTTTTTTTTTGACATAACAAAAAATATTTTGTTCAAATTAAATTGTATGGATCAAAAAATACATTGTTTTTTACTTTTTTTATTTCGGTAATTGGTGAATTTTTAATTGCATGTTTTAAATAATATATTACGCGTTGTCTTTTCTTTAATTTTCTTGCAGAAGCACTTAAAGACACGTTTCCAATATAAATAAAAATTAATATTTTCTGACTTTGTAAAAACCAAATTTTTATTTTATATGAATGTTTACTCCCTTTATGCTCCTTTAGGAGACAAAAACGATTACTCCCTCTCTCGTCATTTTCAAGACTAAAGGGAGTACTCCATAAGAAGCTTAAAAGGAGTACTCGTGTCTGCGGACATGCTGTGTTAAAAATCCTATGAGTTTCGGAGTTTTATGAAGTAATCCATTGCTCGCAAAGGAGCGCTCCAAGAGTACTCTTTGGATGATTCTATTTTTTACTGGGATTTTTTAACAAATACATTCAAATATTACAAAAGCTTTGTTCAATAAATAGAAATAATAAAATAAAATTTCAAAAAATTCCAAAAATATAATATTAAGAAAATTTTGTGTTCTTTAGACAAAACAGCATATCTTAATAATTTTAATTTTTTCATAATATATTTAAAAATTGTTTAAATGATAATCAACTTTTACATAAATTCGAATTTTTGTGCAATAATAATAAAGAACAACAATTGTTATATGATCTCAATCCCATTTAAAGAAATTAAATTTCGACTTAACATTTTTTTCCAAAGAATCACAAAATGAAAAACGGTAAAAAAAGCTTATTTTAATTATTAAAATGAAGTTCTGAAATTTAATTTAAAACTTGATTTATGGTACGACTTTTTCAAATAATGTTGACTTTTTCGATTAAAAGTCGACTTAAAATGTTCTGTGGTTAGCCTGATTAGTTTTAAAGAATTTAAAATAGAACACACATTGGGTTTTTAAAGAGTTTTTTCAGAAATACCCTCGTAACTTGTAAACCGTTAAAGATATTTGAATTAAATTTCATATTTGTGGAAATACAGATCCACGATTGGTCAGAATTTGTATATCATATAGTTAAGCCCTTTACTTTATAGTGAATAAAATCGCTGTTTTATATTGTATGCGTCTAAAATTTTCATTATTTTGGGTACATCCCTTAGGATCGATTAGATTAGGTATTTTGGGCCTTTACGACTAGTATTCCTAAAAAAATTGTGTATCGAAAATTTTCTTCAAGAAATTTTTATATCAAACGTTTTCAATAAAAAAATTTTGTATCAATAATTTACTAAAAAATTGTGTATCGAAAATTTTCTTCAAGAAATTTTTATATCAAATGTTTTTAGTAAAACAATTTTGTATCAAAAATGTCCTTTAAAATTTTACATTCAAAATTTTCTTTAAGAAATTAGTAAATCACACGTTTTTAACAAAAAAATATTGTATCAACAATTTCTTAAAAAAATTGTGTACCGAAAATTTCCTTTTAAAAAATTTTTATATCAAACATTTTCAATAAAAATATTTTATATCAAAAATTTACTAAAAAAATTTTCTTAAAGAAATTTTTATAAAAACTAATTTTGTATGAAAAATTTCTTAAAAAAATTGTGTATCGAAAATTTTCTTTTAGACATTTTTATATCACACATTTTTAATGAAAAAAATTTTGTATCAAAAATTTTCGAAAAAAAATTTCTTTAAGAAATTTTCATAAAAAAAATTTTGTTTCAAAAATTTACTAAAAAAAATTGTATATCGAAAATTTTCTGTAAGAAATTTGTAAATTACATAATTTCAGTAAAAGAATTTTGTATCATAAATTTAGTAAAAAAAATTGTGTATCGAAAATTTTCTTTAAGAAACGTTTGAACCATTTGCAATAAAAAAATTTTGTATCGAAAATTTCCTATATAAAAATTGTGTACAAAAAAAAATTTCTAATAAAATAGTTTATATCAAAATTTTTATATTCCGGTATGTGATGGAAATCGTTCGATTTCTATATATATTTTTGAGATAATTTGAAGTTATTTTTTATTTTAAGTAATATTCATTTTTTTAAGTTATCTTTTTTTTCCCAAAAAAATGAAAATTTTCGCTAATATCTCATCTTTCATTTGGTTAGAATTTTTTGTGGAAATGGGGAAAATTATCTCAAAAATATGTCTGAAATCGATCCGTCACATACAAGATTATACCAACATATTTTCGATGAAAAAATTTTATTAAGCTTATGAAAAATTTTCAAAAAAAATTCTTTGTATCAAAATTTTTTTAAAAAATAATTTTGTATTAACAATTTTTTAGAAAAAAAATGTAAATGCTGATTTTAGATAAAAAGATTCAGCATTGAATATTCCCTATAAACAATTTGATATCAAAACTTTCCATAAAAAATTTGTATTTCTTTAATTTTTATACAAATCTTTTATATCGAAAAAACATGTTATATCGAAAATTTCCTACAAAAAAAATGTCATATCGAAATTTGTATTAAAAGAATTTTATAAAAATTTTTCTGTTATAAAATTTCTATATAAAAAGCAAAAAATATCCTATAAGAATATTTTTATATAAAAAACTTCGATGTTGATTAAAATTTTGTAGCAAAAAAATTGATACAGCATCTTTAACAATTTCTTTACTAAAATCCTGATTTCTTGTTTTTCCTTTCTTCAAATTAAACTTTTCAAGGAAAAAAAAAGTTGAAACTAACTAACGAAGAAAAAAAAGATGTCCAATAAAAAAATAACTTACTTTAGTCAATGTTTGGCAATTTAACTGGTCATATCCTTTTATAACATGTAATAAACAAAAAGCTCACATACATACAAATATAGAAGTATGAGTGTAAAAAAGTGGATGTGTATGAGGAAAAAACGAGTGTATTTGTAAACAAACAAAATTGATCCTTAAAGCTGCTATGAAGGAAAAAACATAATAAAAGTAAAACAAAAAAAAGGATATTTGTTCATTTCTTTTTTTTACAACCCCATCAAACCAGTAATTAAGTTTTCTGTTGAACATTTTATTTTTATCATTTTTGTTTTGTTTGTGTATATTAAAGTATATAAAGATTTTTTGCATATATTGTATTTATAGGGAATGTCCTTGGAAGTTTTGAGGGTTAAAAAAAGGTAAAGAGATATTTTTTTTCATTTCTATTTATATACAAATTTTTGCTTAAGTGAAATTATAATACAGCATTATATAAAATATCCTTTCTATATGATATTTTTATACAAAATACCACTAGTTAATCCTTAAAAATACAAATTTAACAAACTTAATCCATTGAGATTTGCATATTGTGGTAACGTGATGAATGATTTTTTCTTGTGTGTCCTTTATTCGCGTTTATTTGTTGAACAAATGGTACAAAAAAAATATTAAATGAAATCAGCGTATTTTAATGGCTGTTAAAAAATGTGTACATATTTATATAAAAAGTACCTAAAATACATACATACATACATTCATATCCCACTACTCACTAGTGGAAGTGCTACGTAATTGGACCAATGTTTACTTTATGGACTTTGGGTATTGTTACAGTAATATTAACTAACTAACAGTAAACTTTGCAATTCAGTTAAGTTTGTTTGCTAACAAGCAGAGCTTTAAATATATGAAAACTCTTAAACAATTTTTAGTTTTTAAGAATGACAAATTTTACATTGGAAGATTTAATACTTTAACAACTCTGCTCTTTACAACCAACCAGTTCAATGTTACAATGTTTGATTGTTTGCATTATCCGGTAGAGGTACAAGTGAGAGTGGGTATAAGTTCTAGAAGGAAAGCTTTCGTTTAATGGGCCTGTTGACACAAGCTTTATTTTAGTCCAGTTAGAAAGTTTTAAGAAGTAAGGCAATTCTGAGACACTTATCTGGGGGCTCATTACTCATGTACGTTTAAAAACTTTTTATAAAAGATATTTATATCAAATATTCTATAAAAAAGTTTATATCAGTAATTTTTAGCACAAAATTTTATTTTAAATAGAATATTATCCCAAATTTTGTATAAAAAATTTGTTTATTAAAAATTTTGGGTTAAGCAAAATTTCTAAAAATTTTGAAACCAAAAATTTTCTAAAAAAAAAATTAACCATTAAATATTTTATCTCGAAAAACTTGCTATACAAAATTTTCTTTAAAAATGTTTATATCAAAAAACTGTGTATGAAAAAAAAACAATGTCAAAAATATTCCAATACAATTTATAAGTAAAAATTTAAAATTAACAATTTCAAAAAATAGTATGTATCAAAAAATTTTAATTTAAAAAAATTTTAACACCAAAATTTTTCGATGATAAATAAAGAAATGATAAAACTGAAAAATGGTCTAACCAACCATCGAAACGCGTCGAGGAAAGGTTTCCCCACCAACATTTTTTGGTTTTATCAAAAAACTTTTTATTACAATAATAAATAATTGTAATGAATTGAGATCTTAGTGCAATACACTACAGTAAAACATTTTAAGAAAATTTTATATCGGGTGGCCTATCATTCGATTTGACACTTTCAAACCATTTTCTGTGATGCTACATTGACCACAATTGTCATATCGGCAAACTAGAAACAGTTGAGCATTTGAAGGCCAACACTCGTGACTTCATTGCAGAGATACTATCCTACAGGAAAAAAAGTGCTCATAAATAAGACAGGTCGAATGGGGTACCCTGAGACCAGCCGTGGCAGCCTTATGAATGAAATAATGTCAGGCGCTTTGATCTTGTGCGCATATTCTCCATTTTTGTAGGCCGAGCTTTAAAGATTTTCTTCAATCTGATCCTTCCATAGAAGTTTCTATATTAAAATTTTCTAGAAAAAATGTTACCATCGAAAATTTTCATATAAGAACTTTTTATCTAAAAATTAATAAGAAAAAACTTTGGTATCAAAAATTTTTTATATAAAATGCAAAATTTTCTATAAAAATCAAAAATTTTTGTATAAAAAAATTTTCTATATAAATGTATGCATCGAAAAATTTTTTATAAAAATGTTGGCATCGAAAAATTGTTTATAAAAATGTTTGTATCGAAAAATTTTCTGTAAACATTTTTGTATCAAAAATTTTTTATAAAAATTCTTGTATCAAAAAATTGTCTATAAAAATTTTTGGATAAAAAATTTTTCTATAAAAATTTTTGTATAAACAAATTTTCTATAAAAATTTTTGTTTAATAAAATGTTCGATAAAAATATTTGTATCTATAAAAATTTTTGTATCGAAAAATTTTCTTTAAAAGTATGTGTATCGAAAAATTTTCTATAAAGGTTTTTATATCGAAAAATTTTCTATAAAAATTTTTGTATTGACAAATTTTCGATAAAAATTTATGTATTGAAAAATTTTCGATAAAAATTTTTGTTTCGAAAAATTTTCTGTAAAAATTTTTGTATCCAAAAAAAAAAAAAAATTAAAAAAAAATTTATATAAAAATTTTTGAAGAAAAATTTTCTATTAAAATTTTTATATCAAAACATTTTTAATAAATTTTTTTTTTATTGAACAATCTTCTATAAAAATTTTTGTATCAAAAAATTTTCTGTAAAAATTTTTGTATCGAAAAATTTTCTATAAAAATTTTTGTATCAAAAAATTTTCTGTAAAAATTTTTGTATCGAAAAATTTTCAATAAAAATTTTTGTATCGTTTTCAAAAAATTTTCTATAAAAATGTTTATATCAGAAATATTTCTATAAAAATTTGTGTATCGAAAAATTTTCTATAAAAATTTTTGTATCGAAAAATTTTCTATAAAAGTTTTTGTATCGAAAAATTTACGATGAAAATTTGTGTATCGAAAAATTTTCTATAAAATTTTGTGTATTGAAAAATTTTCGATAAAAATTGTTGTTTCGAAAATTTTTCTATAAAAATTTTTGTATCGAAAAAAAAAATTAAAAAAAAAATTTATATAAAAATTTTTAAAGAAAATTTTTCTATAAAAATTTTTATATCAAAACATTTTTAATAAAATTTTTTGTATCGAAGAATCTTCTATAAAAATTTTTGATAAAAAGTTTAAGCATTGGCTTTAACTTTGTTTTTTCATGAAATTTCGTTGAATTCCGTCCACATTTGACCTAGCTCCCATACAAAATTTTCTATCAAATGATACTAAATGTGACAAAAATCACTAAAATGTTCGTAAATCTAAAGATATTGAGAATTTAAAGTTTATTTTTTGCAAACATAATTTTTGTAACAGCTTTAATCAATTTTCCAAATGACGAAACAGCTTGAATATATAAGTTTTGAGAAAATGTTTGTATGATGGCAAAATTTAGAAAATATTTGTCTTTATACAGGAAAAAAAAAACACCTTTGACCTTTGTGGTGAAGGGTATCGCCCGGACTATAGCACTTTCTTACTTGTTATTTCTAACTTCAATTTCTTCAAATGTGACTTATTAGCGATTTTCATATAAAAAGTTTAATTTTGTCTCAAAACCCCAAGCCTTGCCTTTATTTCCCTCCTTCAATGATTTAGTGTATGCGTGTTGGTGGGTGTGTGTGCTTAACTTTTAATAACGTTAACATGTAAATGATTCTCAGGTGAGCAACAATGTTGCATGTTCTCGTTATATTTGTGTCACTTTGTTTACAAAAGTTTTTCGCTTAGGTTTTTCTTTTTCTTCTTTTTTTTTTGCCCTCAACTCCCATTTCCCTCATTCATTTTTCGAGCGGTATGTTTGTTTGATTACTCTCAACAATGTTGTTTAGTTTGTTTGGTTTGGATCGTAAAAAAAAACGAAAAATTTTACATAAACTCAATTCGTAATGAATGGAGTCGATGTGAAAAATAGAGGGATTGACACTAATAATTGCAGCAACATGTTTGATTTTTAAGCATCAATAAATTTTGATGAAATGTTGAATTATGCAAAATGTTTTAGGAAATGCTTGAAAAGAGGACAAAAAAAGTATTAGGAAAATATTGCATAAAATTTAAAAATGCAAAATTACCGGAGTTTTTATGCTTTAAAGTTATAGGTTAACATTATTTAAAACAAATAGTGTTAAAATGTTGCAAGCAAGGTAGTGTGTTATAAAGTTCAAATGTTTATCTATGCCTTAACTTGAATATAATAACAAGAATGAAAGTGATATAGTTGCTCAAGACCGACCATACGATACCCTTCACCACTAACGTCAAAGGTCTGTACTTTTTGGTGTATAAAGGTGTATTTTTAAAATTTTGTCATCATACAAATATTTTCTTTAGACTTATATAATTAAGCTGTTTCCGTCGTTTAGACTTATATGAGAGTTTGGGTCAAATGTGGATCGATTATCTCGAAATTTAGCAAAATGATCACAGTTTTTATAAAAATTATGTATGCAAAAAATAAACCCAAAATTGGCATTATCTTCAGATTTACGAACATTTTAGTGATTTTTCTCACATTTACTATCTTTTGATAGAAGAGTTTATATGGGTGCTATGGTCAAATGTGGACCGATTTCAGCGAAATTTGATACAATGATTTTGGTTTACATAAGCAGTATCTGTTTTAAATTAAAAATATTGATATTTGTGAACAAAACATTAATTAATTCTGGAAATGGGACCTATAGGAGATACATTAAAGAATTTTCCGATTTTGACGAATTTCAGCAGTCATGGTCCCACTATCAAAACAATTCTCTGTATCAAATTTCATCAAATTATTTCTAGAATTACGACTTGTACTTTGATTACAAGGTTTGCATGGGGGTTCTGCCAGCCGACCAGATTGATGGACGGACGGACGGACGAGGGAACGGACGAGTGGATGGACGGACAAGCGGAGGTACATAACCTTCTCGTTCTAAGGCAATGAAGCTTTTTGACAAACCTTTGATTATAAATCGTTTAAAATTTTAGAAAACTAATGTTTTTTTTTGGTGAGCTCTTGCTTTTAGATGTTACATGGTAAAAAAACTCGGTTTACGCTGTAGTTTGGAAGTTTTCATACATATTTGCGAGTGATCTCTACGAAAAACCGGTATTTTTGAAAATTTACGTTCAAAAGTTCGCTATTTACACCTGTCGTATGTTATAGCTATATGAAGCACAATAATGAGATATATATCAGACGATGCGAAACTGAAAGATCTAACAATCCTTATCCATTCTTTTTTTGAATTCCTTGAGACGGCCGAAAAATATGCGAAAAAATTGGCGAAAACGTGCTTTTAATTTTGGCAGCCATTAAGTAGTATTAGAAGTGACGAAATTGAAATTTAGAGGCTAGTGGATTTATCCCCCAAGTGTGGTGTCTATTTTGTGGAACAATGACTTGGGTCCAAATTTTACAGCGAATGAAGAAGAAGACGAAATATGAGCAAAAACGTAAATACTTCAATCTATTTTTTTATGTTTTTTTTAAATTTGCATGTCAATAACTCTAAGAAGCGCAAATTTGCGCCACTAAAATTTTGGATTCAATACACCAAAGGTCTTGAAAATTCAAATTTGTAATTAAGTTTTCGGAACTCTTAAGAGTACAAAAATTATTCGAGTTGAATGTCGGTATCAAAGGAATTTAAACTGTTTGATTTTTGTATGGCTTAACAATTCATTAAAATAAACCTATGTAAAGCATGTGCAGCATATACAAATGCCTAAAGCTTTTATTAAATTTGCCACAAAAAGTATTTATCTTTTTTTTATTTCACCCCAAAATAATGTCACTCTGGACCAAACAAATGAAATATAACAATTTTTAACTTGCCACAATACACAAGTTTGTTGAATGGCAAAAAAAGTATACAGCAAAAATTGTATATTTAATTAAAATAAATGTTATATTGTTTAGAAAACCAAATAACCAAAAACTATAAAAAGCCTTAAAAACACACACACATAGCAGACATACAAAATACATCCGATATGTGCTAGTGCTTTTTAGGGTGTGCGAGTAATTGAAGACTTGAATTATTCGAATAATTGGAGAAAAATTAAAGCAGGCTCTAAACTTGATCGATTCACAGTTACATTGTCAAAAAAATTATTCAAAACTAGAAAATATAATTTATTAATATTTTGGTTAAAAAAAACCTAAAAATACTTATAACTAAAAAGTTGAAATCGTGCTTTATCTTCTATGATCAAAAATTTTGAAAAAGTACATATACGTTAATAAGTGGGTCGGCCCCCAAAGTATCGATATTTTTGGATTTTATATGTTGTCCTCTCATCACTTTTTAATATCAAATTATTATTCGAATATTAATCGACCACTTAATAAACACTCAATTGAACCCCCTTAGTTTTGGCACATGCATTTATTAAAGTTGATTGAACTTAAACCTTTGAAAAATTAAATTTGCAATTTGTCACTTGTGGGATGTAAGTTAGGGGAAAGAATTTCTGCGTGTGTGTATATGCATGTAAATGGGTTTTGTTTAGCTTGTAAATAGTAACCAGTACATAAATAATTCAGTATTATTAGCCCACAGAAACCAGTAAACAAAAAAAAAAAAGACAAAATTCCCGTACTATTTACTAACGCTGTTATAACGTTAGAAAACAGAAGGGAGAACTTGATTTTTGTAAAAGTAAAATTGCGTTAAATGTTATACAGCCACATTGTAGATTTATTTCCTTTTTTCATCACAATATTTATACATGGTATTTACATATTATAAAAGGTAACCCAATAAACATGGGTATAGAAAGAAGAGCTAAACTAAAGTAAATTTAGCTAATCAAACTTAAAAAACTAATTAAATTTTCTAAAATTTTTAGATTATATATTTTTTTTTAATTTTTATCCAATAACTTATTAAATTGTTTACTGGGTTTCTGCAACTTATTTTAATTCCTTTTTATTTCAAAGCCTATTACACAACTCTATGTAGGTACACATCGAAACTAGGTGATATTAAACTAAATTGTCAATATAGGTCCAAAATACTTGAATTTTTTTGGACAAAATGAAAAAAGCTTTAAACAAATTACATTGGCAATAGGTTTTGCACAATTTTCTAAATAGTATAAATTGAGGCCAGTTAACAGGGATTTTTCAACACTAAAATTAACAAGTAGTTGTAACTAGTATTTTTGTTAATTTTTTCATTATTCGTTTTTGTACATAATGCTTTTTGACACATATGTATTTGTATGCGTAAAGTCCACAGTTACATCAAATACACATTTAACTAAATTCGTGTACAAATACTCTTTAAATTCTTTTTTTAATGAATTTGATGGCAATTTTAATTGTTGTTTTATTATGAAAATGAAATAAACCAGGAAAGGCATATATGAACATATATTTTATAATACATAATGTCCAGAAGAAATTAATGAAAATAAATCCTATTTAAAAAAATATTAAAATTTTTCGACTAAGTACTGAAGCCCATCTTCTTCCATTTTGATTAAATTTGCTTCATAGATTCATCAAGTCAATACAATTTTTAAAATTCTTCAATATTTGAAATTAGTTTTAGTTCAGATTTTAAAATTTTTAAAACTTTTTTCATGGAATTCCTGATATCATTTTCTGTCCTAGACGACTTAGCTTGACATAGCTTTTGTGTCTCCGTAAGTTTTTTATATGGGAGCTATGGTCAAATGTTGACCGATTGTGACAAAATTTTGCAAAATTTTGGCATTGACATAAGACCTCCTCGTGCTAAATTTAGTGGCCAAAGCTATTACAGTTTATCATTTATCGGCATTTAAGTGTATTTTGGGTGGAATTTAGGCTGTTTCCGTAAATTTTTTGTATGGGAGCTATGGTTAAATGTGAACCGATTTGGATGAAATTTTATATACTGCCTAGGGCTTATGTAGAACTTCCATATATCAAATTTTATCATCATAACTATTATAGTTTGTTATTTGTTAGCAAATAAGCGATTAGAATAGGCGAGGTTATACGGGAGCTATGGTCAAATGTTAACTGATTTTGTCCAATTTCAATGCCAAAATTTTATCAGAAATGAAGAACTGCTTTCGTTTAGGTGTTATCGTTATTTTAGCAGACAGACGGACAGACAGACAGACAGGCGGACAGACAGACAGACAGACAGATAGACAGACAGACAGACAGACAGACAGACAGACGGATAGACATACAGACAGACGGACATAGCTAATAGGCGAGGTTATACGGGAGCTATGCTCAAATGTTAACTGATTTTGTCCAATTTCAGTACCAAAATTTTATCAGAAATGAAGAACTGCTTTCGTTTAGGTGTTATCGTTATTTTAGCAGACAGACGGACAGACAGACGGACAGGCGGACAGACAGACGGACAGGCGGACAGACAGACAGGCAGAAAGGCAGACAGACAGACAGACAGACAGACAGACAGACAGACAGACAGACAGACAGACAGACAGACAGACAGACAGACAGACAGACAGACGGATATAGCTCAATCGTCTTGGAATTTCATAGGGATTCCTTTGGAAATTACTCTTGCATTTCAATTTTTTGTTTTCAAGTACATACGAGTATCGTATTTTTCCAAAACAATTGTTTTTGGCTGCTTTAAAAATTTCTCAACAATTTCGAATTTTTATTAACAGACAGTTAGACAGTTCAAGCTAAACCCTCAATATTACTCATGTGATAATTGTTTTGACTATAAATAAAAGAAGTATACTTTGGCTCTGATTCAAAATGTGACAAATGCCCTAGTTTTGAACATAAAATTTAAATACTTCCTAATTGGGGCCAGTAATTTTATGACCCCTCTTTTAATAAATAAGAAAGCCTGAGAAAAATAACACTTTTTTCCTATAACTTTATAGCATAAAAATAAAAAGCAACCACAATAATTGTAATCCCCTGTGATTAAACATCCTTTAATCTGGGGTTGGACTACTCCGCAATGTTCCAATTGTTTTAGTGTGAGTTTTTTTTTTACTTTTATTTATACTAGACTTTTATATAAACAAAACAACAATAACCATGTCCGCATTAATATTCATGTTCTAAAACAATGGTCTTCTAAGCGAGAAAGTCTGAAACCAGTAAAAACATATAGGATAATAAACACAAAGAAAACCAGTGCAGAAAAGGGAGATAGAGAGAGAGAGAAGGAAAGAAAAAACATGCAGGCTTTTGTAATTTATTTTTATTACAAACTTGGCCAATTTCATTTCTAATCACAATTCAGTTTATGTGTATGTATAAGAATTTATACATACAAAACTGGAACTCTGGCTAAAACAGCAGAGCACAACAGGACGAAAACAGACACACTCACAGATACTTTCACAACAAAAAAATACAATGAACTTACAAAAACAATATCATTAAAGGCATTTACAAAAGCTTTGCAATTGAATTAAATTGAATATGGGCCCAGGCCATTGTCAAGTAAATAACAACTACAAACATTTAACCTCAAATAGCGTGACTACTTTATTCTACTTTCATTTGTATACCCTACATCATTATTGTTTGGAAATATTCTGATTAGTTTGTGATTATGTTTGTAACTGTAAGAAATATGGCTCAGAATTACTTTTGTCAAAATCTTTCTATTATTTCTGGTATCTCCTATACGGGCTAAAAGAAATGTTAATTATTTTGAGAATACAGTCATTTTTGGCTATAGGCCACAGCTATAGTTGCACAACTTTTGTGGACTATAAGCAAAAATAGACTATAACTATATTTTTTTTTTGTAAACCACTTTATAGACTAATAGCGAATCTGGATATAATCCACCTTTGGACTTGGATAAAATCCACCTATGGACTATATAAAAATTTGTATTTTCTTTAATAAAATCACTTTTTTAATAAAAGTAAAACATAACCAAATATCAAATTAATAGTACAGTTTAACTAATTTTGATATAAAATCCGAAAACGATATTTGTTTTTTCTTAGATATATCCGAGATATATTTTATTATCCGAAAAACAGTTTTTTTGCAAGAAGTGTTAATATAACTCAGAAACGACTTTATATATTGAGCTAATCAAAAAACCGAAATTCGAGAACATTTTTATCAATAAGTCGTCTCCACATTTTTCTTAATCAGTTTAGTCGTTTTAGAGATATCATAGAATTTACACCGAAATAATGATTCTTTCAAAATTTTTTCGTTTTTAAAAAAAATCATAAAAAATGTAAGAATCAGCATAAGTTAAATTTTATTTCTTTAATTATATGTATAAGTGAACATGTTTTTAATAAAAAAAGTTATATCATATGAAGAGTTATATCATCCATTTAGAAAGTTTTCTTTTCAAATTAAAAGGTGATATATCTATTAAAACAAAAGCTACTACTGAAACTTTTATCAGAAACAATTTCATTAAAAATTTTCTATAAAAAAAAATTTTTAATATAAAATTTTCTATAGAAAATTTCTGTACAAAAATTTTATATCAAAAATTTTCTATAGAAAACTTTTAAATTGAAAATTTTTAATTTAAAATTTTTTTATAGAAAATTTTCAATATAAAATTTTTCGATAGAAAATTTTCAGTATAAAAATTTTCTATAGAAAATTATCAATATAAAATTTTTTTTCTATAGAAAATTTTGAATATAAAATTTTTTTTCTATAGAAAATTTTGAATATAAAATTTTTCTATAGAAAATTTTGAATATAAAATTTTTCTATAGAAAATTTTGAATATATATTTTTATATTGAAAATTGTTTATAGAAAAATTTCATATTGAAATTTAACATGATTAATTTTTGATAGAAAAATTTTATATTAAAAATTTTCTATAGAAAAATTTTATATTAAAAATTTTCTATAGAAAAATTTTGTATTGATAATTTTCTATAGAAAATTTTTGTACTGAAAATTTTCTATCGAAAAATTTTATATTGAAAATTTTCTATAAAAAAATTTTAAATTCAAAATGTTATATTGAAATTTTTCTATAGAAAATTTATATATTGAAAATTTTCTATAAAAAAAAAAAATTATATTGAAAATTTTCTATAAAAAAATTGTATATTGAAAATTTTATTTGAAAATTTTCTATAGAAAAATTGTATAATATAACATATTAAAAGTGGACTTAAAGCGAAATGGATTTTAGAACGAATTTGTGTGAAATACGATAAGTAGTTGTAAATGACTATGACAGTTTTATATCCGTTTTTGGCCCTTAAGCGGAATGGACTATAGTCGAAAATTACTGCGTTAGAATAAAGAAATTTAAAATCGTCTTTTTATATTACAAGAGATGATTTATAGATCTAAGATGACTCAGCAGTTCGTGGTGACTCCGGAGTTTTTAGATGACTCAGAAATTGTAGGATGACTCAGTAGTTTTAGCATAACTCAGCAGTTCAAAGATGATTCAGCAGTTTAATTATGAATTAGTAGTATGAGGATGACTCAGTGGTTTTAGGATGACTCAGTTGTTTTTTTATAAGATTCAGTTTTAAGATAAGTCGGTAGTTTTAGGATGACTCAGTAGTTTTAGCATAACTCAGCAGTTTAAGGATGACTCAGCATTTTAAGGATAAATCAGCAATTTAATTATGAGTCAGCAGTTTGATAATGACTCAGTGGTTTTAGGATGACTCAGCAATTTTTGAATGAGTTAGAAGTTTTAGTATAACTGCAGTTTAAGGATGTTAGCGACAATTAAATTCCATGGGAATTCCTGTATAATGATAAATCTCTCAAGGGAGTTTAAGTTTCAAATGCTTAAAGAAATTGTCTTCAGAATCTATTACATTTTTTTTACCTTAGTTGAGGTCAAACTTGGAAAATTTACTTTTTTAAAATATAGTCTTATTCTCACTTCTCTATGTCACAGCATACTTGAACAGTTACAATGATTTTGTTAAAGGTCTTCTCGAAAAGTCCCATAAAAATTCTAATTTGGAAACAACTAATGGAGACGATTATCCAATGGGACAAAGCTAAGGCACATACACCTGCTCATGACATGCATGTTTGTTTGTGCGTTTACATGTTTTCCATTGTTGTTTATGAATTTTAATATTTAATTAATTTTAATTTTAATTTTGGCAGGGAATAAATGTATGAAGTGCAATATCTTTATATTACAGAGTCTTTGTGTAGAGTTACAAAACTACAAACAGTGACTGTTTTACCAAAGATCGACTGTATTTCAAAAAGCCATATTTTATGTAGAAATTATTGTTGCGGGCAAAGTTCTACCCCCTAAACTATTATAGACAAGATGCCAGGCATTCCCATTAACAAGTAGTCCACCTTTGACCTAAATGGTATAGCATATCATAGATTCGTACATGACCGACTACAAAACTTTTTTATTAGTTTTTTCTCAATATTTTTACAAGTATCTCAGTCCGTCCACCAACTCAAGCATGTCCACAATTTTGTGTCTTTCTACTTGTTAGTTTATTTTTTAACATTACGTTGATATTTAGACAAAAGCCCCATCAACAAAAGACTCTAGAGCCTTACAATTTAACAATGTCGAAAGAACAAAATCTATGTTTAATAGGAAAAAAAGTCCTTCCTAAAGTGTAAATTTATTTATGTTAATTTATATTCTTCTACAACGTTTAACCGACTTATGTACGTGTGGTCAGGATTTCTGCTGCTGCTGCTACTAAGACGACATCGTTATAAATTAAGTAAAATGTCTTTTCTATATAATTTTCAGTTCATGTTTTTTTCCAATTTTTTTTTTTTTGTTTTTATTTTTATTGGTCTTACTCTCTCTAGGTTTATACTTTAATTTTGTACTTACAGTGCACCACCAGACGCCATTTATCCTCGATAGCACTGCCCTCTATAAATTGATTTTCCGCTCGACATGTCAAATATTTACCATCATCTTCACGGGTAGGCGTGAATGTTAATATACTCAAAGATTGATTGTCGGGTTCATTAAACTGTAAGTATAGAAGATAAAAATACACAGATAAATTTGTGGCAAAATAAAATAAAAATTAAATATATTTGTATGAAAAAAATGACGAAAATGTGTATGGAAATGTCTGCAAAAAATTGAAACGAAAAGAAATCAAATAAAATAAAATTTTCCATGATGCAGTATAATTAAACTGCTTAACCGAAAATGCTTTAATATGAGTCTGTGTTGAAAAACATTTTATAATAAAAAATGGAGTAGAGTTGAAAAAAAATTGTCAAATTTGTTAGTGGTTAAATACATGTGAGTATTATCTTAAACCGGTTATTGGACTTATCATGAGAGAACTTAATAGATTTTTTTATTTAACTCATGAGATTATGGTTAGAAATAAGAAATTAGTTTTCACATGTTAATCTTTTTCACTGTTGCCAACTATTTTCCGAAAAATATAGCTAAATATTGTTGGAAAATCGCTAGAAAATAGCTTAATTTAAAAACAAGTAAAAAATTAAGCGATAAATCGCTAAAAAAAAAATTATTTAAATAAACTCAAAAATGTATGTAATTGATCATGCTATGATCTTAAGCAAAGTTGTTGAACATGAGGCAATGGTGGTATGATCAAGTTCCTCTAGGCGACGCCACTAAAATTTACTAAAAATGAGTTAAATCGTAAACTCGGCATTTGATCATTCTACGATAATTAGCAAAGTTGTTGTGCATAAGCTGACGAAGGTTCCTACGTTTATGCAACTGATTTTCCCCAGATAGTGATTAAGATGATTAGAAATAGATGGGATATTTGCGCGATGTCTTAACTTAAATTTATTTTAGTTTAAAGCTTAGCAAAGCGCACAGGGTACAGCTATTTCAATATAAAAGTAATTCAAATTAAAAGGTGTTCAATACTTATCAGCAAATTAAATTAATTAACTTTAACTGAAATAATAATTTAAATTAAGCTGTGAATTAAAATCGCTAGATTTAACAAGAAAATAGCCAAATTGGCAACAGTGATCTTTTTCATGATAAAACAAGTAAGAAAATATTTGATGACCTTCACCAAGAGGTCAAATATGTACTAATTAATATCAAATTTTCAAATTTAATTATCTTTAGATCTTTAAGTTTTTTGTGATCGAGGTATTTGATTGACTTTTAAGAGTTGGGGTTGTATGGAAGGTATGGCCAAATATGGACAAAACAAAGCCCGACCATACGATATCCTTCACCACTAAATTTTGCCGTCATACAAAAATTTTCTAAAAACTTATATATTTAAGCTATTTCAGTCATTTGGTCTTATTTGAGAGCTAGGGTCAAATGTGAAACGATTATTTCGATATTTTTTAAATTTATTACAGTTATTGAAAAAATTATGTATGCAAAAATTAACTTAAAATTCCCATTATCTTCAGATTTACGATCGTTTTAGTGATTTTTGTCTCATTTAGTGCGTTTTGACAGAAGAGTTTGTATAGGAGCTAGGGCCAAATGTAGACCGATATCAACATAATTTGGTACAGTGATATTAGTTTACATAAGCAGTATTTATTTTAAATTTCATGAAAAAATATTGATATTTGTGGCCAATATATCAATTCCGGGAAGTGGAACCTACGGGAGGTACCATAAATAATGAACCGATTTTGACGAATTTCAATATCCAGAGTCCCACTATCAAAAAAATTATTTATGCCAAATTTCATCAAATTATCTTTAGAATTGCGACATGTACTTTGATTACATGGTTTACGTAGGGGTCCAGCCAGCCAGCCGTCCAGACGGACGGATCGACATCGCTAAATCGACTCAGAATTATAAGTTAGATAAACTTTAATTAATTTTCCAAATTTTGTTGAAACCGGTTCATATTTGAGCATAGCTTCCGTACAAGAGCTTGTTACAAAAGCCACTTAAATGCATCGAATATTACAAAAACGTTCATAACTCTAAAGATAATGACAATTTTATATATGTTTATTGCACAGATCATTTCTGTTTATATAAGTAACCAAACTGTTAAATTTGGAGAAAATCGGTAAACATTTAAGCCTAGCTTCTATGTAACGAAAATGGCTAAAATATAAAATTTTATATTTTCACTGAAATTGCTTTATTGTTAAAAAAAATCACCATTTGTTCATCGTTTTCAGGCAATAAGGCTTATTTTATTATGAATATTCACTGCTTTAAGATCATGTACAAAAATGATCGGTTTTTACCATTTTCGATTTTTAATAAATTTTCAAAAAAATTTTAAATTGGAAATTTTTCAAAAAATTTTTTTTTTTACTTTGAAATGCAAATAACACCAAATCCGTTCAAGATATGAAAAAAGATATTTCCAGCGACTTAAAGATAATTGTATTCGCTATCATATTTTATGACGATGAAAAAGTCTAACAAGTAGTGTCAAAGACATAGTAAAATCCGTGGATAACCCTGTTCAAAAATTATAAATTTTTTAACATTATTTTGTTCAAATCATCCAAATTAAAGAAAATTAAACTTCGACCGAACATTTTTAGTGAACTAGTGCTATTTTCAGATTTATTGGCGTTTTCTGAATGACATGTGAGAGTTGGTCTGTATGGAAGTTAATGACAAAACAAAATTTATTACTTAGACTTCATTCAAATACCAATAAATTTGCGGGTGTAAAAGACCAACATCTCTATTCCGAGAAGGTTAGCCTATGAGGGGTAGCGGAAATATTGATAATTTTTTACCAAAGAAAATGTTTCTGCTAAAGAAAAAGTTGTGTCCTCTTCTTTATTAGCAAGCATACAATATCAGCCTGCCAGCCATCCAACCGGATGGGAAACCAATTTTCTATGCACCCTTCCCATTTCGATTGAAGTATCACAAAAATCATGTTATTTTAAGCATATCAACCGCTTTAGAAGGCTTCTAAAAACTTTGAGGTCACCCGATGATTTCATTTTATTTTCTCATACAATAAACGAGGTCAACAATTTTGCACGCCTTATGAAGCGGTTGATATGCCCCAAAATGCATTTTTTCCAGGAGTGGGTTACTAGTTCTAGAACGCACTTTGCATGGGGCAACTGTCGCCTTTTCCAGTATCGAAGAGGAATCCAATAAATTGGGTCTAGATGTCAACGAATCAAAAACAAAAACTGGTTTCTGCAGGCAAATGGAGCACTAGAATTAGATCACACGTATCTGTTAAGAACTATAGCTTTGAGGTATTTGTATACCTCGGTACCGTTGTGAACATCAACAATGGTACAAGCTTCGAAATCAAATGTAGAATCATACTTGCCAATCGATGTTATTTTGGCTTAAGCAAACAGCTAAGAAATAAAGACCTCTTCGTAAGAACTAAAATTAAGCTCTATTAAACGCTTTTACTACCTGTGTGTGCGTTATTGTATGTTGCTGAATCATAGGCACTTTCACAGGCAGATGAAGCTAACTTTGGAGTGCTTGAGAGAAAAATTCTACGAAGAATATTTGGACCAGGGTGCGTCAACAATGAGTATCGACATCGAACGAACCATGAGCTGTATGAGTTATAGGCTGGCATAGACATAGTGAAACGCATTAAGCAACAGCGGCTGCGTTGGCTAGGACGTTGTGCAAATGAATGAAAATACTAAGGCAAAAAAAGTGTTCGAAAATGATCCTAATGGAACTCATAGATGAGGGCGTCCAAAACTTTGATTGAAAGACAAAATAGAAGAAAATCTTTCGAAACTTGGCCTACGAAATTAGAGAATATGCGCACAAGATAGAGACTCATGGAATTCTAAATTATGCTTGGCCTTTGACCTAAACAGGTTGCAACTATAGGCCATTTTAGTAAGTAAGTAAGTAGTTACTAGCTCGACGTCCTAACCCATATTTTTATAGTTCTTATGGGAGAACCTGAGGCACATGCTAGCTCACTACATAGTACCTCGGGTGATATCACAAGAAGGTCCGTGTACATAGTTGGCTTACTAAGTTAAGACCAACTAGAACAGTTGCTTTGTACCCAACATCCCCTACATCATGTAATAACTCAAACAAAGTGGAAAAGGTGCTTTGAAAATAGGTTTACACATATGAAAAAGTGTATTGGAATACATGGAGATTATTTTGAGAAGCAATAAAACCATTTGTAACTCGAAGTGGTACAGCAGGTTAGTCATCCGCCTAGCATACCAGAGCTCTATCCCTGGCCAGACCTACTTGAAAAAAAATAAAAAAAAAACGATTACCTTATATCTCAGATTGCCGGTGGTTATTGAGTATTAGGCTATGTAAAACATCTCCAACTAATGCATTTGCCATCCAGGGCTAAAACATAGGTCTCTTTCAATTAGTCTAAAGATAGAACCGGATGCATCTCATTGTCTGAGAGAAGTACCCCTTGTTCCAATTAAAATGTTGTGTGGGAATTTCATTGATAAATATTTATAGATTTTCCTATATCCCGAAACATAAAAGTCAACCGTTGTATTATCTTTACTTCACTATTCAGCCCTGACATTTCTAATGACCTCTCTTTCAGCAAATTAATAAAGAAAACGTTTGATTTGGTTTGTATTATAAAGAATATTTTAACATCATTAAATATTTAAAAGACAAATAAAAACGACCAGATAATTTAAAACTGAAAAAAGATCTAATTTGTATAAAAAAAAAATTGTTAAATGAAGCTTTTTTTCCTCTACATACAAACATAAAATCTTGCCTTTAATTCTTAATTAGAAAAAAATAAAAATCCTTTAAAAATCAGTCGCTACAAAGGGCAAACTGACATAAAAACTAAAAACAAAATCCGCAGACGGAAATGTTAAAAATATTTCATTTAAATCATGTCATAGTCACAGTCATACTTGGGTAGTTTTTTGTTATGCATACGTACGTATGTAAGTATGCTTATTTTAATGGTTTTGGTAGTAATAATTTTTACTACATACAAATCCTTTCTAGATGAATATTCATATGTGTGTCAGTGTATGTCCTCCATACTCATGTGTCACTTTTATTTAGCAATCTTGTTCATGTAAATGTGGGTCATATCGATTTTATGGAATTTCTTTTTTTTTTGTTATTTTTATTCTTGTTCATATACAGGAAAAATTGTTTTAATTTTTTTTATTTATTTTCTCTTGGCCTTTTTAATGTCATGTTTAGTAAATGTCTCTGTATATTTGTATGTGTGGGTGTGTGTGTTATTAAATGAATGTGACGTTGACTTACATTTTTTGTTAGTTTTTTCAGTTGTTTATTACCCTTCCACCAGGATATAACGGCCTGTGGTTTTGAACCAGATGATTTACATTCAATATCATAAGTGCGATCAGCTGATACAAATCTATCATTGTTCATTATGTGAACGGCCTTTGGTTTTACTGGAATGAGAAAAGAGAAAAAAGGTGATGAGTTTTTACTAAAAGTGTCTATAATGATGTGATAAGGATGGGTTTTAGGCGGAGAAGTTGAAGATACATAATTTACATATTAAAAGCAGTTTATGATATAATGAGGGGTTTTGATGAGGTTATATATGTATACCTATATTGAAAACCATTTGGTTCATAGTGATAAAAAGAATGCCTTTAAAAAACAAGTAATAGTTTTATATTCGGCTGCGCCGAATTTTATATACCCATCATCAAATTATATTAATTAATTGATAGATATTTATTTTCGTATGTGCAAGTTTGATATGCTAAATATTCCTCCAAATCTTTTTGATTGTAGATATAAAAAAGGGATGTTATATATGTGAGAACATAGTTAAATGGCAAACGATTGTCACAAAATTTTCTACACGGACTAATATTTATATAAGGCTTATTTTTACAAAATTTAGTAGCCATAGCTGTTATATTTTATAATATTATAGCTTTTAATTGGCCTTTGTGGCATTTTAGTGGTTTCATTGAATGGTTTTTATATGAAAACTATAGTCAATTATGGACCGATTTCAATAAAATTGTATATACTGACCAATAGTTTCATAAAACTTCTTTGTTCTTAAGAAAGTTGTCATATCTATTACAATTGGATTTAATTTATCAGCATTCATTTTATTCCCTGGGTGAGGTTGTATGGGAGCTCTAACTAAATGTGAACAGGTTTCGCCCATTTCCAAAACAGAACATATTTAGTATATCGAAAATACTTTTGTATTTATTGTTTTTTTTTTTTGGGGGAGCTATGATCAAATGCAGTCCGATTGAGACGAAATTTTGCACACTGGCTGGCATTGGTATAAAACTTCTTTCTACTAAATTTAGTGGCCATAACTTTCACAGTTTATTGGCATTTAAGTATATTCTAGCTGGAATTTGGGCTGTTTCCGTAAGTATTTTGTATGGGAGCTATGGTTAAATGTAAACTGATTTCGATGAAATTATATGCAGCCAAGTGCTAACGTAAAACTTCTATACACCAAATTTTAATATAATACCTGTTATTATTCGTCATTTATTAGCAAATAAGCGATTGACCTAGATGAGGTTATATGGGAGCTTTGGTAAAATTTCAATAAATTTTTTTTTTTACAGAAATGAAGAATATCTTTGCCCCAAATTTGTATACTTTTTGAACTTTAGTAGCTTTTTATTGCTTATTTTTATATGAAAGATCATACAATTTTATATCAATATAAACAGAGAACTTAGTTCCTTATAAAACTTGGTTTTCATTTTTTAAATTTCACGAAAAATCAAGAAGTGTTTAAGCTTCTTTAAACCGACTATATTAAATACTAACATGGTTATACGGCATGTAAATATTTTTACCAGAAATTAATTTAGAATGTTTTTTGTTTGAAATCGAAAAATTTTAACTTTAGAAAAAGTAAAATATCAGCATTAAGTGTCTCGTTTTTTTCCATATAGAACTGGCTTTAAAATACTGTATAAAACAAAATAGGTTTTTGTAGAAAAAAGTTGAAATAATTAATTTCGAACTTTAAAAATGACGTCGAATTAAAAAACAAGTTAGAAAGTGCTAAAGTTGGTCAGGCCCGCCCCTTCGCCACTTAATTTATATTTGTTCATTTTCGTGTACAAAGACAAATATTTGCAAAATTTTGTCATCGTACAAACATTTTTTCAAGACTTTTATGTTTAAGCTGTTTCCGTCATTTGGACTTATATGAGAGCTCGAGTCAAATGTGGATCGCAAATTGATTACAGTTTTTACAAAAATTGTCCATGAAAAAAATACACTTAAGTTTACGAGTGTTTTAGTGAATTTTGTCTCATTTAGTGCGTTTTGACAGAAGAGTTTGTATGGGAGCTACGGTCAAATGTGAAACCAATTTCAATGAAGTTGATGCAGTGATGTTGGTTAACATAAGCAGTATCTGTTTTAAATTTCATGAAAAATATTAATTCCGAGAAGCGGGACCTATGGGCGGTACCATAAATAAAAACTGATTTGGTCCTACTGTCAAATAAATTATCTGTGCCAAATTTTATCAAATTATCTTTAGAATTGTGACCTGTACTTTGATTACAAGGTTTACATGGGGGTCCAGGCAGACAGACGGACATTAATAAGTCTTTGGTACTCTTAAAGGTGGGTCCTAGACCAAATTTTCTATGCATTTCATACATCAGCACAAACTTTTAATACCCTTTAATAAAGTTTGTAAAAGCTTGGTCCCTTTGCTTTTAAAAATGTTTAAAATTTTAAAATCGCTTTGCAAATCTGATAGTTGGAGGTACTAAAGTACTCCGACCTATCTGAAAACAGTTTTTTTTGCGAATATCTCAAAATTTTTACGTGTTTCAAAATCTTTTAAAATGGTTTTTGCACCTAGATCTATAACCCTCACTATGTCCGTGTTATTTAAAATAAAGCTGTGTTAGTTTTTTTAATATTCCATTATTCATTCTTACAAAAATTAATTATTTTTGGTTAATATTTCGTAAAAACTAAAAAGAACCCATTTCCCCATGCAAATGGGCTCATAAACCACATACAATATCGACCCCTTAGATTAAAATAATCGCAAGCGACAGGAAAAAGCGGGGAATGTTTTGACGCATAACATCATTGTTCTTTGTTAGTTTGCTACTTTCGACAAACTAATAAAATTTTTTCCAAGTGGTTTAAAAGTTATCGTGCAAAGTATTATAAGTGAAGTTTTTTAGTTTTATTTCAATAACTTTTATGCTACTGAGAGGATTGTGGCGCAATATGCAGAAATCGGCCAATGGGTATTTGGAGTCTTAGACCAATTTTTAAAAACATGTCTATTTTTAGCACAGTGGCCTCTATAATTAGCCAAAGTTGAGCTCCATTGTATGTCAAACCTATTGACCGTACAACTTTCGTAAATATAAACCTTTCGAAATGATGTTTACACATTCGAAAACTACTTAACCCCTTGACGTATTTCCACGAGTCTGACTCGTGGTACAATTTCTGTGCCTAACATGATTATCACGAGTCCGACTCGTGGTACTATTTATGTGCCTAACATGATTATCACGAGTCTGACTCGTTGTGCGACTGTTCTTAAGCATCAAAACCGGTTTGTTTAGTGCACACAAGTTGCGAATAGTTGGAAGCGAACTTCGTTGCGCAGATTGATACGTCAAGGGGTTAAGAAAGAAAGAAAATTATGCTTATTGTACTGCGTTATCTCTAATAGTTTAAGAGATAGTTAACGGAATGTCGCATACGATCATTTTAATCTAAGGGCTCTATATAATATAAAGATATTGCTCTCCATACATTTCTTTTCTATCTAATGTAAAATTAAAGTAGATAAAAAACTATAAAAAACACATAAATGCAAAAACAAACATACATTTGAGGAGCACATTTGTGTGCCTTAGCTTTCTCTTATTGGGTAATCGTCTCCATAAGTTGTTTCCGAATTAGAGTAAAAGCGGTTTGTTTTCTTTTTTTTATGGGATTTTTCAAAACGACCATACGAAAAGTCGATGTATAAACGTGCAACATCTTTATACTATAGAGTCTTTGCACTGAACTTTAAGACCTATTGTTACAATATTCCCTTGAAAAAACTTTAAAACTCGAACAAAAATTTCCTTATGCACATACAAACCACTCTTATATACATATGTACATATTTTCCTTAGACAAAGTGCGGAATATTGCGCTATTGACTAAAAATAATCTTTAAAAATGTATTAATTTATTTATCTCTAAATGAAATCTACATCAAAAAACACAATTTAAATTGTCTATATACCCCTAACGTTCATCTATTTGTCTACAAAAGCCATTAGATTACAAAATATCCCATTTAAGATATCAGAGTAATTACAAAATACAATTTTTAAAACAAAGCTCCCACTCATTGATATATCACATTGGTAGTAAATTTAGCTCTAAACACGAAAGGTGTTTTTTACAATATTGACACTTAAATAAACGACACGCAGTGCAACTTATCTGTCTCTCTCTGTCTAAGCAAAAACATGTAATGGATAATATTAGACATCTTAAATATAGTTTATTTTACCGTTATAGGTTGCTAAAAGCTTTAAAACGAAGAAGCTTAAATGTCACGCTATTTAAGGAAAATCGGAGATTTTATAAAATTATAGGGGAGTCAATGAACAAAACATAAAATGTAAAGGTCAATGGACACTTGAAGCCAATATATACATATATGTATGCATGTTAAGCTTGTATGTTTATAAAATAAAACATTTAATGAAATTTTGTAATTGTATATATAAAAAAAAAACTTTTAAATAAAAATGCCACAATTCAATGTTTTATATACACACATACATTACATACCACATTTACACAAGTAAAGAACTTTTTTAATTCCCAGAATTTATGAAGTTCGAATTGGTATAAAATTCGTAGAGAGATAAAAATTCCCATTAAAGTTATGAGGCTGCTGTAAGCGAATATTTATTCAAGAGCTTGTTGAAATAAAATATTTGTTTGAATGGATTTTCGTTTTTATACCCACCATCAAGAAGAACAGTAGGTATATTGAGATTGTCATTCCGTTTTAAATTTCCTTAATATTGGATCAAAAATCAAAAACTATATATGTATATTCTAAATCCTTATAAAATTCTATGACGATTTAGCAATGTCTGTCTGTCTGTCTGTCTGTCTGTCTGTCTGTCTGTCTGTCTGTCTGTCTGTCTGTCTGTCTGTCAGTCTGTCTGTCTGTCTGTCCGTCTGTCTGTTGAAATCACGATAACGCCTAAACGATAGGAGCTAGCTCACTGAAACTTAGTAAAAACATTCTTCATCTCTGAGAAAATTTTGGTGTTGAAATTGGGCAAAATCGGTTAACATTTGACCATAGCTCCCGTATAATCTCGCCTACGCTAATCGCTTATTTGCTAATAAATAACAAACTATAATAGCTATGATGATAAAATTTGGAATATAGAAGTTTAGCATAAGCCCTAGGCAGCATATACAATTTCATCAAAATCGGTTCACATTTAGTCATAGCTCGCATACAAAAAACTTACGGAAACAGCCAAAATTTCACCTAAAATACACTTAAATGCCAATAAATCTAAAACTTTAATAGACATAACCACTAAATTTAGCACGAGGAGGTCTTATATCAATGCCAAAATTTTGCCAAATTTTGTCACAATCGGTCACCATTTGACCATAGCTCCCAAATAAAAAACTTACGGAAACACAAAAATACAAAAAGAAAACGGGGTTTGTCTGTCTGTCTGTCAGATAAAAGAGCGATAGCGCCTTGAGGCCCTATGCTCCACTGGGAGTCAAGGATAACAGAAGAAGAAGCGCCTTAACGAAAAGGCCTACAGCAACAAAATTTTACAAAAGGAAATTCTATGTGAATGCCAGCCAGTGCGTAAAATTTTGTTACAATCGGTTACGATTTAACCATATAAAAAATATACGGAAACACAAAAATATAAAAAGAAAATACGGTTTATGTCCGTCTTTCCGTCAGAGAAAAGCACGATAGCTCCTTAACTACAAGAGCTAGAGAGACAGAATTTAGCAAAAGTATTTTCGATTTGTTTGTAGAAATTGTGTGCTGAAAATGGGTAAAATCGGTTCACATTTAGTTAGAACTCCCATATAACCCTGCCCCGGGTATCACATTTATGCAGATAAATTGAATAAAATTGTAAAATTTACGACTACTAAATTTAGAACAGAGAAGTTTTATGCAACTTTCAGTCAGTATGTCAAATTTTATAGGATATATATATAGGTCCATTTTTTACCATAGCTTTCATATAAAAACCGCTCCCGGTAACCACTAAAATGCCACAAACGCCAGTTAAAAGCTATTAAATTATAAATTATGTCAGCTATGGCCACTAAATTTTGCACAAATAAACTTTATATTAATCCCAGCCATTATTTTGTAACAATCGGTCAACATTTGGCTATAGTTCTTATATACATATATAACATTTCCTTTTTACATCTACAATCAAAAAGATTTGAAGCTACATTCAGTGTATTAAGATTGCATCTACGAAATTAGATAGCTATCAATCAATGCTAGGTCCAGACTTTATACACGGTAGATGCATAAGGAACTCCTAACAAAATATATGAACCTGCCGTGTTGCTATCAACATGTTTATGGCACAACGAAACAGCTTATTAATGTAAAACTATATTCGGTTATGGAACAGCATTTTGTCCAAGGTAAATACTTGGGAAACCACTTAGATACTTTTAAATGTTGAACTATAGTAACTATACCACTGCAACCGAATTTAGTCCAAATATATTACCAACATTACCACATTTAGTCAACATTTTGAATTAGCTGCACCCTCGTACAACTTGATGGTGGGTATACAAGATTCGGCACAGCCGAGTATAACACTCTTACTTGTTTTTATTGAAAATGGAATATTGGTTTAAAATTTGTAACCAAAAGGTTAAGATATTAAGGCTCTTATATTAGGGGGCTAAATAAGAAATATTTCTGATTTGAATTAATACTTTTCAAATTACAATCTATAAAATAATTGAAATTTTAGCAATAGGATTGAAAATTTAATTATTTTTATTAAATTCTATGTATCTTGCTTAAGATTTTTATTTTTTTTATACAAATTTTATGAAATACCTGTAATCGGTCTTTTACCGTTTCTGCTTGAATAGTTAAAAATATGATTTCTCATATTTAATAATTTAATGTATGTATGTATATGTACTTAAATCCGGATTTATATTGGTGAAGTTAATGTAAAAGAATGAATTCTTGTAAATTACTAACGAAAACAGTAAAGCCACAAAAAATCTTAATATCTGAAGTGCTTTTTGCTCTTTATATTGAATTTTATTAACACTTTTCGTTGAACCTTTTATAATAATCTTTTTAAAATAATTATTAAATATATTTAATGCCCTGTCCTAGGAAAGTATACCTGAGATTTAAATACCCATTATACTTAGCAAAAAAATATGTGTCAATTCCAATTTTTACTAACGTCTATAATAAAACCAATAGATTTTACTTTACTTTTTGACCCAAAAAGGCCAATACATGTTCATATTTGTGTTAAACTAAGAGAGATATTAAGCCAATCTACACATATACTAAGTACATGTACCCATAGCCAAATGTACCCGACGGGACTAAAAGTGAAAGGATTAGGTATTGATGTTACTTGCAAATTTTATTATAATTTTGAAACTTTTGGATAAGCAATCAAATTTTGTAAAAAGCTTAGCTTAGTATTGTGTAACGTAAAATATGACACAAAATTTTGTCTGTTCATTTGGCAAACTACCCATGCTTGGATCCTCAATTGAGCCGAATATATTCTATCTATTTTAGAACAGTAAAATTAACTACAAACATTAAATTCGAACCACAGTCCTCATTTCGTCAGTAGCCTCAATCCTAGGGACTGCTCAAATACTTATAAATATAAAGCTTAGTCAGAAAAGTCAACAGTTAGAAGTTTTGTAAAAACGTCAGCTTTTGTAGCATGTCTTATGATAATCGTCTATATTTGAATAAAGATTTCATATAAACCCAAACACCGAAAGTTTCTTAAATGCTCATAAATATCGAGTAAAACTTTGGCTTAACTTGTATTTATGTAAATTTAAAGGGCTTCCGCTGATGGATGCTCAAATTTCGAATAATTTGTAGGAATCGTTCCAGAATAAACTACAATAAAAAATGAAGTCCATAATTGACTTTAGCCCCAATATAACTAACACCAAAGACTCGAATATATAGAGATGTTGCACTTCCACACATTTATTTGCCATATGGTCCCTTCGATAAGTCCCATAAAAAAGTGAACTCTATTTACCGCTTTTACTCTAATTCGAAAACAACTAATGGAGATGATTATCCAATGACAGAAAGCTAATGCATACACACGTGCTTATGAAATGCATGTTTGTTTGTACGTTTATCTGTTTTCCATTGTTCTTTATCCACTTTAATTTCGCATTTGACATAAACCACATTTAACCCTTTTTATATGCTTTAGATATTGTTGGTCAGATTTTGTGAGTCTAGACCAGTGAAGGGCATAGTTGTTTTCATACAAATAATTTCTTATTGTGCTCCTTATCACTTCTATAGACTTATACTAAAGCGTATGTAAATGAATTTCATGTTAAGATTATACAGCCCCACAAAATTAAACCTTTTTTCGCAGCCTCAAATTTCTTAATTTCTTAAGTTTTTATGCACCTATTATTGGGCTTCAGTGCCTCTAATTAACTTTTTTTGTATCAGCTCTAGTTTTCGAGATGTTGATTTTTTAATAAAACCATGTAGTTACCCGATTTATAGAAATTTTACCAATAAACCGTTAATTTTATTTGGTAAACATTAAGAGACAAAATTCGGCTACAATATGTTCTTTATGCTGCATTAGTAGTTTTAGAGATATCACTCAACTTTGGATAGAATTTTTGTATACATTTTTTTCGATTTTTTTTTTAGATTTATAAAAAATATAGAAGTCACAAAATGTTCATTATTTTCCTTCTGTCATATAGGGAAATATTTTACGCGTATTCCAAACTATATCTTGTATAAATCCATCAACAACTGTTTAGGGTCTTACTCAAAACAAAGTAAACTTTCAAACGGATTAAGAACATCAGTAGAAAAGGAGTTCGGCTTTTAGAGCAATATTAATGGATGTGCACAGTGTAAGTGTATGAAAAACCTTTGGGTATGTATAACTTTCGCTTTGGTATGATCCGAAAGATTTCTATATTTTCGAAAATTTCTTGTTTTATCGCAAAATTGTGTTCAGCGATGAGGAGCATTTTTGGCTTAATGGGTTTGTTAATAAGCAAAATTGCCGCATATGGAGTGAGACCAATCCACTAGAGACCCTACAGACTCTATTACATCCAGAAAAATGCACCGTATGGTGCGGTTTTCACGCTGGTGGCATCATCGGACCTTATTTCTTCAAAAATGAGGCCGGAGCTCGCGTTACGGTCAATGGAGATCGTTACCGCACCATGATCAATGATTTTTTGTTTGAAAATATGGATGACATTGATCCGGAGGAGACGTGGTTTCAACAGGATGGCGCTACGTGCCATACGGCGAACGCAACCATCGACTTATTGAAATCAAAATTTGGCGATAAGTTGATTTCGAGAAATGGACCTGTCAATTGGCCTCCAAGGTCGTGCGAATTGACACCTCTGGATTATTTCCTGTGGGCTACGTGAAGCCACTGGTTTATGATGATAAACCAGCAACAATTGACGCCTTGGAGACCAGCATTGTTCGTGTTATTCGTGACATACGGCTAGCAGAATGCGCTTCGTCAAGAACAGCCGCGGTGCCTATATGCCCGAAATCATTTTCAAATGTAAATTGATCTTTCGAATAAAAAAAAATTGATTACAATTTAATTTTTTGTGTTATTTTTTACAATTTCAAGTTCTATCGGGCTTAAAAAAACACCCATAGATAGTACCTACAATCTATAGCAGAGATTGATGGTCATGATTATTAAAAGAATTTATGAAATTATGGAAGAGAAAAAAAACCAACGTGAACATTTTTTTTTTAATTATATATTAAACCTTCTATAGTGTTATTATTTGTTATTAAAAAATTTTAGAACAAATATTTTAATTTGCTAAAATGATCAATGATCCTGACTATAAGTAGACTGATTGATCATTGATCAAAAAGAAAATTCTTTTTAATTATTATCTATTTTTCTCGTCCACAGGAGACATTATTGAACCTCTTAGTGAATATATCATAGACTATGACTATCAAAATTTTGATAAAATTTTTGAATGAAAAAACTCTGTTTTTTTAAGAGGAAATATTGATCATAGTTTACACATATATAGAAGAGATTGAAGTCAAAGAACTCTTTATAGAAAAGATTATAAAATAGTTGATTAAAAATTGTATAAAGTAAAAATTTAAGTAGTAATACTAAGTAAGGTACATAATTCTCGATGCTGCAGGGTTTATTCATACATACATACATACATACATATTTATATGCAAACCACTATAGACATTTTCACATAAACCAATTCAAACTATTATGACCAACAATTCAAACTAAAGAGCTTGTTACATCATAAAATACCAAATCCAAAAATTGAGAGTATGAGAGAGAGTGAGAATGACCACAAATCGATACTTACAATTGACATCCAGTATGACCACTTTGTTGTTTGGTGGAGTTAGATTTGTATTGCTTGCCACACAAACTAATCTTGCATTCAAATGTTGTCGTCCAATATTTGGATATGACAAGTGGTTAACCGTCTTACCGTCCGGCCGATGTTCAAATGATTCATCAATCACCGTATTATCCAAATACCATGTAACATTGGGACGTGGACGTCCTGTTAAATAAGGAAGAAATAAGAAAAGAGAAAAAAGAAATCATATGAAAATATTTATTGATGTCAGAGTTTGATGTATTTGAGTTAAAGTAACAAAAAATTGAAGGAAACAAAAGTAAAGATAAAAAAATGTATACAAATTGTTTGTGTATACACTAAATTAAGATAACAAGAGCAAAGACAACTAGTCAAATACATACTTATGTATATAGAAAAGGGAGAAAAAAAAACTTAAAAAATGAAATGCTGCAATAAACAATAGACAAAAATCCTTGCAATGCACTATGGGGCCAATGACTGGTTTTTGAGGCAAAAAGTAAATTTTTCAATAAATATAATAATTAAATTTTATATTTAACACTTTAAAACACTCAAATACTAAAAACAAAAGTCAGGTGGCAACTCTAGACGACACTATGGTATTTTTGCTGCAAAAAAGCCTTTTTTTGACCACCGCTTTATAAAAATCTAATGATGTAGTTCTATAGAGAAGAGTCTAGATATTAAGGACCTATAATTGTTTTTAAGAAAAAGTTGTATTGTGTGATATAAAAAAGGTATTGAAATGTGCTTAATGTTGTAAGTCGAAAAGTGATGAAATTTTTCATCAAACTCAGTAGCTCATGCATCGAATATAATTTAACGGCTTTAATCTTGATATCGATTTAATTAAGATACAGAACCTTGGTTTTAGTTTACAGAAGAAAATGACTTAATCTTGTATCAGTTTGGGAGATATCAGGAAATCAAGAAAGCTCTACAAAATTAAGTGTTTTTGGTTTTCTTTGGACAAAAACTAAGTTGGCTTTTTCTGAAAAAAGTGTTGCAGTCGTTTAGGCGTAACTTTTTAATCAAATTGAATTTAAGTGTAAGTAACGTAGGACTCGACGGATTTTAACCATTTGTAGAGCTCTTTTTTAAGTCTACAAATAGATGTGTGCCGGGTTTCATCAAATTCTTTAGAGAATTGCGGCTTATATTTAGAAGAAAAATGAGTGAAAAATGGTAGTCCAAACAGGTACCCCATGGAGAGGACGGATTTTAGAACAAATTGGTTAGACTCTTTCTTTGATAAACTTATAGACGTGTGCAAAATTTTTTCGAATTCTGTTGAGAATTCCAGCTTATACATTAAGAACAATAATAATTGAAAAATAAGGGTCCAAGGCCGGTACCTTAAAGAGTCAAGGGATCTCAACCAAAATTAGTATAACTCCTTCTTGGATCAATTAATAGACATGTGCGAAATTTTTTAAAATTCTGATAATTGCTGCTTATACGTTGAAAAAAATTGCTGGAAAATGGGGGTCCAAGGCAGGCACCCAAGGAGTCAACTGATTTCAACCAACATTATTAGACCTCTTTCTTAGATCAACCTGTAGATATGTTTTTTGAATTTTATCAAATTTGCGACTTGTACATTAAAAAAAAAAATGGGTGAAAACATTCGATTTTATTTATCTGCATTTATGGGACTTCCGGGGGTTATATGGGTTTATATGGAAGCTTTAACTAAATTGAAACAGATTTCGCCCATTTTTAATAAATAACTTTCTGAAGATATCGAAAATACTTTTGTAGAATTTTGTCCTTCTAGCTCTTTTCGTTAAGGCGCTATCGTGCTTTCATTTGACGGACAGACGAACAGAAACCCGTTTCTTTATATATTTTTGTGTTTCCGTAAGTTTTTTATATGGGAGCTATGGTCAAATGCTGACCGATTTTGACAAAATTTTACACACTGACTGGTCTTGACATAGAACTTTCTTTATTGGCCATAGCTATTACCATTTATCAGTTATTAGCATTTAAGTATATTTAATGTGGAATTTAGACTGTTTCCGTAAGTGTTTTGTATGGGAGCTTTGGCTAAATGTCAACCGATTTCGATGAAATTTTATATGCCTTCAAGTGCTTATGTAAAACTTCTACATACTAAATTTTATTGTCATTACTGTTATAGTTTGCCATTTTTTTAGCAAATAAGCGGTAGGTCTAGACGAGGTTATACGGGAGCTATGGTCAAGTATAAGCCGATTTCTCAAAATTTCAATACCAAATTATTCAAAGAAATAAAGAATATTGTAACCAAGTTTCAGCTATCCAGCTCCTTTCGTTTATGCCCTATCAACAGATAGACAGACAGACACTGGGCGTGACACTGCCCAATTGACTTAAATTTTTACTGGAGTCTTAAAAACTCATTATTACTGTATGTACGAAATTTGAATGGTCGGGTTGTTTTCTGTGATTAATTGCCTCAAAAACTGATCATTGGCCCCACTGTGCAATGATATATTTTGTACATTTTAAGTATAAAATGGATACTCGTATGTATGTAATTTTTTAAAGACCCAAAAAGATTGTTCATTTCGTAAACATTGAAATAAACATCATTTACTATTTTTTTTTTTTTTTTGTTAAAAAAATGAAGAGATATTTTCTTAATAGAGCTAAGCCAGGACATGAAAACTGACAACTATTTGTTTTCAGTTCATCTAGGTTAGTTAAGCTAAAGTTACGAGTAAGTTCAACAGTTTGTTTGATTGTAACATGCTGCTTGCTAGTTCTAGTTCGTTTATCCATTTGTATAGCTTCTTGATTTTGGCAGCAACATTATTTATTTTTCTTTCATAGTTATTTTTTTGTTTTTGTCTCGCTCAACATGTTTGTTACGACAAAATATAAAGAAACTTGTAATAAAAATGTATATTCTTTACGAAAAATTGTCTTTCCTGAATCTTCTCATGATTGTTTTTTAGTATAGAAAAATTGGGAAATAATTCAAGGAAATTTTGTCAATAAAATATGAAGAAGTTTAAACTTGTCTGCTATAAAATATAAATAGTTGAAACTGTTAGCTTTTATTTAAGGGATTTAGTATTTCAAGAGCATATGCAAATCATGTTATTAGGGGGATGACAAAGAATTTTTTGTTAATATTAATACGATTTTTTATATATCAATTTTTCATTATCTGTATCTATATTTTTGCAAGAATCAATTTTAAGAATCTGTTTAGCTACAAAATGCCAAAGATATAAAATTTTGCTAAGAAAATTTAAAAATAATGATTTATTTTAAATCATTTTAAGTTTATCATTAAAAAATCTTTGATCATTATACTTTTAATTTTTTAATTGTTTTAATTTTTTAATTGTTTCTCTAAATTTTGTGATTTTTGAAGAGGTTATTCACATTTGGAAACGACTTTTAAAATTTTATTAAAAATAAAGCAATGGGTTTAGAACAATTTACCTAAAGACACTCTTATACAAATTTACAAAAAAAATCAAAATGGCAAAATTTTTCATCGTAATGCTTTAAACACAATCACGACAGCATGATACACGAACACCGATGTTATGAGTGGGGCCTTCATCGTATTTATAGAAAGTAAAGTTAAGTCGTTTAAATCTCTAATTTATTTTAATATGCTATGATGCTACAGCACTAAATCTGTTATTGTCGCCAATAAAAATAGAAATTAGTTTAATGTTGGCTACAGCTACAACAGTGATCGGTAGTCGTGTGGCTATGTCGAAGCTAAAAAATTTTTTACGTGTAGCCCTGATTGTGTTTATAGCATGACTCTGCAATCGTTTTATTTTTTTTTTCAATTGGGTCTGACCGGGGGTCGAACTTGGGACTTTTGTATGCTAGACGGATGACTAACCTGCTATCACGGCGGTTCACATCGTTAAACTATGAATATTTCAAAAACTAAAAATCTTATGTTAATATTACATAATTTCGAAGACAAAGATATACATTTCTATATCCCAGAATTGAATACATATCATCGATTATTTGATAAACTAAATAAAACAGAAAAGAACTTACTATAAGTTAAATTTTTGGAATTAACCGCACTTAAGAGGAAAGTAAACAGTATTAGAGCAGTGGATGTTTAAACAAACTACAATCCGCCCCCAATATAAATATATTTATAGTTTTCAAATCTTTGCAACCAACCATATGATCAATTTGGTTAATCAATAGCCTTGGCTTCCCATATGATACTGATAAGCATCTTCGCCCCCACTTACACTCGGTCGAGAAGCTCTAAAATAGACTTTTGAGTTGCATTCCACTTTGGTCGTATAAAACATTTAATTCCGATTTATGAGCAATATGATGACCTTCAAGCCGCTTAAGAATTTTGAACATTAGGCTCTTATAGAAACAAGAACAAAAAAAATATTGTGGTGATCAACTGTAACTCAAAAAATTGAATTTGCAAAGTAGTTTAATAGTCTTGCCTATAGGAGAGATCTTTAGATGAAATAATTGATCATATTCTTGTTTGTAGAAGATGTCATAGTCTCGTGCTCTGGTTAAATGACTGATCGTTTTGCTTAAAAGTCGATTATTTGATCATATTTTCGTTTATAGCGGAAATTCAACTGAGTCAATTTTAATAGAATCAATTTAGTTTCTTCTCAAAGATCGTAGTCTTATTTAAGGAAAGAATTTGTATAAAAGGTTTGCCTCGACGACAATTTTTATACCCTTTATACCCTTTACTGTTCTAAAAATAGATATGATGTGCAATTACAGTGTTAAATAATATAAAGCTTCATCTCTCCCTTTCACCACCTTTTGCTTCTATACTATCCCCTTTCCAAAGAAGGTAACCCAATTCGTATATACTCTATATACAATTGTATAGGCAGTATTTGCCTGAGTGTTATTTATCTTTAAAAAAAAACTCATAGAAATATTTGTCTTAGGCCCACTTTTTCGTATACCTCAGAATCACTTTCTAAGTCTGTGATGTCCGTCCGTCCGTCTGGCTGGACGGCTGGCTGTAGGTCTAGCCATGTAAACCTAATAATCAAACTACATTTCGCAATTCTAAAGATAATTTGATGAAATTTGGCACAGATAATTTTTTTGATAATGGTACCATGGCCATTGAAATTCGTCAAAATCGGTCGATTACTAATGGTACCTCCCATAGGCCCCACTTCCCGTAATTGATATATTGGTCACAAATATAAATATTTTTTAATGAAATTTTGAAAAATCCTGCTAATGTAAACTAAAGTCACTGTACTAAATTTCGTTGAAATCCGTCCACATTTGGCCATAGCTCCCATACAAACTCTTCTTTAAAAATGCACTAAATGAGACAAAAGTCACTAAAATGCCCGTAAATCTAAAGATAATGAGAATTTTATGTTTATTGTTTGCACACATAATTTTTGTAGCAACTGTAATCCATTTGCCAAATTTCGAGATAATCGTTCCACATTTGACCCTAACTCTCATATAAGTCCAAATAACGGAAACAGCTTAAATATATAAGTTTTAAGAAAATGTTTGTATGATGGTAAAATTTAGAAAATATTTGTCTTTATATAGGAAAAATAACACCATTGACCTTTGTGGTGAAGGATATCGTATGGTCGGGCTTGACCGACTATAGCACTTTCGTACTTGTTTTAAATTATTGTTTTCTAAAAAAATGCTATATGCCAAATTAATGTGTAGTAATATACTAGAAACATTTTAATAAAATGTTTGATATCATATATATAATTTCCACGGTGTTCCAATTGGAACAAATGGTACTTCTCTAAGCTGCATCCGATTCTATTTTTAGTCTCATTAAAAGGGACCTACGTTTTAACTCCGGCCCCGAACGGCAAATGTATTAGTTAAGAAAGTTTTACATAGCCTAATACTCAGCAATCAGTGGCTGGCTGAGTTATGAGATAAACCGCTTTATTTAATTACCTTGTTTAGTGGGTCTGGTCAGGGATCGAACTTGGGACACATTGTATGCTAGGCGAATGACTAACTTGCTATACCATGGCGGTTCAATCGTTGATTTGATTGATATCGCATAATGTTTGGAAACAAAACACCTTTTGATAAAACCAGGTGAGTCTGTGGCAAGTTGTCAAAATAAAAATTTCATTAATTAAATTTCTTTTGAACCCCCCTTTACAGCACTTTGGTCTTTAGTCGCCAATCAAGAACAAAAGGGAAATAAACAAAAAATAAATAAATATAAAACCTGTTGTGTGTGTAATTCTTCTAATTTATACGATGATCTTCGCTTTATGTTGATATTTTCTATAGACACTATAATTCGTATTTATTTGGTCTTGATATAATGTGTATTTTTCGATCTGTCTAAAATTAAGAATGCTTCACCATCAAATGATGGCCTAACTAACCATCGAAAGGTAAGGCACTCACACTTACGTAAAACTTTTTAATGAACAAATTTTATATCAACAATTTTTTTCTATTTAAATTTATTAAAGTAGTTTCTATGAAAAAATTCTAATATAAAATTGTTTTCAATAAGAAATTTTTTGAAGTATTTTCTATAAAAAAAATTTAGTATAATTTTTTTTTGTTTTTATCACTGGCTTTAAATAAAAAGGCATGCAAAGGAGGTTGAGTTTTTAAAGCGGTAAATTGCGATAAATAAAAACTGCAATGTTTTTACTTTGTAGTAATGATATCGATTCTATTAGTCCTTAATAAACCTAATATTGTTATTAATAAAAATCATGCCAAAAATAACATATTTTCACATAACTTTTAAAAATCATATTATTTTTGGCCTTTATCACGAAATAAACCTAATAAACCTAAAATAAGCCACAAAAAAATTTGCTATAAACCAAAGCATCAAAATTTTTCAATATTAAAATTAACCCTTTTTTCCCCGATACACTCGCTAATAACTAAATTTGTTGTGTTTTGATTAAAAAAAAAAATTCCAAACAAAATTGAATTTTTACAGACAAGTTTTTTTATTTTTTGGTGTCTGATAAAATGTTTGAACAAAAATAAAATTGTCTAAACGTATTAGCAAAATCGATGTTTTTGTTATAGCAAAAATTTCAGTTTAGTTTTATTGGCACAATTTTAATTAAAAATTTTGTTTGTGTTTTTACTTTTTGTCTACAAAAAAGCTAAAAATAAAATTAAAAAAAATCGAAATATGGGCATTTTGTTTATCAGATAGATAAATAAAATAAAATAGATTTAAACAAACTGCATGAATATTTGTAGATTGTTAGGGTAGAATCAATGAAATCCATAGAGAGAAATAGTGTTATAAAAATATAGAAATTGGTATATTTTGGAATATGAATGCATTTGGTTATTTGTAAATAAACTATAGAACATTTTATAGTTATATAAAATTAAACCAATATTGTGGTCATATTTCTGGTAAATTAAAACTTACAATTAAAATTGCATTTAAATATGGCATTCAATTTATAAGCCACAAAATAACATTTAAATTTAAATAAATTGTTAATTAAAATAAGGCAAACAAATATTTGTATTTATGTTCTATCACTTATAAAGTAAAACAAATAAATTGTGTAGTAATCAAAAATTAAAAAAAAAAACATTTATAAAAAAAACTTATGTTTAAATAATAATAATAATTATAGAATTGAATGGAAAATGGCTTAATTAAAATTAAACTTACCACCTGAAACCTCACAGATTAGAACGATGTCAGTGCCCTCATTAAATGATTCCACATTGCTGGTTTTTTCATGACGATTTGGCTTATAAATGATGGGTTTTTCGGGTGGTACTGAAAATAGAAAACAACAAATAAACACATTAAAATAATTGAAATGTTTGTATTTTTTTAATTAAATAAACACATATTTGTATATATAACTATTTGCTAATTGTTACATTTGACTTTGTAAAATAATTTAGTTATTTTTATTTTACTTTTTATTTTTACTATTTTTTGCGTGCAGAAGTCATTAGCTGTTCTATCACATTTTTCTTTTAAATGCAAGATTACTTTTAGAGTCATTTAGATGGGGGAGAAATATCCTTTTCCTAACTACTTGGCAAAATGTTCAACATATTCAATTGGCTGATTTCCTGCTTGTTATACCCTACACATGATCACATAGTACAACACATGAATTCGGCACTCAATTCAGATAATTGTTTATGAAAGTAGCCCCAAACAGAAGAATTTCTGCATCATTCGTTTGTAAATGGTACATCACATAATAGTTTAAAAACTAATTATTAGTTAGAAAGTATCGTATAGGAGAATTTGATTCTGATATACTATACTTAAAGGTGGGTGTCAGACCAATATTCCTATGCGTTACAAAGTTAATATACCAGCACAAACTTAATATACAATTTCCACCTATGGTGTAGGGTATAAAAACTACATAGATTTTATTCAACTCATTGCAGTAGTGTATCCGATGGTCGGACTTGAAAGACGATTCATTCTTCTATGTTTTCTACTTAATTTACATGCGTGTTTTATACAAATTACAATATCACATTACGCATTTACTTTTATTGAGGTACATTTTATAATTTCTTAATAAACATTACGAACGCTAACACTTAACCCTTTCAGGGCCATGACTCTGGAAAGCAGATACAAGCAAAGAATTGCAAAAATCTTAATATATGACCCAGTCTATCAAAAACAAAATTTCGAAAAATTAGCAAATTTTGTTTTTGAGTCATAAGCTACCTTTTCATAGACTGGGTCACATATATACATAATCAATGGACATTAATTTCATAAAAATATTATTTCTGATTCCTTAAAGTTGTCTGGTTATGGAAGGGTTAAATCATTACAATATACATAGTAAGCATTTAGTCGAGATGGCAGATACATGATTTTATTTGTAATCGTCTAGATTTTATAGACTGATGGTAGGGTCTTAAGTTATTTCCAGAGAAAATAAGTCATTAAAATAACAAAAAGGTTACTGGGAAATAAAAATCTATTTGTTTTAATTATTTATTTCGTTAATAATTGTAGCCAAAACAAATTTATATATACAAATTTTGAAATTTTTATAAACAAACATTATAAAATTTTTAAAAACTTCTAATAAAAATATTTAAATTTTGAAAGTTTTTCTATAAAATTTATAAAATTTTGAAACATTTTGCATAAAAATAGTAAATTTTTCAATTAAAAAAGTAAAATTTTGAAAATTTTTCTATAAAACAAAAGTAAAGTTTTGAAAATTTTACTATAAAATATTAAAATTTTACTATAAAAATGTAAAATTTTACTATAAAAATGTAAAATTTTGAAAAATTCTGCAATAAAAGTATTTAATTTTTACAATTTTTTTTATAAAAACAGTAAATTTTTCAAAATTTTGCAATGAAGAATGAATAATTTTGAAAATTTTTCTCTAAAAAAAAACTAAAATAATTAATTTTTGAAAATTTTCCAATAAAAAAAGTAAAATTTTGAAATTTTTCTATAAAAAAAGTAAAATTTTGAAAATTTTACTATTTTTATAGTAAAATTTTGAAATTTGAAAATTTTGAAAATTTTACTACAAAAATGGTATAATTGAAATTTTGCTATAAAAATAGTAAAATTTTGAAAATTTTACTATAAAAATAGAAAAATTTTGAAAATTTTACTATAAAAATAGGAATCTTTTTAAAATGTTACTATAAAAATAGGAAAGTGTTGAAAACTTTCCTATAAAAACTGTAAACTTTTGAAAAATTTAGTATAAAAACAGGAAATTTTTGAAAAATTTCCCATAAAAACAGGACATTTTTTCATATAAAATAGTACATTTTTGAAAAATTTCCTATAAAAATAGTAAATTTTTGAAAAATTTCCTATAAAAATAGTAAATTTTTGAAAAACTTCCTATAAAGATAGTAAATTTTTGAAAAATTTCCTATAAAAATAGTAAATTTTTAAAAAATTTCCTATAAAAATAGTAAATATTTAAAAAATTTCCTATAAAAATAGTAAATTTTTTAAAAATTTCCTATAAAAATAGTAAATTTTTGAAAAATTTCCTATAAAAATAGTAAATTTTTGAAAAATTTCCTATAAAAATAGTAAATTTTTGAAAAATTTCCTATAAAAATAGTAAATTTTTGAAAAATTTCCTATAAAGATAATAAATTTTTGAAAAATTTCCTATATAAATTTTAATTTTTTTTTAAATTTTCTATAAAATTAGTAAATTTTTTTTTTAATTTTCTATAAAAAATAGTATATTTTTGAAAATTTACTAAAAAATAGTAAATCTTCGCAAAATTTTATATAAAAATAGTAAATTTTTGAAAAATTTCCTATAAAAATAGTACATTTGTGAAAAATTTTCTATAAAATTTGTAAATTTTTAAAAAAATTTTCTATAAAAATAGTAAATTTTTGTAAATTTTCCTAATTAAATAGTAAAATTTTGAAAATATTCCTATAAAAATTGTACAATTTCCTATAAAAATAGTAATATTTGGAAAATTTTCCTATAAAATTAGTAATATTTTGAAAATTTTCCTACACAAATAGTAAAGTTTTGAAAATTTTCCTATAAAAATAGTAAAATTTTAAAAAATTTCCTATAAAAATAGTAAAATTTTGAAAATTTTCCTATAAAAATAGTAAAATTTTGAAAATTTTCCTATAAAATAGTAAAATTTTAAAAATTTTTCTATAAAAGTTGTAAAAATTTTCATATAAAAATTTTAAAGTTTTTTCATAAAAATAGTAAAATTTAAAAATGTTCCTATAAAAATAGTAATATATTGAAAATGTAAAATTTTGAATATTTTCCTATAAAAATAGTAAAATTTCCTATCAAATATAAATATTTTATTATAAAAATTTTCTTTTAAAAACCGTAAAATTTTGAAAAGTTTCCTATAAAAATAGTAAAATTTTGAAAATGTTCCTATAAAAATTGTCAAATTTTGAAAATTTTCCTATCAAAATTAGTAGAATTTTTAAAATTTTGTTGTAAAAATGGTAAAATTTTCATTGCTATAAAAATAGTAAAATTTTGTAACTTTTCCTATAAAGATAAAAAAAATTTGAAAACTTTCTTATAAAAATAGTAAAATTTTAAAAATTATTTAAATCAAAATAGTAAAATGTTGATAATTTTCATATAAAAAAGTATAGTTTTAAGCATATTCTATAGAAAATTTTTGAAAAATTTGCTATAAAAATAGTTAATTTTTAAAAAATTTCCGATAGAAATAGTATATTTTTGAAAAATTTTCTATAAAATTAGTAAATTTTTAAAAAATTTACTAAAAAAATAGTAAATTTTTGTAAAAATTTCCTCTAAAAACAGTACATTTTTGAAAAATTTCCTTTAAAAAGAGTAATATTTTGTAATTTTTTTAAGAAAAATAGTAAAATTTTGAAAATTTCTCTATAAAATTTTAAATTAATTTAAAATGCATGTAATAACAAGATAAAATAAAGTTATTTTCAGTAAAAATTATTACTGATTCCTTATCATTAAAATATTCATAATCTGACCTTTGTATTTAAGGTACTTGTTTCCCTGTGGCATGATGGTAGAGTACTATAATAACTGATATTATAGTTATTCATTGCTACATTAATTTACTGTAACACTTACATACGGTGTTAAGTACTATTTAAGAATTTAATAACATTTTTATATGCACGTATGCAAAAAACATCTCATATATGTATATAATTACATTTTGTGCAAATGTATTCCACCTTAATAAAAGATTTTAAGCTGGCAATCTTCAAAATATAAAAAGAACGAAAAAGCGTTTTTATAACACTCAACATACACTCTCGACCATTAAATGAATGATTTTATTTTTGGTAGAAACAAAAATGTACGATGCAAGTTATTTGGTTTAAACATTTTTGTTAGCCAGTCGCTTTTTACGAGTCTTACTTTAATCTTCTCACATTAAAGCCTTTTAAAAACTGGAAGCAGAAATATTTTTATGAGGAAATACTCATACACTTAAAAATATAAACATGCCACATATGGGTAAGTCCATTCAGGATTTTCTTATGAAAATCTAAATTAACAAAAAAAAATATATGATAATAAAATTTATAACATTTCCTTTTAAAAAGAGCAAAATTAAAAAAAAATCTGCTACTAAAAAAACAAATCCTATTAAAATAGAAAAAAATACATATTCTATATATTAAAAAAATAGCAAATTTAAAAAATATTTCAATAAAAATACCACACCTTCATTGTAGCAAAAGTTTGAAAAAATTTAATAAATAATAGTAAAACTTATATAAAAATAGTAAAATTTGAATAATTTTCCTATAAAAATAGTAAAAATTTTAAAATTTTCTTATAAATTTAGTAAAATTTTGAAAATTTACCTATAAAAATAGTAAAATTTTTAAAATTGTTCCATAAAAATATAAAAATTTTAAAAAATTAAACTATAAAAAAAATAAAATTTTCCTTAAAAATACTAAAATTTTTCTTAAAAATACTAAAATTTTCCTATTAAAATAATAACATTTTGAAAAATTTTCCTATTTAAATGGTTAAATTTGAATAATTTTTCTATAAAAATAGTCAAATTTTAAAAATGTTCCTAAAAAAATTTTCCTTTAAAAATAGCAACAATTTGACAATGTTCCTATAAGAATAGTACAATTTTTAAAACTTTCCTATTAATACAAAAATTTCCTATGAAAATAATAAAATTTTGAAAAAAAAAATAAATTTTTGAAAAATTTCCTATATAAATAGAAATATTTTGAAAACTTTCCAATAAAATTGGTAAAATTTTAAAAATTTTCCTATAAAAGTAGTAAAATTTTTAACATTTTGAAAATAGCAAAATTTTAAAAATTTTCTTATTAAAATAGAAAAATTTTGAAAATTTTCCCATTAAAATAGTAAAATTTTCAAAATTTTCCTATAAAAATAGTAAAATTTTGAAAATTATCTTATAAAAATGGTCAAATATTAAAAATTTTACTGTGAAAATAGTAAAATTTTGAAAATTTTAATACAAAAATATCAAAAATTTTAAAAATTTCCCTATAGAAATAGTAAAATTTTGAAAACGATCCAATAAAAAATAGTAACATTTTTAAGACTTTCCTAGTGAAATTTTGAAATATTTCCTATAAAAATAGAAAAATTTTAAAAATCTTCCTAATAAAATAGTAAAATTTTGAAAATTTTCCTATAAAAATAGTAAAAATTTGAAAATTTTCCTATAAAAATTGTAAAATTTTGAAAATTTTCCTATAAAAATGGTAAAATGTTTAAAATTTTCGTATAAAAGTAGTAAAATTTTGAAAATTTTCCTATAAAAATAGTAAAATTTTGAAAATTTTATTATAAAAATAGTAAAATTTTTAAAATTTTCCTATAAAAATAGTAAAATTTTGAAAATTTTCCCATAAAAATAGTAAAATGTTGAAAATTTTCCTTTAAAAATAAAATTTTGCAAATTTTCTTATAAAAATAGTAAAATATTAAAAATTTTACTATGAAAATAGTAAAATTTTGAAAATTTTCCTACAAAAATATAAAAATTTTCAAAATTTTCCTATAGAAATAGTAAGATTTTGAAAACTATCCTATAAGAATAGTAACATTTTGAAAACTTTCCCAGTGAAATATATTATTTTGAAATATTTCCTATAATAATAGAAAACTTTTGAAAATTTTCCTATAAAAATGGAAAATTTTCAAAATTTTCCTATAAAAATAGTAAAATTATGAAAATTTTCCTATAAAAATAGTAAAATTTTGAAAATTTTCTTATAAAAATAGTAAAATTTTGAAAATTTTCCTGTAAGAATAGTAAAATTTTGAAAATTATCCTAAAAAGATAGTCAAATTTTTAAAATTTTTTTATAATAATAGTAAAATTTTGAAACTTTCCTATATAAAAAGTAAAATTCTCTTGTCAAGTTAGTACTTATTTCTGGTTTATGACTTTCTTGTTGCAAAGGCTCAATATGCGCTAGTGTGTATAATAAGGAGCACGTTGCCCATTTATGACTCGGTGCCACAGGCTAATATGTTTTTTAACAGCATGTAAGTATCCAGTATGTGGGTATAGTTTTACTGTTTTAATGTAACTGTTACTGTTACATTGTTGTAGCATAATGCTGCAGCTGTTGTTGTTGTTGCTGACTATGGTACTAACATAACGAGGCGGGCAACGACATTGATGTAGTTTTTATTGTTAACCGTAAACCGCATTTATATTTCCGTTCACGTTTCCGCTACATGTATACACAATTCCCATATTCGCTCACTCTTACAACTGTTATGTGAGGATATGCCCAGACTCTTTAACACATATCCTTATAGTTCTAAATTAGTGGACTTCTTAGAAATTTAGAAAACTGACAGAAGTCTTTTGAATGAAAAGCTCATTTGGAGGATTTTGGATTCAGTCTTATCAGAATTTAAAACTGCTGGGATTTGAATCTGAAGAAAAAAGTGAGTAAGTGTGTAACGATAACGATATTTATGTTTGTGGTATTTATAGGATACATTTTTGTATGTTGTTCTTATATTTTGTTGTTTTTCTGTTGCTTTTGTTTAATTTCATTTTTTAAGGATTTTATTTTTGCATTGTTTTTTTTTTTCATTTTGCTTTTGTCGTTGTAGAGTTTGTGCAACATTGCAATATGGCGTCGCCTATTAGTCTAGTAGCAATGTTGTTCTGACAAATTGCTGCATTCTGAGAATTTTATTAATGTTTTGTATGTGCTTTATACATTTGATGTTGTTGCAGTTTTATTTCTCCCCAGCATTATCCTTCTTCCTACTGTTGTTGTATAATGCAGTGCAAGTTAAACAAGAAACCGAAAAAAGAACTGAAAGCAAGAAACCTGCAGCAGAATAAAGTACAAAAAATCGAGAGGATTGTAGCATGAAAACAAAAATAATTGTGCTATATTTTGTTACAATGGTCATATAGCATACAAATGTAATTTTATACATATACAAATACCTTGTGAACAGTGGCATTGTTTAAACGCCCTGTAGGAAATACAAAAGAGAATAACAGGAATTTCCGTTTTGGTTAAACAAGGAAATATGAATTATTGTATAGAAATTCTAACCATAAACTTCAAACTGAAATAATTAAATAATAAAATTGTATATTAAATTTTGCTGATTGTCTTACTTATGTAGGGTTCATATAACTCAAGCGTCTGACGATTGAGTGAAATTTACATGTGTTTTGTTATTGTAACAAAAACAAAATACATGTAAATTTCACTCAATCGTCAGACGCTTGAGTTATATGAACCCTACGTTAATCTTTTTTCAAATAGTTTATTTATGAGCTCTTAAAATTTCTTCATTATTAACAATTTTATTTTTCCTATTTTTTTTCACAAAATTTTCTTCTGGGTCTTTTAATACATGAATCTTGTTTATTTGTTATAATTAAAAAGCCAATATTTAACTCGTATCCTTAGTAATTTAAAAAGGGATTTTGTAGAGTTTATATATTTTCTGTGTTTATATAAGAGAAGGAGAGTGTATTAAATAAATAAAATATCTACTGCCATTTTTAATGGAGTTTATAGACTTTAATTTATGGCTTGAAAATGGCATTAAACTAGAAAAACTATTTCCTTTTTTATAATATATATAAAATATTTTAAGTACTGCAAAATTGTAGTATAATTTTTAAAGATTTTATAATCTTCGAAAATTAACAGACAATTATTATTTTGCCAACAATAGAGTTTTGGGTTAGTAAATTTATTTGCAATAGGGACTTTCCAACTCCAACAGATTACAATGGTAGTTGAAGCCGTTTGTTCATTTTTCTGCTAAGGTATGCCTAGTACCCTTACTTTTAGGCAGATCAAATACCTCGCATTATTATAGAAAATTAGAAAAATATTTTACCGAAAAATTTTCTACAGAAAAATTTTTTTATCGAAAATTTTTCTATAGAAAATTTTTTTTATCGAAAATTTTTCTATCGAAAAATTTTTTTATCGAAAATTTTTCTATAGAAAAATTTTTATATCGAAAATTTTTCTATAGAAAAATTTTTTTATCGAAAATTTTTCTATAGAAAAATTTTTTTATCGAAAATTTTTTTTAGAAAAATTTTTTTATCGAAAATTTTTCTATAGAAAAATTTTTATATCGAAAATTTTTCTATAGAAAAATTTTTTTATCGAAAATTTTTCTATAGAAAAATTTTTTAATCGAAAATTTTTCTATAGAAAAATTTTTTTATCGAAAATTTTTCTATAGAAAAATTTTTTTATCGAAAATTTTTCTATAGAAAAATTTTTTTATCGAAAATTTTTCTATAGAAAAATTTTTTTATCGAAAATTTTTCTATAGAAAAATTTTTTTATCGAAAATTTTTCTATAGAAAAATTTTTTTATCGAAAATTTTTCTATAGAAAAATTTTTTTATCGAAAATTTTTCTATAGAAAAATTTTTTTATAGAAAATTTTTCTATAGAAAAATTTTTTTATCGAAAATTTTTCTATAGAAAAATTTTTTTATCGAAAATTTTTCTATAGAAAAATTTTTTTATCGAAAATTTTTCTATTGAAAAATTTTTTTATCGAAAATTTTTCTATAGAAAAATTTTTTTATCGAAAATTTTTCTATAGAAAAATTTTTTTATCGAAAATTTTTCTATAGAAAAATTTTTTTATCGAAAATTTTTCTATAGAAAAATTTTTTTATCGAAAATTTTTCTATAGAAAAATTTTTTTATCGAAAATTTTTCTATAGAAAAATTTTTTTATCAAAAATTTTTCTATAGAAAAATTTTTTATCGAAAAATTTTCTATAGAAAAATTATTTTATATAAAATTTTTCTATAGAAAAATTTTTTTATCGAAAATTTTTCTATAGAAAAATTTTTTTATCGAAAATTTTTCTGTAGAAAAATGTTTTTATACAAAATTTTTCTATAGAAAAATTTTTTTATCGGAAATTTTTCTATAGAAAAATTTTTTTATCGGAAATTTTTCTATAGAAAAATTTTTTTATCGAAAATTTTTCTATAGAAAAATTTTTTTATCGAAATTTTTTCTATAGAAAAATTTTTTTATCGAAATTTTTTCTATAGAAAAAATTTTTTTATCGAACATTTTTCTATAGAAAAATTTTTTTATCGAAAATTTTTCAATAGAAAAATTTTTTTATCGAAAATTTTTTTATAGAAAATTTTTTTATAGAAAATTTTTTTTATCGAAAATTTTTCTATAGAAAAATTTTTTTACCGAAAATTTTTTTTTTTCAAAAATTCTTCTATAGAATTTTTTTTTTTTTAAATTTTTCTATAGAAAAATTTTTTTCTCGAAAATTTTTTTACAGAAAAATATTTTTCTCGAAAATTTTTCTATAGAAAAATATTTTTCTCGAAAATTTTTCTGTAGAAAAATTTTTTTATCGAAAATTTTTCTATAATATTATTAAATCTCTAAACTACTAGAACATTGATAGAAGAGGAGTTATGCTTTTAGAGCAACATTTAAGGTCACATCTGTCTATAGCACTTTGGCCTCTACAGTTTAGCTAAGTTGCCCACCTTGGGTATATAAAATAACTTTCGCCAATTCAGTCCGATGCAAAGGACTTTTACATTTTTGAAAACTTCTGTAGAAGGTTAAGAAAAACATGAATACTGTACTACTTTATCTCTTATAGTATTTGGCTTTAAACCATTTGTGGTAAGACAAAAAATTTTGTCAAAAATACTTTGAGATTGCTGATAAATTTCTAAAGCTACGGTCACATTGATTAAACATTTAATCGAAATTATCAAATATTTGATCCTCGTAGTCTGACCACAAAATATTTTTGAGGTTCAAACAAGAAACATGTTGATTTGAACAAAACAAAATCATTTGCCAGCAAATAAAAATTTTCCTAATGTGACCACGCAAGAGCAAATATTTTATTAAATTTTGATCAAATAATTATTTAATCTTACAAAATTTTTGTAACATCAAACAGGGGCAAATAACAGCTGTGCATTTGTATTGTTTACTATTCAAACAGAAACAACAACATCAAATTTGAGAAACAACAACATCAATTTTGAGAAACAACAACATCAAATTTGAGAAACAACAACTCAAATATGAGAAACAAATTGCCAGATACACAATTTTGTTTTGAAAAAATTTGATCAAATATTTTTTGAGAAAATATTTAATCTTCAGTGTGACCATAAATAGAACCTGTTTTTTTGTTTATACTTTGAACATATTTTTTCTGTATTTTATCAAATAAAAATCGTCAAATAAATGTGCAAGTGTGACCACAAATTTTTTATTATATTGTTTTGACAATATTTTACTCAAAATATTTGATTTAAATGTTTAATGAGTCTGACCGTACCTTAAATGAATAAGAAATTATATGAAGTTTATAATACAGAAAAATTCTTCCAAATTTGTACTTGAAAAATGAAATATTTAAAAAATATTTATTTTTTCTATATTTTTCAAAATTTTTTACAAAAAACTATTTTTTTAACATTTTCTAAAAAATTGGGCTTCAGAGATATCATATCATATTTCGAGTGATCTTGGACATGCACACTACAACCAGCGGTGGTCGAAAATCAACAATTTCTGGACAAAACTTGAGTTTTTTGTTTATGTAAAAAAATTTATTTATGGATTTCAAAACTTTTTTTTAATAAATTATATTAAGTGTAATGTTCTCAAGGTCTGTGCAAAAATCTGATAGGTCCCGATCATAAATAGGGTCACACGGCCCGTTCTTCTAAAATAAACCCAAACTTTCGAAAAGCGTATATATTTCTGTATTCAAAAATGTTAATTAAAAATTTTAGAACCTGCAATTTATATTTCTGAATGCCTAAGATATTGGTATATATTGTGTCCAAAAATAGTCATAATACCTTGTTTAGCTTTAGAGATTTTTGTGAAAAAAACTACAATGTAATGTTAAAAAATTACATAAATTTATTGCAAAAAGTGTACTATTCTGTATTCAAAAATGTTCATGAATTTTTAAGATATTGGTCTATACTGTTTCAAAACATCATCCCAATATCTTGTTTAGGTTTAGAGATTTTTGCAAAAAATTACAAAGTGAAATTCCAAAATTATATATGTATATATATTGTTCTTGCACTTTTTTGACATAAGTCTTAAACCAATTTCTTAATTGTGAGAAATTTTTAACGTTACTTAAAAGCATATGAAATTCCCTTTCCATTGATGTACAATAGAGCGGTTCGCCTTTCACACAAAAAATAAAAGTTGTGTCAGTCACCCCCTAGGATTAAAGATTGTGCAAAAACTATTCTAAAATTTATTTTTTATTTTTTTTGTCACTTTTACAAATACCGACCTTTTAGTATTTTTTCACTGTATCGCCATTTCTTGTCCGATCATAAAGTTTTATATATCGGTTTTTACTGCTCTGTAAGTGCTACACTTATTTTTTATGGTTTTTTTAGTACCACATCAATCTCTAATCATAAATTTTTTAAACTCGATTCGTACTAGACTCGATTTGGGTGGGTACTAATCGAGCTTTAAAATGTTATGACTAGAAATTGACGTGGTAGGAAAAAACTATTAACGAGAGAAATGTAGCCCTAACAGAGCCGCAAACACCGATATACAAAACTTTATGATCGGACGAAAGATGGCTACACAGTGAACAAAAAACTAAAAGGGAGGTATTTGTAGGCATGGCAAAAACATAAAAATAATTTCTTTAGATATTTTTTACATTATCTTAACATAACTTTTTTTCCAACAACTCTAATATACAACATGTCCACCTTATCTTATTTTGGTAGAATTTTATCCCAGAATCTTCTATTGTGCCGTTCTTATACCAATTTTTGCCTAACACATGCCTTATAGAAATTTAATTAAAACTTAATTGACTCCCATTATGTAAATTATAATCATTGCAATTTTTTTATTCATGCATAAATTAAATTTTTATAGTTCCAACATTTTGCTTCAATATTAAATTATATTTCCTCAAAAAAAAAAAAAAACACAAAAAAGTGATTTAAATATTTCTTAAATGCCGACAAAATTCCAATGTGCATGTTGAGGTAAGAACACGAAATAGTTCATATTGATTTTTTCTTGCAGGCTTGGAAATTTTTTGTCTGGATCCTTTTGGTAGCGCGTGTCCACATAAAATTATTATAATTCCAAACACTTTCACACTAACGCAAGAATATGGATAAGAATGGAATCATTTTTTTATTCGTTAGTTACAAAAGTACGACACACTTTTTACCCATTTCACCCTGAAATTGTAGCTTTTTCGGAAAAGATCTAAAACGTGTCATTTTGAGTTTGTATATGATTTAAATATGACTGATTTCAATTAAGTGTTTTATTTAGTTTTAAAGATATAGCGTTGCTACATTTTCCCTTTTTATATCCAATAGGCCTAATTTTCAAAAATTCCTTCTTAGTGTTTTATTTAGTTTTAAAGATATAGCGTTGCTACATTTTCCCTTTTTATATCCAATAGGCCTTATTTCCAAAAATTCCTTCTTAGTGGGACTATACATCAAAAATATTTTTAGTACTTCGAAAAAGACAGTACTAAATATATTTTTAAAATTTCTAAAAAATATTTACTAGCCCTGCATAAAATTCTATTTTTTTTTTCTTTAATAAATAACTATATTTTTTTATCGATTTAAAAAAATGCCACCGAAAAAAGAAATTAAAAATAAAAAATCAAAAGCAGCCCAAGAAAAGACATATGATCTTTTAACACAAGACGAAATGAAAGCCAGAGAACAGAAATACACGAATCTTATAGCAGAGGTTACGAAATGTTTCCGCTTTATTGAGGGTAAGTCCAAAGAGCTAGAGTCCGAAAAAAAGAAGCAATTATAAATTTTTTACAGATGCTCTAGTTGAAATAACCAAACTCGATGAAGAACAATTGTTGAAAAACAAGTGGTTGGATTTTGTCTCCTGCAATCCTCTGCCCAAAGCCTATTTGCCTCCCGATATACGTCTTTTCTTTTGTAAGCTAATGCACAGGCAATGTGAGAGTGAGGAGAGCAACATAAGCTGGCTACTAAGGGTAGATGAGCGCAGTATATTAACGCAAAATATCTTTCGTCAAGATTTAACTAAATGTAAAGTAAAAGAGGAAGCTAGAGCTAAAGAAAATATTTCTTTAGAATATAATCGATATATTAACGATTCTTTAACTTTGTTAAAAAGAATCGAAGATTTTTTAGACAATGATCTAGAGGTGGCAAAATGTCCCGTAAATATTCTTTCTGATATAGTAGATCGTAAAGCGGCTATTAAGAATGAAATAATTGATTTTATAGATCGTTTTACCTATCGTATAATAACTTCCGAAAATTCAGAAATGATGTAAGGTCTAATGATTTGAGTTCTTTGTTCTCAATATTAATGATTTTCAATTTATTTTAAGATCCATAGATGCCATTAGTTCGGAGTATTTCTATAATGCTGAAAATTTTGATATACATATTTGGTGTTTAAAGAATGTGGCGCTGAGAATTCCGTATTTGAGGTTGGTATAAAAATTAAGATCTAAGTACATTAGGGTGACAGGAATTTTTGTTTTTTTTTTATTTCAAATGTTTTTCAACGGAATATTATGCCACTAGGTCTAAAAGTTTAGTTCTAAAAATTTGAGCCAAATAGGACCACGTTAAATAGGACCGCATCGGGTCTAAAGTTTAAGAGCTCATTTGTATGGGGGAAAATTGGTTATATTTTTGATTTTGAGAAATTTCAACCAAAAATAAACAATTTTTACAAGAAAAACAAGTAGGAAAGTGCTATAGTTGGTCAAGCCCGACCATACGATACCCTTCACCACTGAGGTCAAAGTGTTATTTTTTCTGTATAAAGACAATTTTGCCATCATACAAACATTTTGCCATCATACAAACATTTTCTCAAAACTTATTTATTTAAGCTGCTTTTGACATTTGGACTTATATGAGAGCTAGGGTCAAATGTGGACCGATTATTAATTTGGCAAATTGATTATAGTTGTTACAAAAATGATGTACGCAAAAAATAAACTTAAAATTCCCATTATCTTCAGATTTACGAGCGTTTTACTGATTTTTGTCTCATTTAGTGCGTTTTTAAAGAAAAGTTTATATGGGAGCTATGGTTAAATGTGGACTGATTTCAACGAAATTTGGTACACTGATTTTAGTTTACATAAGTAGTATTTGATTTAAATTTCATGAAAAAATATTGATATTTGTGGCCAATATATCAATTCCGGGAAGTGGGACCTATGGGAGGTACCGATTTTGACGAATTTCAATAGCCATGGTCAAAAAACTGATCTGTGCCAAATTTCATCAAATCGACTCAGAAAGTGATTCTAAGCCTATTAGTATACTAAAAGGTGGGTCTAAGACAAATATTTCCATGCGTTACATACATCATACATTTGTGAACCGCCGTGGTATAGCAGGTTAGTCATCCGCCTAGCATACCAGAGGCCCAAGTTCGATCCCTGGCCAGACTCACTTGAAAAAATAAATTTTCAAAAAAGCGGCGGTTCACCTCATAACTCAGCTAGCCACTGGTTATTGAGTATTAGGCTATGAAAAACTTCTCTAACTAATGCATTTGCCGTTCGGAGCCGGCGTTAAAACGTAGGTCCCTTTCAATGAGTCTAAAAATAGAATCGGATGCAGCTCATTGTCTGAGAGAAGTACCCCTTGTTCCAATTGGAATGTTGTCGGGGAATTATATATATATATACATACATCAGCACAAACTTTTAATAACCTTTCCACCTATGGTGGTGAAGGGTATAAATAATGGAATATTAAAGAAAACTAACATAGCTTTATTTCAAAAACAAAAATGCATGAAGTGGTTTTGGAGTTATTCCATTTTTCCCTCGAAAATTCAAGTCCCTGAAAACGCGTCTAAGGATATGTACCAAAAATGTTATGTTGTAAATAAAGAAATTTCAAAGTTAGACATGATTTGTCATTAAATGACTCGTTAGCATTGAATAGTTAAGTTTTGCTTAAATATAATCTAATTTACTTATTTTGTGTTGGTAGATTTTTCTCAGGTCGGTTTTAAAAATAATTTTTTTAATTTTTCAAATATTTTGTTCAACAAATATTACAAGTTTAGAATTTACTTACCAGTGTAATAAAACAGGCAAATGAGAGAATAAAAGTCAAAAAAATCTATGTCGATATCTTGAACGGTTTCGCCGTACCTGCGATTTGAAATTGAAGAATTTCGCTAAAATTAAAATTTGTGGGCCAAATTCGAGTAGATGCTCGTTAAATTTTACTTGTATTAAATTTGAGCACAAAAAAACATAATTAATATTATTGCTTGGTTTATGAAAAACCTATGCTAAAGCGTTTTTTAATATTGGACGAGATTAACCCTTTCTTCACTGGGGTCAAATATCAAAATTTGGATTTCCTTAAAATTTTCATAGCGAGATTACGAAATATTAAGTAATAATTAGCGAAATTTTCCTTTCAACAGTTAAAAAACAAGCTTTTTTCAGTTTAACAAAAATAATGAACTTTAACCCCCCGTCATGCGTATGTATCTGGCCATATCATTTAAGAATTTAACTGTAATTTAAATAAATTTATAATGTAGCTAGTAGCTGTTTGAGTCTCCAGGTACCCTCTAGAAATATTGTTAGCTATCGTTTTGTGAAAAAAAAAAGATTACAAAAAAAAACAACAAAAACAACTAGTGTGAGTTTTTTCATCAACACATCACATTCGTAGCGCATGTATCTGGCCAGATATTTAATACATTAATGTGAACCGCCGTGGTATAGCAGGTTAGTCATCCGCCTAGCATACCGAGGTCCCAAGTTCGATCCCCGGCCAGACCCACTTGGAAAAAAAATAAATTTTCAAAAAAAAAAAAAAGCCGGTTCACCTCATAACTCAGTTAGCCACTGGTTATTGAGTATTAGGCTATGTAAAACTTCTCTAACTAATGCATTTGCCGTTCGGAGCAAATGCAATATCTGGCCAGATACATGCGCTACGTATGCGACTACCGAAACATGTGCATGACGGAGAGTTAGTTATCTCTGTAAAATTTTCAGTGAACCAAGACTTGTGCCCTATTTTCACTCCATAAAACTTCACCTTCACGTGCCCGCAAAAATGCTGCGTGAAAATCTAGTCATTCGAGCTTTACATACCAAATTTGATCATCTGAGTGAATCTGCCAAAAGCTTTAAACAAACTATAACACTTTCCACAAATCATGTTAATGCCGGAATAGTTGATTTATATGAATGTCTACTAAATGAATGGATAATGCAATTGGAAATTCAGGAAAGAATACGAGCTGGCATGATGGAAAAACGACTTGAGTATGAAGAAAGAATGCGTGAGTATTTAGATTACGTGGAGAGTGAAAAGAAACAAAAGAAAAGTGATAAAGATCAGAAAAAGAAACAAAAAGTTGTAAAAATGCCCACAAAGGAGCCTCCAATAGTGACCGCTGACATGTTTCCTGATGTTCATGAAGAATTTCTGGTGGAAGAAGAAAAACAATATCAGGAGTTTATTCATTTGATATATAAACCAGAATTGCTGGGTCTAACACCAGATGAGGTAAGAATTATAAAAACAAAAAAAAAACTTATTTAAGTTATTTTATCCTTAAAATTTTAGATCAATCTTAAAAAGTATTTTATATTGGGTGGCGTTTATCAGTTGTACTATGTGGAAAAACCAGAACATTTTGATTTTAATAGCTTTAACATGACCTGGCATAAGAATGAAAGGAATTTGGTTTTAGATAAAGAAGTTATCATCAAATCCTCGATCACAACTCATGAGGCCAGAAAGCCTCTTGTTAGAAGAGAAACATTAAAAGAAAAACGTCTTACAAGACTTATGGAAATGTATGATGATGCAAGGATGAAAGAGATGTTAGTGGAAGATCCGGAATGTCCTTGGTTTATTATAACCATAGAACTACCGGAATATTTATGTTATTGGGGAGAGCCTATAGCATGTCACTATGAATCCGATATTGAAACAGAAACAAAGTTTAAAGTGGAAGAGCCAAGGGTCTCGGAACCTCAAAAAAAGACAAAGAAAAAGTCAGAACAAGAACAGTCAGAGACTGAGCCTGAGTCCAAGACTCAAATAACAACAACAGCATCATCAATGGATAAAAGTGTTGCCGATCTGTTAAAATCATTTTCACGAACTACAGCTATTCGTAGCTTTTTATTTCAATCAAAACCTAAATCTTTTATAAGTAAAACCTCAGCTCGGCCCAGTTTTTTTAGTGAATCTTTGGCAACTATGCTACTACTAAAGCGTAAAATGGAAGAAAATTCAAAAGATTCTTTGTGTATTCAGGATTTTGCTTTGGGCACTATTTTAACAAAGCCTCAAATTCGTCACATGGAACGACACATCATACCACGTATTATATCCTCCTACAAATTTCCCAAGGAAATAAATCTCGAAGAAATTGAGGCTTCTAATACGAAAGCCAAGGGAAAAGGCGGTAGAATATTAAGACAAAAAACTGAAAATGAACCACCACAAACCTCCAATAAACAATTTACTTTTTCGGCCAAACAAAATAATCCCGAGCGAATATTTGCTATATATCCCAAAGTAGAGCCGTTAAATGTTATAACACATCTAACTGAAGACAATATCGAAAATGAACATGATACTTATGTCCCATCAGATCCCGAAACTTTCGGCCAGCTTTTACAGGATATAAGTAATGTAAAGAAAAAATATCGTCTCGAAGTGCGTAAGACTATAGATTTAAAACCTTTTGAAACTTCTATGAAAACACATAATAAACGTATCAAACAAATGCAATTTCAAAGAGATCTTGCAGCAATAGAGTCACGGATTTCCGACGATCCAATTCTCACTGATATTAAGGCTATAAAATCCTTAAAGTCGGTAAAGTCTTTCAAAACTTTAGTTCATGCAGAAGCTCAGAAAGTAGCAGCAGAAAAAGCGAAGGATCCCAAAGATGATAAAGAGTTTGATATTGAAGATAATTTACTTATCGAAGAGGCTAGTTCAGAAATGTTGACTGAGAAAGTTCCAGAAAAATCTACTGATACCTATGCGCATTGGACCACAAAGTATATATTAAAATCAGAATATGATAGAGAAAAACGGAAGATAGTTTTATATACAAATCGTTTGGGTGAGTTTTTGCGATCATACCTTTATAAACTTTAGGATTTTATGCTTTGAGATCGATCAATACCAGTTTTACCAACATTGTGTAGCATACCTTTGGGATTTTCAAAATAAATTATTTTGCAAAAAGTTTAATAAAATTTAATATCGAAATACTGAAATTAATTTACAATTAGAGGACTTTTGACAAATAAGATACAATGTAGTGAAGCTTACATTTTTTAAATTATTTACATTATCCTAAAAGTATGCTACATAAGTCTTTTTGAAATATCTTATATTTCGATCGAATGAGGCGACTTGTCTCACAACGTTTAAGTCCTAGGTATTAACCATCAAAATTATTTATCGATAAATAATTTTTTCGAAAAAATTTTTTGTCGAAAATTTTTCTATAGAAAAAAATTTTTGTCCAAAATTTTTCTATAGAAAAAATTTTTGCCTAAAATTTTTCTATTCAAAAAATTTTTTGTCGAAAATTTTTCTATAGAAAAAAATTTTTCCATAGAAAAAATTTTTTATTGAAAACTTTTCTTTAGAAAAAATTTTTCTGTAAAAAAATTTTTTTATAAAAAATTTTTCTATAGAAAAAATTTTTTATAGAAAATTTTTCTATAGAAAAACTTTTTTATCGAATATTTTTCTACAGAAAAAAATTTTTATTGAAAAATTTTCTTAAGACAAAATTTTTAATAGAAAATTTTTCTGTAGAGAAATTTTTATATCAAAAAAGTTTTTCTATAGAAAATATTTTATATCGAAAAAATTTTTTATGAAAAATTTTTATCAAAAATTTTTCGATAGAAGAAATTTTTGTTGAAAATTTTTCATTTTATATCGAAAAAATTTTTATCGAATGTTTTTCTATAGAAAAAATTTGTTATCGAAAATTTTTCTATATAAAAAATTTTTTTTATATAGAAAATTTTTCTATACAAAAATTTTTTTTATCTAATATTTTCCTATATAAAACATTTTTGATTGAAAATTGTTCTATAGCAAAAAATTTTTCTATAGAAAAAATTTTTTATAGAAACTGTTGATAATTTTTTATCGAAAATTTTTCTATAGAAAAAATTTTTTATCGAAAATTTTTCTATAGAAAAAATTTTTTATCGAAAATTTTTTCTTGAACTTTTTATTGAAAATTTTTCTTAAGAAAAAATTTTTTATAAAAAATTTTTCTATAGAAAAAATTTTATATCGAAATAATTTTTTATCGAATATTTTTTTATAGAAAAAATTTTTATCGAAAATTTTTATCTTGAAAAAAACTTTTATCGAAAATTTTTCTATAGAAAACATTTTTTGTTAAACATTTTTCTATAGAAAAAATTTTTGTCGAAAATTTTTCTATAGAAAAATTTTTTTACCGAAAATAGAAAAAAGTTTTTTTTTTCAAAAATTTGTCTATAGAAAATATTTTTTATCGATAATTTTTCTATAGAAACAAATTTTTATTGAAAATTTTTCTAATTGGGCATAGTGGTAATTTTTCTATAGAAAACATTTATTTATAATTTTTCTATATAAACATTTTTTTATTGAAAATTTTTATAATTGGTCTTAGTGGTAATTTTTCTATGGAAAACATTATTTATTATTTCTATAGAGAAAATTTTTTGTCGAAAATTTTTTTATAAAAAAAAAATTTTGTCGAAAATTTTCTTATAAAAAAAAAATTTTGTCGAAAATTTTTCTATAGAAAAAATTTCTTGTCGAAAATTTTTCTATAGAAAAAATTTCTTGTCGAAAATTTTTCTATAGAAAAAATTTCTTGTCGAAAATTTTTCTATAGAAAAAATTTCTTGTCGAAAATTTTTCTATAGAAAAAATTTCTTATCGAACATTTTTCTATAGAAAAAATTTTTATCGAAATTTTTTTTTATAGAAAAAATTTGCTATCGAAATTTTTTTTATAGAAAAATTTTTTAATTGAAAAATTAGGTTTCATCAGGCTTGAGTTCATTTAATTTTCAAATTATTAATTTTGAAAATTGGAAAGTAAATTATGGAGAAAAACTGAAAAAATTATTTTTGAACGCGGCTAGTGGATTGCAATTTCTGTCCCGCCACAGGACGTCATCAGCACTTAGCGCTCTCGACCACAGTCGAGTTGTCAAATTGCAGAGATAATCATCAATTTAACTCATTGAGTTTGATCGAACATCCCTACGTTTAATTGATTGTGTATTCTCCTATTACTTGTTTTGCTCGATCTTTTCACTTGCCGTTGGCATGTAGAGAAGAACAAGACTTTTTGGTTTGATGCTATTTTTTAGAATAGTAACAATGTTAACAACATATGTATGTAAGTAAATTACATGAATGTATGTAAATGCAACGTGCCCTTTGCTTTTAATTATTTGGGAATTAATTATTCGAACTTTAGAATTAATTGAAAAATTAGGTTTCATCAGGCTTGAGTTCATTTAATTTTCAAATTATTAATTTTGAAAATTGGAAAGTAAATTATGGAGAAATGGAAATTGGAAAGTAAATTATGGAAAAATTTTTTATTGAAAATATATATAGAAAAAAATTTTTATTAAAAATTTTTCTTTAGAAAATTTTTCTATAGAAAAACTTTTTTATCGAAAATTTTTCTATAGAAACAATTTTTTATTAAAAATTTTCTATAGAAAAAATTGTTTATTAAAAATTTTTCCTTAGAAAAAATTTTTTTTTGGAAAATTTTTCGATAGAAAAACTTTTTTATCGAAAATTTTTCTATACAAAAAATTTTTTATTGAACATTTTTCTATAGAAAAAATGTTTCTAATTGTTCTGTCAAATAGTTGAATTCCGTAAACTCATTTTTCACGGTAAACTAATCCCCCTATTATAAACGAACGGGGAGAATAGTTTTATGTGAAAGGGAATTTCAATTGAAAGTTTGAATTTTTTCCCATTTTCGAAATTTGTTTTTAATAAGCGAGAAGGAAAAAAGAAACAATTTTCACTTGATATTTCGTTTATAGTAGAAAAACAGGGAAAAGTGTAAAAAGTCATCGGGAATTTTTATTCATAATTGAGCTGACAATCTTTCTGATTTTAATTGCAGGTAATTTTGGTTTCGCCTTCAAGCGCTATGAGCAGTTTCCTTTCAGAAACTGGAGCATGGAACCTAGTGCAGAAAAGTAAGTTACTAAAATATATGTTTTCCATTACAATTGAACACTTAACTCCTTTACAGTCCTGACAATGAGGTACTCTTTACTCTTGATACTCAATACGTAGGATGTATTTTGTACATTACAGCAAACGGTATAAGAGGTCATGTCACAGAAATCTCAGATACATATTTACGTAATCCTAAGATGTATTTGGTTATTAAAGATCCAATTAAGGATTACAAGGAATTCAAAGACCTCTTTAGGCAACATAATTTGAATATATTTGCTGAACATGATGCCTGTTTTTATATTGAAAATGGTAAGAAAAATTTAAAATTTTCTTAGAATAAATTTAATTTTTTGTTTAAACTTCTAGGATATATTTCCCAAAAACATTTGTCCAATGAAATTCACACCTATTGTTGTATGGCAGTTCATAGCACTCAGATGAGATTTAATTGTTCAAAATGGAATCGTTTGGCTAAACGACGTGATATTGTTTTACACTTTAGACATTACAAAGATTTGCCGGAAAATCTTGTCCAAGTGCGTATAACGCCAGGTCTTGCAAGTTTTGTGGATGTTGAAGAATTGTGTTCCGAGGATTTAGATGTTATAAAATTACAATTTAATTTAACCTGGAGAAATATTGAAGTATGTTCGCTTTTCTACTTGAAGTGTTTTCAAAAATGCATTTCACTAAAAAATTTCGAGTTTAATTTCAAAACATTTCTTACTTTCAGCCTAATTGTGATTTACATGGTTTGATTGTTTCCATGTACCCAGCCGCCACTGATTCGAGATGTCAAAACCCGAGATTATTATGTTTCATCAAAGATTTGCTGAGTGAAATCAGACCATTGAGTTTTTCTTAGAAAACTGATAGAAATACTTTTTTATAATATTATATATTGTTAGAAGGTTTTAACGAAAACTTTTCTTTTTTATATACATATTTTTTGTATTAAAACGTTTTATATAAACTTTAAAAACAATTGTTTATTTGAGCTTATCCGAAAAACGGAGGAGGTGAAAATAAAAAAATACAAGGGCCAAATCGACGCATTCCATAGATAAGATATTTCAGAAACATTTGTGTAGCATATTTTAAGGATAATCTAAAAATTATATAACATATCTGTGGCTTGGTACTCTTTTTTATTTTGTTCCAACAGCAAATTTATTATTTGTAATATTTATTAAAAATTCAAAATTGTTTTTTGAAACCGGCTTGAAAAAAAGTATAATTTTCTAATATAAAAAAAAACTGAGTAAATTCAGTTATATTTTAACGAAACTCAACTACGTACTACTTACAGGCCATATAATTGTAAATCATGTCTTACTTTAAAATTAACTTATACTTAAGTAAATTTTTTTGGCTGCATAACGCTAGGAGTGTCTTCAACTACACGAATTTTCATGGAAAAACAGCAATAACTCTGAAATTACTCTATGGATTTTTAATGTTGATGACCTTAAATAAAGCTACTTTAGTAATCTTTTATATCCAGTAAATCTTTTTAAATAAATTAATTCTTAGTGGTTAAAATATTTCCAATTTTTCCCGTACAAAAAAGTTTAACACTTTGTGGGCGGATGCGGCACGTGTTCCCCTTATGCAATTTTGAAAAAGATTTGCACAATATGTTTTTATATTACATAGAACATTTCTAATGGGAGTTACGGTTCAATTTCGCACTTTCGTAATATAAGGTGCACCCTTATTGTACATATATCCTATAAAATCAAAAATATTTGTAGTAACATAACAAACAGTTTCTAAATAATATGACTTTTTTGTCAATATTTACTTGTATATGGGCCAATGTCACAGAAAAAAATATAAAATAATGAGTCAGTGCCAATGTCATATTTTTTTCTTAAATTTAAAATTTTTTGAAGAACTGATTTAACCATGCCCTTTTATAACCGAAACTTGGAAATTAGCTAATTTTCTCAAAACTGATTTTTTTGACATTGGCTCTTTTAGCACCAAGCCAAAGATATATATTTTTTAATTCCCCTGCATACTTTTAGGCGTTGAAATGAAGGAACTATAATTTTAACACTAGATTGCCGAAGGAAGTCATTTTGACTGCTTTCCTATTAAAATCATAAAAACAATTGTGTATATAAAGGAACAGTTTCTTAAAAATTTCTGACTTTTTGTACAACATATAAATTGGTTTATTAATCATAGTATTATTAATACATAGTACATTATTTTTTTTACATTGCAGTCATTTTGACTGCTTTGGGGCAATCTAGGTATAAACAAAGTTTCCGACTTTCTAGTGCGAATTCAATTTTTAATTCATACTGTAAAGAAACTACTTCAACAAGTTCGAAGTTACCCAAATCTCTTAAGAATTCTGTTTTGGTTTATATCTTTCTAAATCGTGAGAGTAACTACATTTTCCCACTTACTTTAAACTACACAGATTTTTTTTGAGTAAATTTGGATAGCAAATAATAGATCTGTTTCTTTAGTTTTTGGATGGGTTCGGACAACTGAGAGAAACTTATGAATTACTTTTTCAAAAAACTATAATTTCCTAAAAGTACAAGAACTCAAAACACCAAAATTTTAGTCTACAATTCATTTATCTTGAATAATACTTGAATAAATACTATTTAAACCATTAGAAATCTTTTGTTTATGTTTTGTATAATTTTTTATAAATGTTAAAAAAATGGTTTTTAATTGATTTTCATTTGAGTAAGAGGGCAAATGAAATTGATTTCACTCAATTAATCAAAGACCTCAGCCAGTTTTGAGTATGGGAACATAATTAGGTGAGTTTTGGGTAACTTTGGACAGGTTGGGCTAGTTTTAGTAGTGTGTTCCCTACTAATATTTTAATATTTATTGAAAATGACTATAAGTTTATGCAACAAAGGGGACTTGCCCCATATCTCGATTTAACAGAAAATATTTATAGTTTAAAAGTTTCCCTTTTAACCCTACTCTATAACTAATTGGTTTAACCCCAAATAAAAAATTCCTATTACTTTAAGAGATAAGATGATCTTTCTTAAACTAAAATTTACTAAGTAGTTCAGTTTATAACCAAAAGATTACTTTTCGGGAAATTTAGGAAATTCATATAGCAGGAACTACGAAGCTGCGCAAGATATCGACCAAATTGTATATTTAAACACACCAATAAAAAATTGAATCCAATATTTATTTTCAATATGTTGGGGGTTAGCGAAGTACACCGGGTATTTGCTAAATACTATTTTAAAAGGATTTATATTTTTTTCAATAGGCTAATTAAATGAATCCCGATTATTTTTAATATTTAAATGAGCCAATTCAAATATTAATCCATTTAATTTGTTTATAATGTACAAATACCTAAAAGCCCCCATTCTCTAATTATTCTAAACTAGATCATATTTTAAATTATACTATAACAATACTGTCTGGCTAGATTGCTCTTATAAAAGCAATATAATATTTTTTTTTTTCAAATCCATTTATTTTAACCTAATGGTACTTCAGATTTACTTTTTTAAATATAGACGCACACACACATACACGCAAATAAAAAAGCAGAAAAAAAGGACATCACCTACATTCGTGTAATCCTTTATATTCTCATAAATGTGTGGGAAATATTTTATGATTTCGTAGACCTGTAAATAGGACTGGCTTTATATGCTCACATGAATTTAATCGATTTTCCATGTAGGTGTTGCGTGTATTATATGAAAGTATGTATTTGTACTATAGTCCTGGTTAGTGTTTTCAAGTATTTGTGTTCAAATTTCATATTCCAATAACATTCGTATCAAGTACAAACACAATACTGAATTTTAAACGGAAAGTGCCTAGTTTTTTCATAGTCAAGGTTTCTTGTTTTTTTTAACTATTTGTAGAGTAGAAATGTTCTTTTTTCACATTTGGTTATATTTCAATGCAATTTATTGATACAGAAAAATAACTACGTTTGTATGTGTATATGAGACTGGTGTGAAAAAAATGCATTTTTTAAGGATTGGGAGGGACCAGATAAGTATAAGAAGGATTCTTCTGATAAAGAAATGTTGCTTAAATTTTTATGGAATTTTTCTTATAGAAAAATTTTTATGAAATTTTTGACATAGAAAAATTTAATGAAATTTCCCTTATGCAACAATTTTGATAAAATTTCTCATGTAGAAAAATTTTGCTAAAATTTTTTTTATAGAAAAATTTTGATGAAAATTTTCTTATAGAAAAATTTCGATGAAAATTTTCTTATAGAAAAATGTTGATGAAAATTTTCTTATAGAAAAATTTTTATAAAATTTTTCTTATAGAAAAATTTTGATCAGATTTTTTCATGTAAAAATTTTTTAATTTTTTTTTTTTTTTAAAGAAAAACTTTGTTAAAATTTTTCTTACAGAAAATTTTTGTTATACAAAAATTTTGATAAAATTTTTCTTGAAGAAAAATGTTGCTAAAATTTTCCTTATAGAAAAATTTTGATGAAAATTTTCTTTAAGACAAATTTTGATGAAATTTGTCTTATAGAAAAATATTTATAAATTTTTTCAGAAAGAAAGATTTGGTTAACATTTTTCTAATGCAAAAATTTTGTTAAAATCTTTCTTATAGAAAAACTTTGTTGAAATTTTTCTTATATAAAAATTTTTTAAAATTTTACTTATCGAACAATTTTTTAAAATTTTTCTTATCGAAAAATTTTGATGAAATTTTTCTTATGCAAAGTTTTTAATGAAATTTTTCTTATATTTTTCTTATAGAAAAATTTTGATAAAATTTATCTAATAGAAAAATTTTTATAAAATTTTTCTTATAGAAAAATTTTAATGAACTTTTTCTTATAGAAAAATTTAAAGGAAATTTTTCTTATAGAAAAATTTTAAGGAAATTTTTCTTGTAGAAAAATTTTAATGAAATTTTTCTTATAGAAAAAATTTAATGAAATTTTTCTTATGGAAAATTTTTAACGAAATTTTTCTTATAGAAAAATTTTAATGAAATTTTTCTTATAGCAAAATTTTAATGAAATTTTTTTTATAGAAAAATTTTAATGAAATTTTTCTTATAGCAAAATTTTAATGAAATTTTTCTTATAGAAAAATTTTAGTGAAATTTTTCTTATAGAAAACTTTTAATGAAATTTTTCTAAAAGAAAAATTTTAATGAAATTTTTCTTATAGAAAAATTTTAATGAAATTTTTCTTATAGAAAAATTTTAGTGAAATTTTTCTTATAGAAAAATTTTAATGAAATTTTTCTTATAGAAAAATTTTAATAAAATTTTTCTTATAGAAAAATTTTAATGAAATTATTCTTATAGAAAAATTTATATGAGATTTTTCTTATAGAAAAATTTAAATGAGATTTTTCTTATAGAAAAATTTAAATGAGATTTTTCTTATAGAAAAATTTTAATGAAATTTTTCTTATAGAAAAATTTTAATGACATTTTTCTTATAGAAAAATTTTAATGAAATTTTTCTTATAGAAAAATTTTAATGAAATTTTTCTTATAGAAAAATTTTAATTAAATTTTTCTTATAGAAAAATTTTAATTAAATTTTTCTTATAGAAAAATTTTAATGAAATTTTTCTTATAGAAAAATTTTAATGAATTTTTTTTATAGAAAATTTTTAATGAAATTTTTCTTATAGAAAAATTTTAATGAAATTTTTCTTATAGAAAAATTTTAATGAAATTTTTCTTATAGAAAAATTTTAATGAAATTTTTCTTATAGAAAAATTTGAATGAAATTTTTCTTATAGAAAAATTTTAATGAAATTTTTCTTATAGAAAAATTTGAATGAAATTTTTCTTATAGAAAAATTTTAATGAAATTTTTCTTATAGAAAAATTTTAATGAAATTTTTCTTATAGAAAAATTTTAATGAAATTTTTCTTATAGAAAAATTTTAATGAAATTTTTCTTATAGAAAAATTTTAATGAAATTTTTCTTATAGAAAAATTTTAATGAAATTTTTCTTATAGAAAAATTTTAATGAAATTTTTCTTATAGAAAAATTTTAATGAAATTTTTCTTATAGAAAAATTTTAATGAAATTTTTCTTATAGAAAAATTTTAATGAAATTTTTCTTATAGAAAAATTTTAATGAAATTTTTCTTATAGAAAAATTTTAATGAAATTTTTCTTATAGAAAAATTTTAATGAAATTTTTCTTATAGAAAAATTTTAATGAAATTTTTCTTATAGAAAAATTTTAATGAAATTTTTCTTATAGAAAAATTTTAATGAAATTTTTCTTATAGAAAAATTTTAATGAAATTTTTCTTATAGAAAAATTTTAATGAAATTTTTCTTATAGAAAAATTTTAATGAAATTTTTCTTTTAGAAAAATTTTAATGAAATTTTTCTTATAGAAAAATTTTAATGAACTTTTTCTTATAGAAAAATTTTAATAAAATTTTTCTTATATAAAAATTTTAATGAAATTTTTCTTATAGAAAAATTTTAATGAAGTTTTTCTTATAGAAAAATTTTAATGAAATTTTTCTTATAGAAAAATTTTAATGAAATTTTTCTTATAGAAAAATTTTAATGAAATTTTTCTTGTAGAAAAATTTTAATGAAATTTTTCTTATAGAAAAATTTTAATGAAGTTTTTCTTATAGAAAAATTTTAATGAAATTTTTCTTATAGAAAATTTTAATGAAATTTTTCTTATAGAAAAATTTTATTGAAATTTTTCTTATAGAATAATTTTAATGAAATTTTTCTTAGAGAAAAATTTTAATGAAATTTTTCTTATAGAAAAATTTTAATGAAATTTTTCTTATAGAAAAATTTTAATGAAATTTTTCTTATAGAAAAATGTTAATGAAATTTTTCTTATAGAAATAGTTAAAAAAAGTTCTTTTAGAAAATCTTCGAAATGGTAACCTTTAACCAATTCAACTCTTGTCTAAACTTCAATCCCATTAAAAATGGTAGAATTGTAAAGTTTAAACTATATTTTTATTTATATACTAACTCCATCTGTACAAATCTACATACGATCAGATGTTGTAACAAAAAACCCATGGAAAAAAAATGTTTTTATTACTTCAACTGTGATCGAAACAAAATACGGTTACAGTGAGACTGGATATCCATATAGAGATTCAATGCATGACTTTATCGAGTTTAAGGGGGCTAGGGCAGATGTGTTAGCATTGCTATAGTCTATGTGTGAAGCAACATTCGCCTGGGCAATATGGTTAAATATGCATCACTTTTACTGTATGCTCAGACATTTTTCTACCCGTTTATATTTCCAACAATTTTTTTACAATTTTTGTGCAATATGCATACCATACATACACATATATAGATGTGTAGTAGTTTTCCCAGCAGAGTATGTATGGAAGGGAGTATGTGTTGTGAAAGTATGTCGTGGCAATAAAACTTTTGAATTGGTTTGCCAATTCAACGCTTTTTTTCCATTCAACTCGGCAGAGATATGACTATCTTTAGAGTAAAGGGGCTTTAGACTGTATGCTTATATCAAAACTTTACAATTGAAATCTCATTATTTATATATTGGAAACATACTTCTCTGAATGTTTTTTTTTACTTGATATTTTCTATGCATATCATATTAAAATATTTTCTGAGAATGGGGTCTATGCGAGCTACAATCATTCGAGTGGGTCAATGTCTGTGGGACTGTCCATCAACAATATTTAGTGCAGTCATGTTAGTATAATGGTTCTTAATACTGCCAAATTTGGAGTCTGCAAATATATTGAAAACTCAGGTCTTTAGGGTGAAAATTGAGTTAAAATATGTAGCAACAAAATTTGATTAGGCCACTTTTAAGCCGTACATATAGTGTAAACGGCCCTCAAATATTTATGAATCTTAAGTTCAGATATTGATACTAATAGGGCATCTTTTTTCACTTTGCATTCATGAAGCTCAATATTGTCCGTGAGTCACCTTTTACAACCAATCAAATAATGGTTTTCTTGTAGGATTCATCGATTCCTTTCACTAACAAAACAAATCTATTATAAACAACTGCTTATAATATTAATTTGGAACTGCTGGGATGTTTTTAATCCAAGGGCATGCATTCGCATGAGTTCGAGAGCCTTTTTGTATTGCTTACCCTTTCTATTGTTGGAACATTTCTCTTTTGCTTTCGAAGTATTTCTTACTATGTATTTAAAACAATTTTGTCTTCATGGGTGGTAGAGCCCATAGACCCATATATGAGCCAATTTTAACGCACATATTTTTAATTTGGGACAGAAGTAAAATGTTCAATATCTCAGCAAGTATTTTTTGGTGGTCACAAGTGTTTACAAAAGACTCTTGAAGTAAAAGAAGTCACATTTAAAGTGAATAAGTTGATGAAAAAAAACTTGTTTTCTTTCTCAAATTTTTCACATACATGCAAATATTTTTTTTTAAAAATTTCGTTATTTTTTATATTGACACCAATACACAATCATAAAATAAAATTGCAATCGTAGTATTTGTTTACTTCATGTATATTTCAATAAAACTTTTTACGGCTTGGATAATTGTACAGGATTTGCAGAAATATCCTTTACATACCATTGAAAGAAAGAACAATAAAAAGTACATAAGTGTATGTATATTTAATATGAATATTAATAAGCACTCAATTCAATGGAATTATTTTGCTGGCGATTTTATTATTGACACATTTCACATATAGTCCAATAAATCCATTTATTCTTAACAAATATGCCACAATAATTTGTTTTAATCTTATAAATATTTAGGTCATTTGGTCACAACTTTCATTATTAACCTCTTATAGCTATAATAATTTTGTCATGTGTTTATTACAATATAATTGCAAAGAAAATTAATAAAAATTTCCATTCATACTTACCAATTACAGTTAAATTGATTTTCAGATTTCTTGTGGGTGAATTGCGAAAGTCCACTCGACATCGGTAGACACCTTCATCTTCTATGCGCACATTGTCTATTTTCAATTGTGCTGGATGTGATGTGCTACTAAAGTAAGCGCGTGGTCCAAAGGCAGTGGGTGATGACCATAGTCTCGCCTGGCCAAATTGTCTCCCTCGTACGTCAAAACTGGTGGTGGCAAAGAAAAGAAATTGATCAGGAGAAAATTACGGATTACTAAATATTTTAGAACGAAAATATTATTGTGCAATAATAAGTAATAAAAATAAACTCTGCGAATCTAGTATAATACACTAAGTATAAGGTTTTATAAACTGCCCAGGTACTAGCATGTATTTTTTTAATTAAAATGGTCAAATTCGAAAAGGTCACATCTTCAAAAACCAATTATTTTCTAATGAAGTAAAATATCAAAAAAATAAATTTAAGAAGCTTTTATTAGGGCAAGTAGGAAATCGAAAGATCCAAAAATATTTTGATATTACGTTATTATATATGTTTTTATACCCTTCACCACCAGAGGTGGAAAGGGTATTATAAGTTTACGCTGATGTATCTAACGCATAAAAATATTTGTCTTAGACCCAAACTTTAGTACACCAGTAGGCTTAGAATCACTTTCTGAGTCGATTTAGCAATGTCCGTCCGTCCGTCTGGCTGGCTGGACCCCCATATAAACCTTGTAACCTTGGCACAGATCATTTTTTTGATAATGGGACTATGGCTATTGAAATTGGTCAAAATCGGTCCATTATTTATGGGGAGGTACTATAGGTCCCATTTTCCGGAATTAATATATTGGCCACAAATATCAATTTTTTTTCATGAAGTTTAAAAAAAATACTGATTATGTAAACTAAAATCACTGTACCAAATTTCGTTGAAATCGGTCCACATTTGACCATAGCTCCCATACAAACTCTTCTTTAAAAACGCACTAAATGAGACAAAAATCTTCAAAACGCTCGTAAATCTAAAGATAATGAGTATTTTAGTTTATTTTTTGCATACATAAGTTTTGTAATAACTGTAATCAATTTGCCAAATTTCGAGATAATCGGTCCACATTTGACCCTAGCTCTCATATAAGTCCAAATGACGGAAACAGCTTAAATATATAAGTTTTGAGAAAATGTTTATATGATGGCAAAATTTAGGAAATATTTGTCTTTATACAGGAAAAATAGCACCTTTGACCTTAGTGGTGAAGGGTATCGTATGGTCGGGCTTGACCAACCTTAGCACTTTCTTACTTGTTTAAATATTGTATAAGGTCTTAGTTTGTTTAGAGTTGGACAAAAGCCAGCCAAACGAAGAGAAGTAATATTCAGGAAAATACTGCCCATACCATTTTATATAGTGTATATACGAAGTAGGTTACCTTTTTTGAAAAGGGGATAGTAGAGAGGTAAAAGTTGATGAAAAGGAGATGTAAGCTTTTTTATGTTATCCATTTTGAGTACAGTAAAGTTGCGTCATTTGTTGTTACTTAGACGCATTATTTAAGCATTTTGTACTATAGTAAATTATATTTATTTTACATCGACGGCGTGCTATTGCTGCACGCTTACGGCTGATGGAGGATGCTATGTTAATTAATGATTTAAAAACAAACATTAATAGTTACTATGTGTAACTAAGCCACAGCACCTACAAAGCTAGTCATAGCCTAAAAAGCGTAGGGCTATAGCCCTTAAAATCAATTTATTTTTTTTTTCTCAAATTATAGAAGAACTTCTTAAGAACTTGGAGCTTTGATGCTAAGAATAAATGTATTACACTCAAACTACTAGTCGCATTTTGATGAGATTTGGATCAATGTTTAAGGACGTTTCTATCAATAGCACAGTGGGCTCTTTTGTGGAACAAAATTGAATGTTATAACGCAGAAAAATTCTTAAAATTTTATGTGCCGAAAAAATCCTGAAAAATTATATTTAAAAAAGAAGTAACTTATTTTTTTATAGTTTTGAAAAATTTTTTCAAAAGACTTAATTTTTTTTTAATTTATTTTTTATTTTGATATATTTTGGACATGCAAAGTCGTTTCAGTCGGTTGAATAAAAATGAATCGGACTGTACCTTTCATCGTATTTTAATATCTTCTCAAAAATTGTTCTTCCAATTAAAGTTTTCCTCACCTTTCGCTCAAATCTACTTATCACTACATCCAATACCTCAAAGTATTACAGGTTTTGTCTAAAGTATTTCAGAATTTATGTAAATTTTTAATGGCTCTTAAAAAGCTTAATTAATACTTTTCTAAGCAACTCATTTTCAAAAAAAAAACATTAACAAACCAGTTATAATGAATGAAAAAGTGTGCTTTGCTTTCAAACCAAAAAACACCCACTGTGCTAGTTTAAGACTAAAGTCTACATAAGTAGTTACAAAGGTTTTTATTTGAATACAATGCTTTATAATGTTCTACAACATAGTTTTTCATTGTTTTTATTATATAATTAATTAAATAATAAAAAAAGATCTAAATAAACCCTAAAAGACTTAACAAAGTAAGAGAAGAGGATAAGTAACACTTTGTCCTTTTTTGTTATTGGTAGAAAATAAAACATGATTTTGAACATAAATTAAATCACTTAGAATAAATAAGGAAGTGTGTTTGTTCTTTTTTTATTTTCTGTAACTTTTTCAAATAACACTTCCTTCATTTCTGTTTCAGTTTTTTTTTCAACTTCTTTTGGTGCTAAACTCATTATGATAAAAATCTGAAATCCTTTTTTTATACTTTGAACTTACATAATAATGAGAAAATACACTAATAATGAAGTATGTTAAATGTAAAGGCAAACGTTACTGGGAAAAATGAGAAATACTACTACTACTGCAAAAAAAGAAATAATACCTAAAACCGGAAACTATGGGGATAATGATGCCCTGATGATGATGTTGATACGTTTGTTACTTACTTATAAATGGGTTCACCGTCTCCCTCACGAAACCACAAAACCATATAAACAGCATCGTCACGTTCCATTGGTGTTATATCACACGGCAGCATTGCCTGTCGTCCCAATACACCCTGAACTGAGGTAAGCGGCACTAGAAATTGAAATGAGATAAGAGCAAAACAAAAAAATATATTTAGAGAATATTTAAACAGAATTGAAACAAATAAAGTAGAATTTAATAAAAAAATTAAGTATTTCCGAGAATCGAACATAGGATTGCTAGATTTTTATATATCATGCAAGAAAAATACAAATTGACACTTTATAAAAAATATTTAACCTTTTTCATTTTGTTGAAAATAAAGTTTAAATTTTCCCCCTATTTTACTTACGGAAGGAAGAAAACTAATGAAGTTTTCTGTCAAGGAAATTACAAAATTACTAATTTATCGTTTATATCATTCAAAATTTTTCACTTTCAGGGGACGAAATAAAACAATTCAAATAGTTTTCAAATAAAATAAATATGAAATCGATATACAAAATTTGCTGAAAATCAGCTTTTTCCGCTCTTCATTTTTTTGGCATAAAATATTTAGTTGAACCACTAATTCTTCATTAAAATATTTTATAACAAATTTTTTATAGAAAATCTTCGGTATAAATTTTTTTTTTATAGAAAACTCTCGGTACATAATTTTTTACAGAAAATTTTCAGTATAAAATTTTCTATGGAAAATTTTCTATATAAAATGTTTGCTTGAAAATTTTCTGTATAAAATTTTTTATAGAAAATTTTCGGTATAAAAGTTTTTATAGAAAATTTTCGGTATAAAATTTTGTATACAACATTTGCGGTATAAAATTTTGTATAAAAAATATTCGGTTTAAAAATTTTTCATTGAAAATTTTCGGTATAAATTTTTTATAGAAAATTTGCGGTTTTAAATTTTTTATAGGAAATTTTCGGTAAAAGGCTTCTTTTATAGAAAATTTCAGTATAAAATTTTTATATAGAAAATTTTTACTACAAAATTTGTACATAAAAAATTTTTAGTATAAAATTTTAATATAGAAAATTTTAGGTATAAAAAATTTTTATAGAAAATTTTCGGTATAAAGTTTTCATAGAAAATTTTTGATGAGCAATTTTTTATAGAAAATTTTTGGTATCAAATTTTGCTTAGAAAATTTTTCGACATAAAATTTTATAAAGAAAATTTTTTGATATAAAATTTTATAAAAAAATTTTTCAATATAAAATTTGGGATTGAAAATCTTTCGATATAAAATTTTGGATAAAAAATTTTTCGAGATATTTTTTAATAGAAAATTTCTCTATATAGTAATTTTACATATAAAATATTTTTGACTATTTAAAATTTCCATAGATTATTTTTTTTTTTAAATATATATTTTTTCGATAAGAAACTTGTTAAAAAGAGTTAATTGGAATATTCTTAAAAATATGTTTAGTAGAAAGTTTTAACATAAAAATTTTGTGATTTTTTTTTCAATAGACCCTTTTCTATAGAAGTAAAAAGTACTAAAGTCGGCAAATCCCGACTGTTTGATAAACTTCATTGATATCAAGTGCGAAGCAGCCGTGAATAAATTTCATAAGTTTTTCATTACTTGATTTTATATTGGGTGTATAGTCATATGGGGATCTATTCCAATAAAACTTCGATTTTGGCTACTATAAGAGTATTTTTGTTGAATCTTCTTTTCGAGATTAAAGTCCCATAAGATGTTCCCTATAACATAGGAAGGTTTAGTTGGTTATCACGTCGACTTATAAGCAAAGCTTATCATATTTTGGCTGGGTTCGAGCCCCAGTCATGAAAACATCTATTTTTGTTATTATTAATTTCTGTTATGATTAAGCACATAATCCTCCATCGGCGGTAAGTATTACAGCGCTAACATGATGTCGATGTAAAAGAAATACCATTGGCTGTATAACAAAATTCTTAAACAATGCATATAATTGGCAACAAATTGAGCAAATTCACTGTTCTAAAATACATGACGTAAAATTTTTGTATTTAATAATGTGAAGCTTTTTACCTCTTTACCATAACCTTTCCAAAGAATGTAGGTAACTTAATAGGCTGCCTTTGGTGTTACTTCTCTTCAAAAAATATTAAAGGGGTCATCCATATACCAAACATGATGTTTGTTCCAAGTGTTATTAATTTATTTTAAAAATTGAATCTGTGCTTTAATAACCAGCCGAACAGGATCGACATCCTTAGATCGACTTTTCAGACTAATATTTCAATAAGTTACAAACATCGGCTTTATTAGGTTTGTGCCTATGGTGGTAAAGATTGAAAAACTAACTTTTTTAAACCATAATAGTGGCCACATTATTTTTCATTTCACATCACCTTTAAGATCTTCTTATAAGCTGATTAAATACTATTGTTTGCTGGGATTTTAATGATTTTTAAAATGAGTATTCAGTATCTCTACATATATCTCACATATCTGTATACATACTTAGCTTTTCAAGAAGAATGAAGCTAAAGCACTAATGATAATTTTACAACGCATTGAACAAGTTGAATGCTATTGATTACTAAATGTGAAGAAAAAGTAAATCCTCATAGAGTGCCCAGACTTTTATTGATTTCCAAAAATTAAAACTACAAAAAGTTATACAAGAACTTAATGAATTTATTCGAAATTGTCTACAATTTTTAGTGTAGTATGAAACACAATTGGAACGAACGACCAATTTTTCGGAACGAATATTCGTCGTTAGAAATAGAAGATATGGGTTTATATGAAAGTGCTCACAATAGATGCGTACGACGAAATTCGTCGTGCGTATCGAATAGTGCGATAGGTTTATTTCTATTTCATACGCAGACGAACGACGACTAAACTGGTTTAGAGTGGCTGTATTTCTATTTCTGTTGTAAAGTATAAGAAATTATATGTGTTTTTGTGAAATATGGTCACCTTATAAATTGTAAACAAAAAAATAATTATTTCAAATAAAATTAATTAAATATTTTCTTTTTGTGAAAAATTGAAAGAATAAAATAAAGACAAATTGCAAATATTGTGAGTGCGCGATATATACGAAAGTGTGTGTAATTTGTGCTAATGAAAAATAAACAAAAATGGCGTCAGCAACGTTTATTCGTCCCAAATGTGTTCAATGGACGAATATACAAGACGAATTTTTAAAGCCGAATTCGTCGTGCTGGACGAAATTCGTCATTCGTCCCAATTGTGTTACTACCTTGTGTTAGAGCTAACAATGCCTAATACTGATATAAACTACTATTTTTTCTTGCTATTTGGCAACTTTTGTATTGGGTAAATATTCCATTTCCTATTGTCTGTCTGTCTTTTTTTCCATCATTCCACAAATATTGTTAAAACTTTGTTTATTTTTCACATCATTGAATGAATAATCAATTTATATTTCTGAATACTTTTTTCCCTATTTTGTATTTTACGTTTCATTGCTTTTAAATTCTAAGAAATTTCATTAAATTTATCAATTTTACAAATCGAATAACGATGACTTTTTGATTTTACAATTTCTTTAGATATTTTTTTAAATAATTGAAATCAAATCAATTACATTTGTTTTCATTGCTTCAATTCAATTTTTAATAATCTAGACCATTACTAGGTATTAAATTTTTTGTATAAATTGCCTAGACTATTTATGTCAATGACTTGATTAGTTGTGGTTTACCAATATTAAAAATGTATAGCTCAAACTTATTTCAAATTTACAGACGAAGAGATCCATTCATCCTTAGATTTTGTTTACTTAGTTTTTTACTTATCATCAGAATTTGTTTTCATTATCTTTTAATTTATTTCTCATCATCGTCAGTTTTACTCTTATTCTGTTGCAAATGTTGATTATTGGCAACATTTTACATTTACAGTAATTTTCAAAAGAGATAGCAAGTGAAATGCAAAACAAGGCAGAAAGTAAAATAGTTGGCCAAAGTCGGGTTATATAACATGCTACAGCTATGCCTAACCTACAACACGATATTTACTGGGACTATGTATATATGTCCCAGTACTTACCTCAAAATTTTTATACCTGTTAATAAACTGACAGCAAGAATATCGTTATAACTATCAGTTCAAAAAATGAACATTTCTGAAATAAACAATAGAATTCTATGATTGTACCAAGTACTTTAAAAAAAGTGCTATCTTGGCATTGATATCAAAAATACAAGCAAACAATACATACCAGCGGACATTATTAATCGCTATAGAAAGTTATTCTTAAGTCAAACCAAATTCCCTAAACCTCTACCAATTATAGTAATGTAGGGTACCACAACAAAACCAACAATCAGTTCATTATTTTTTCAAATGAAACATCACAATTGTTTGGCAAAGAATAAAATCAATGGATTATTATTGGAAGTAAAACAAAAACAGAATAACTACCATCAGATGTTTACAATTTTACATTATTAAGTTCAGATCCGTAAATGGGGTGTCAGAGTAAAAATGATATGAAAAAGAAATGAGGTCAGGAAAATTAAAATATGAATAAACTGTGAAATTGGCATATTTGCTTTTTCATTACTGTGGAAAATGGGAAAATAAAACAAATAACTACAAGTTAATTGATAATTTTAATTTATTGATTTTTTTTATTTATTGAAGAATTTGAAAGGAATTTTAATTATTAGAGTGTAAGGGATTTTTTATGTATATTAAAGTGGGTTAATTTGAATGTATGGAATTTTTAATGTGAAATTTTTATAGACAAATTTTTGATGTGAAATTTAAAAAAAAATATGATATGAAATTTTTGTAGAAAAATTTATGATGTAAATTTTTTAATGGAAAATTTTCGTTGTAAAATTTTTATTGAAAAATTTTTGATGTAAAATTTTTATGAAAAAATTTTTGTTGTGAAATTGAAAATTTTTCGATGTGAAATTTTTGATTTGAAATTTTTATAGAAAAATTTTTGAAGAAAAATTTTGAACGTGAAATTTCAAATGAAAAATTTTTGATTTGAAATTTTTGTAAAACAATTTTAGATGCGAAATTTTTATAGAAAAATATTTGATGTGAAATTTTTCTGGAAAAATTTTTTATGTGAAATTTTTATAGAAAAGTTTTGATATACAATTTTTATAGAAAAACTGTTTATGTGAAATTTTTATAGAAAAATTTTTGATATGAAGATTTTATAGAAAAATTTTTGACATTAAAAATGTTTAATATGAAATTTGTATGTAAAACTTTTAAGTGTGAAACTTTTATAGAAAAATTTTTGATGTGAAATTTTTTTAGAAACATTTTTGATGTGAAATTTTCATAGACAATTTTTCTATATAACATTTTGGATGTGAAATTTCTATAGAAAAATTTTTGATATGAAATTTTTTGTTGAAAAATTTTTAATATGAAAATTTTATAAAAAATGTTTGATGTAAAATTTTTTTAGAAAAATTTTGAATGTGAAATTCTAATAGAAAAATTTTTGATGTGAAATTTTTATTGAAAAGTTTTTGATAAAAATTTTTATAGAAAAATTTTTATAGGAACATTTTTATAAAAAATTTTAATTGAGAAATTTTTATAGAAAACATTTTAATGTGAAATGTTCACAGCATTATTTTCGATGTGAAATTTTCATAGACAAATTTTTTTAATTATTTGTGACATGAAATTTTTTATGGAAAAATTTTTGATACGAAAATTTTATAAAAAATGTTTGATGTTAAATGTTTTTAGAAAAATTTTGAATGTGAAATTTTTATAGAAAAATTTTTGATGTGAAATTTTTATTGAAAAGTTTTTGATATAAAGTTTTTATAGAAAAATTTTTAAATGTGAAATTTTTATAAAAATTTTTAAATGTGAAATTTTTATAAAAAATTTTATTTGAGAAATTTTTATAGAAAAATTTTTTATGTGAAATTTTTATAGACAAATTTTTAATATAAAATTTTGGATATGAAATTTCTATAGAAAAATTTTTAATATGAAATTTTTTTAGAAAAATTTTTAATATGAAATTTTTTTAGAAAAATTTTTTATGTGAAATTTTTATTGGAAAATTTTTGATATAAAATTTTTATAGAAAAATTTTTAATATGACATTTTTATAGAAAAATTTTTTAATCAAAACTTTTATAGAAAATTTTATGTTTTGTAAATTTTTGTACAATAGAAATAGAAAAAAAAATTTAAAAAAAATTTCTGTTGTGAAATTTAAAAAAAATATTTTGTTTTGATTTCGATTAAAATATTCAATATGAAATTTTTAAATGAAATTTTAGCTATGAAATTTTTATAGAAAAATTTTTAATCCAAAATTTTTTTAGAAAGATTTTTGATATGAAATTTTTATAGAAAAATTGTTGGTATAAAATTTTTATAGAAATTTTTTTATTTAAAATTTTTATACAAAATTTTTTATTGTGAAATTTTTAAAGAAAAATTTTTGAATATGAAATTTTTAAAGAAAAATTTTTGAATATGAAATTTTTACAAAAAAAATTGAAATTTTAAAGATAAATTTGAATGGAAAAGCTTTTACATAAAATTTTTATAAAAAAAATTATATAAATTTTTTAAGAAACATATTTGATATCAATTTTTTATTTAAAAATTTTTGATGTGAAATTTTAATGAAAAAATTTTTGATGTCAAATTTTATAAAAAAAATGTATTGGATATGAAATTTTTATATAAAATTTACTAGTTTTATAAAATTTAAAAATTGTTGTATAAGAATTTTTGATGTGAAATATGTATAGAAAAATTTTGGATATAAAATTTTTATTGAAAAATTTTGGACCTGAAATTTTTATTGAAAAATTTTGGTAGTACAATTTTATAGACAAATTTTTGATGTAAAATATCTAAAGAACAATTTTGGACGTGAAATTTTAATAGAAAAATGTTTGATTTTGAATTTTTGTAAAACAGTTTGTAATTTGAAATTTTTGTAGAAAAAATTTTGATGCAAAATTTTTTAGAAAAATTTTTTGTATGAAATTTTTATTTTTTTTTTTTGAAAAATTTTGGACCTGGTATTTTTATTGAAAAATTTTGGTAGTACAATTTTTATAGAAAAATTTTTGACGTGAAATTTTAAAAGAAAAATTTTTGATTTGAAATTCTTGTAGAAAGTTTTTGTTGTAAAATCTTTATAGAAACATTTTTTATATGAAATTTCTATTGAAAAATTTTTTATATGAAATTTTTATAGAAAAATTTTTTATATGAAATTTTTATATAAAAAGTTTTAATGCAAAAATTTGTAAGAACAATTTATGATGTGAAATTCTTATAGAAAAATTTTCGTTTCGAAATTTTTCTAAAAAAATTTTTGATATGAATTTTTATAGAAAAATTTTTCAAATGAAATTTTTATAAAAAAATGTTTGATATGAAATTTTTAATAAAAAAATTTTTGATATGAATTTTTAGAAAAATTTTTCAAATGAAATTTTTATAGTAAGACTTTTAATGTCAAAATTTTATAGAAAAATTTTTGATGTGAAATTTTTATAAAAAAAATATTTGATGTAAAATTTTTATAGTAAAATTTTTGATGTGATATTTTTATATAAAAATTGTTGGTGTGAAATTGAAATTTTTGTACAAACATTTTTAATTTTAAATTTTTATAGAAAAATTTTTTACATAAAATTTTTATAGAAAGATTTTTTTTATTAAAATTTTTATAGAAAAATTTATACATAAAATTTTTATACAAAAATTTATACATAAAATTTTTATACAAAAATTGTTAACATTAAATTTTAATACAAAAATTTAGACGTGAAACTTTTATAATTTTTTTACAACCACGCCTTATATCAAATTTGCGAAACAGAATAAATACAAATTATAGTGTCTATACAAAATATCAATAAATAGCTAAATGAATACATTTTTTTTTCACTCGATAGCTTTTTACAGACTAAAAGCTTCTTACTATTTTTTCCCAATTTACGTTTTCAAAATTTCTTTTCTTAACATTTTTTTATATCGCTCAAATATTCAGTGATTTCTTAAAAACAATTCCGAATATCATTTCCTGACTTATGCCACATTTCATATAAATGAGGTGTAATCTTAAGTACAGACTGCAATTTCACTTTAATGTTATAGATATGTGTTTAAAATAACATACTTAAATATTCACATAAATTTTCTTAAGTTATCCTCAGGCAGATATTTTCTACGAAAAAAATATATAACAAACCAAATTGTACTTAAACTTCATCATAAGTTAATAGATATTATGCACATGTGGTCAAAAAAAACATTAGAGGCAGATGGTGCAAATGTTCACACAAAAAAGAAACAACAAAAAAAAAACTGCAAGAACCTAAAAAATATGCAGCAGCATAATAAAGAAAAACTGCAGTAACCAAAAAACATTAAACCGAAAAAAAAGTTTTAAGAAAAGTAAACGAAAAAAAATCTATCTACTGTAATTTATATCAAAATCACCTAACGGCAGCTGTAAAAATGCAGTCAAGTTAAGTTTTTCAACTCCTTCCAGGGGCTAAATGAATACCAAAAAAAAAAAAAAAAAGAAAAAAATCGTGCAATAAAACTAGCACAGACATTTTTCTCTCTAGAGCCCTTTATTCTTTCCTATTTTACTGCACTATTTGTAATGAGAAGAATATTTTTAAGGTTTTAAACTACTTAATGCCCATACGAACGAGTACAAAAACAAGAATAAAAAAACATCTAGAAAAGAAGATGAACGCCATCAGTTTCCAACATCATGAAAGAAAGATTTTTGCTATGGCAGGTTTAGACATTAGAGTTATAGTTTATACATATTTTACTTTATGTACAAAACTATGGCACATCTTAGAAATGTGCAACTATCATCCATACACACTAAACCAAACTATATAACACGAAGTATTGTACATGCTACTATGAATATTTTACATGCCAACGTCATCATAGACAATGGCTTAGAAATAGAATGAAAACTGCAAATTATGAAGTATAGAAAATTTATGTACCAACAGATAATTGCCTGACATTCATGATCAAAATACATTTTACTCACTCACTCTCTAAGTCAAAATCTTCGTCCACCCGTCTTCTCCTGCATATAATAGACAAAACATTTCAAAAATAGTCATAAACTTAAAGCTCTGTTCTTTTGTATTTCAAAAGACACAGAGCGATGCAGACATGCAAGGATGTAGGTTAACGAATCTATAACAGCACGCACACTAAACAATTGAGAGATGCCTTAAAGTGTTTTCGGTTAGTTGTAAAAATCTGAACATTATTGCACTTTAAACAAAAATAAATTGCTTATAAATATCAGAAAAGCTTTTAATTTCAGTCTTCAAAAAAACAACAAACCCAATTTAAATAATCTTTGCATATAAAAGTTAACACACTGTAACATTATAAATATTAGGTATATATATATTTAAATGGCTAAAATTTGAGCTTTAAGCATTACCAGAAACAATTCTATCTACCTAAACCATTACAACAATATTCTCTTAGACAATAATCTTCGAATTATTTTCAAATTTTGCATAGACATTATAATTCGTATTTATTTATAATCGTAAATTTGACATAAAAAAATTGTTATTTTTGATATAAAATTTTTATAGAAAATATTCTGGTATAAAATTTTTATAGAAAAATTTTTTGCATAAAATTTTTATTCAAAAAGAATGAGTATTCGCATTTGATCCCAAATCTATTACATTTATTTATTAATGCAACAGACCAATTTATTTAAAAAAAGCCAAAAATTGTTTGCGGAGAAACAATAGAAAAAGAAAATATTCTGGTATAAATTTTTTATAGAAAAATTTTTGGCATAAAATTTTTATTCAAAAAGAATGACTATTCGCATTTGATCCCAAATCTATTACATTTATTTATTAATGCAACAGACCAATTTATTTAAAAAAAGCCAAAAATTGTTTGCGGAGAAACCAAAATTTCTCGACGCGTTTCGATGGTTGATTAGGCCATCTCTTCAGGAGGATTATCCCCAATTTAGACAGATCGAAAACCTCGCATTATTACTTATTTTACAAACAAAACCTTTCAGAATTATGTTCATATACCATAAGTAAAAGCGTAGATCATCGACTGAACAAAACACAGACAATTTTCAGTTTTCATCTTCCTTCATTTTTAGTATACAATTTTTATAGAAAAATTTAATTTGAAATTTTTTACGAAAAAATTTTGATATCAAATTTAAAAAAAAAAATTTATATGAAATTTTAAGAGAAAATTCTTCATATGAAATTTTTTGAAAAAATTTTTAATGTGAAATTTTCGATACAAATAAAATTTTTATAAAAAAATTTTATATGAAATATTTATAAAACAATTTTTGAAAAAAGTTTTTAGAAAAATTTTTGATACAAATTTTTGAATGAAAATTTTAAAGAAAAATATTTGATATGAAATTTTTAAAGAAAAATATTTGATTCAAAAAGAAGTGTATTTGCATTTGATCCCAAATATTTTACATTTATTTATTAATGTAACAGACCAATTTATTGATAAAAAGCCAAAAAATGTTTGTGGAGTAACCAAATTCCCGACTATTTTGTTATTTTTTGTTATTTTTTGAAAAATATTTGATACACAATTTTTTAAAAAATATTTGATATAAAATTTTTAGAGAATAATTTTTAATGAGAAATTTTTAATAAATAATTTTTCAAATGAAATTTTTATGGAAAAATTTTTTATGCCAAATATTTATAGAAAAATTTTTGACATAAAACTTCTATAGAAAAAAAATTTGATATGAAATTTTTAAAGAATTTTTTATTGACTGGGACTAAGTGGGAAGAATAATTTCTTTAAAGAAATTTTTAGAGGAAAGTTTTGAATGTCTTATTTAAAAAAAAATTGATATTAAATTTTTAAAGAAAAATTTTTGGAAAATTAGGATTAATCAGGCTTGAGTTCATTTTTAATTTTCAAATTATTAATTTGAAAATTTGAAAGTAATAATGTGGAGAAAAACTGAAAAAATTATTTTTGAACGCGGCTAGTGGATTGCAATTTCTGTCCCGCCACAGGACGTCATCAGCACTTAGCGCCCTCGACCACAGTCGAGTTATCAAATTGCAGAGATAATCATCAATTTAACTCATTGAGTTTGATCGAACATCACTACGTTTTAATTGATTGTGTATTCTCCTATAACTTGTTTATTATTACTTTCAAATTTTCAAATTAATAATTTGAAAATTAAAAATGATTAAGCCTAATTAATCCTAATTTTTCAATTAATTCAATTTAAAGTTCGAATAATTTATTCCAAATGAAAAATTTTTGATATTCAATTTCTATAGAAAAATTTTTGATAATCAAATTTATAGAAAAATTTTTGATATGAAATTTTAATAAAAAAAATTTTTGATATAAAATTTTTATAGAAAAATTTTTGATACGAAATTTTTATTGAAAAATTTTTGATATTCAATTTTTATAGAAAAATTTTTAATATGAAATTTTTGACATAAAATTCTTATAGAAAAATTTTTGATATGAAATTTTTATAAAAACATTTTTATAAAAAAATTTTTGATATGAAATTTTTATACAAAAATATTTTGGTATGAAATTTTTATAGAAAAATTTTGATGTGAAAAAAAATTGATATAAAATTTTCATAGAAAATTTTTTGATATTTTTTTTTTTATAAAATTTTTGATTATGAAATTTTTATTGGAAATTTTTTGATTTGAAATTTTTAAAAATTATTTTGAACATAAAATTTTTATAGAAAAATTGTTTGATATCAAATTTTTTACCAAAAATTTTTCATATGAAATTTTTGTAGAAAAATCTTTAGTATAAAATTTTTACAGAAGAATTTTTTTCATAGAAAAATTTATAACATGAAATTTTAATACAAAAATTTTGATATAAAATTAAGAAAAAATTTTGATATAAAATTTAAAGGAAATTTTTACAAAAGAATTTTTTGATATAATATATTTATAAAAAAATTTTTAATATAAAATTTGTATACAAAAGTTTTTAGTATAACATTTAAATGAAAAAATTTTGATATAAAATTATTTTAGAAAAATTTTTGATTAAAATTTTTTTACAAAAAATTAAAATTTTTTTAGAAAAATTTTTGATTAAAATTTTATTAGAAAGATTTTTAATATAAATTTTTTTTCGAACAATTTTTGATATAAAATTTTTTAGAAAAATTGTTGATACAAAATTTAGAAAAATTTTTGATTTTCAAGTTTTTTATTTTTTAGATAAATTTTTGATATGGAAGTTTTACAGAAAAATTTTTGATGCGAAATTTTCGTAGAAAAATTTTTAATATGAGGAATTTTGTACACGAAATTTTTATACAAAAATTTTTACCATGAAATTTTTATAGAAAAATTTTAACATGAAATTTGTATAGAAAAATTTCAACATGAAATTTTTATAGAAAAATTTTAACATGAAATTTTGATAGAAAAATTTTAACATGAAATTTTTATAGAAAAAATTTTAACATGAAATTTTAATAGAAACATTTTTATATAAAATTTTAGATATGAAATATTTATGAAGAAACGTTATTTTGATTGAAAATTTTTTAATATAAATTTTTTATAGAAAACTTGTAAATATTAAATTTTTATAGAACAATTTTTGATATAAAATCATTATCGAGAGCTACAGGTCGATATTTCCAATTTATTTATCCGGTATTAAATGAACACAAAAGACTTGAAGTTTCAATAAAACTCAGTTGAGCAGATCAAGAGTATGATCCCATTCTACAATTTACCTAAACTTTTATTTCTAGAAATTTTTACCACTTTTCTTTAAAGACAAAGGCTCAAAAATTGAAATTTGAATAAGTTAAATTTCTGAGTTTTTATAAAAAAAAAATCGAAAATGTTTGTTTTGTGATCCTGTTTTTTAGAAACAAATTAAAAAAAGGTATTTTATTAATGTTTTAGTTTGTAATTTCTAGTTTATAAAATCTGATAAGTATGAACAGGTACTTCAATATTATAATTGAAATTGTAAACATTTTTTGTTTCCTTTATTTACTTGCTATAGGTTCAGGGTGGTCTTAAAAGACTTTACAACGACCTAATTTTATGAAAACTTTTCACATTACTTAATATTGATCTTCTATGTAGAAGTTTATCTCTTGTTGAAACTAAAAAATCCAATTAAATGTTGTTGCACTGTGTACTACAAGTGCAAGTGCAAGTACAAGTGCGTAAGTGAGCGTAAGTTTGTTAATATAAGTTTTACTGAAAATAAAGTTTTCAGACAGCAACAAAAAAAACTTCAGTTTTGTTTTTGCAAAAAAACAATAAACACTCATGTGTTCTTATCTTAAAAGTTAAATTTCTCGTATATATTTTGTAGTTGTAACTACTCGCATGTAGTTTGTTCTTTGAATTTTATTTTCCTACTTGATATGATGTTCTTTTTTCTTCTGAACTATTTATCTGATGTTCATACACTTACAATACTCGTACATTTAACACTCATACACAATACATCACATCAGTTCAGAAGATCTTTTCTCTTAAAAGTTTTTGCTTCTCTAACCATTTTGCTGTTCATCTTTTACAATATACTTTATGTATAGAAGGAATCCTCATGCTATGGATAAATTTGTTTTTTGCTTTTAGGCATTAAGACTCTCAAATTTACTTTAGTTAGTAACGCTTTTAATCTTAAAGTGAGATATTAGGTGGCAAACATGGTTGCTAAGATACCATAATTGCTGTTGATTATAAATGAAGATACTTAAATGTTCTCTAAAAGCTGCATGTACCACTCATACCAACATTCATACATATTAGCTACACAAGTATATTAGTACAAACATGTGTAGAAAAGTACTTCATTTTTCTTCACACATTCGTACTTATTTACCAGCTGATATGAGTGAAGTATGTATTTATGTACATATAAACACTTCATATATAAATAGATATTTTATGTACTTTAATGTTGTACTATATATGGTTAAGTTTTTTTTCGGCTTTTTTTTGTTTTATACAAAAACTTAAATTAACGCCCCCAAAAGTCTGTGTTATATCGTTTGCCGTTAGTTGTAATGAGTCCCTCTTTTGCTGACTGTTTGTCTGCCTCTTTTTCTTTGGCTTTGTCTGAGACATATGGTTTTTCCTTAAAAACATAATTTCCGAAATACACGTGTTTGTACTTTTGTACTAAATTTTTGTTCATTGGTTGGTTCATTTACAAAAGCTTCATAAATATTATGTCAATAATATTAAGTAAAAATTTTTACTCTTAACAAATGACTATGAATAAGACGCAATCAGTATTAAGTTACATGTGAAGTAATCGGTTCTTATATACTTATAGCACCTAAGTTAATAAGATTTTTTGCATAGAAAAGGTTTTCATTTAAATGTGATTAAATAAAAAAATTGTTTGCAAAAACTTTTGATAAAAACATTTTTATATAGAATTTTTTAATATGAAATTTTTAGAAAAGAAATTTTTAATAGAAAAATTTTTGATATAAAATTTTTATAGAAAAATTTTTGATATGCAATTTTTATAGAAAAATTTTTGATATGAAATTTTTACTGATAAATTATTGATATGAAATTTTTATAAAAAAATTTTTGATATGAAATTTTATAGAATAATTTTTGATTTGAAATTTTTATAAAAAAATTTTTGATATGAAATTTGTAACGAAAAGGGTTTGCTATTAAATTGAGCATAAAAAATTTTTGATATGAAAGTTTTGATTTGAAATTTTAAATTGAAATAATTTTTTTTGAAATTTTTTGATATAGAGTTCGTTTTGTACGTTTTTATGGGATAAATAAGTTTTTTTTATCAGAAATCTAACTCATTTCAATTTATTCTTCACCCTTTAAGGTACCAGAATCTACTCTTAAGTCCAAACCCGTGTTTTAACACACTATGTACCTTTTCTCGGAGAAGGTCTCATTTGAAGATATTAAAATTTTTGACAAATTATTTTGAATTAATAACTTGAAAATAAAATTTTTTAGTTCAGAGACTATTAAAGAAAATTTTAAAGAACATTTTTTGATATAAACATTTCATATAAACAATTTTATGATTAAATTTTAAAACTAAAGGGTTACTTCTCCGGAAGATGATAGGCCTTGCTAATCATTGAAATGCCTCGAGGAACTGGTTGTCCCCACAAACATTTTTTGGATTTTATCAATTATATTGTCTATTAAATTAATAAACTAATAGGCTGGGATTAAGTGAGAATAATTTTTCTTTTGAATAAATTTTTTGACACTAAATTAAAAAAAAAATTCTTTGATATTAAAAAATTCTATAAAAAATTTTTTGAGTTGACAATTTTCTGAAATTTTAAATTAGAAATTTTTAAAAATAAATTTTTGATAAATGGAAATTTTTTTAGAAAATTTTTTATTATAAAAATTTTGATGAAAAAATTTTTTGATATAAAAACTTTGAGAAAAAATTTTTTGGAGAAGATTTTTTAAAATTGCGTTTTGTAGAAAATTTAATAATTTGATAATTTCGGTACAAAATGCTTTGAATTAAAAATTTGTTTGATATGGAAATTATTACAGAAAATTTTTTGAAAAAACAATTTTAAGATTAGAAATTTTTAAATTTAAACATTTTATAGAAAAAAAATAAAATTTTCTGAAAATTTAAAAAAAAAAATAATTGAATTGAAAATTATTCGAAAATTGACAATTTATAGGAAATTTTTCGAAAATTGCCTATTTATAGGAAATTTATACGAAAATTGTATATTTAAAGGAAATTTATCTCAAATTGACCATTTATTAGATATGTTTCGAAAATTGACTATTTATAGGAAATCTTTTGAAAATTGACTATTTACAGGAAATTTTTCGAAAATTGTATATTTATAGGAAATTTTTTGAAAATTGACTATTTATGGGAAATTTTTGAAAAGTTTTAGGAGAAAATTCTTTGATATTAAAAAATTTTATAAAATAAACTTTTGAGTTGACAATTTTCAGACATTTTAAATTAGAAATTTTTAAAAATAAATTTTTGAAAAATTTAAATTGTTTTAGAAAACTTTTTGTTATAAAAAATAAAAAAAAAAATTTTTGATATAAAAATTTTAAGAAAAATTTTTTTAATTTAAAAATTTTTAAAGAAAATTTTTTAAAACTGCATTTTGAAGAAGCTTTAATAATTTGAAAATTTTGCTATACAATTTTTTGAATTGGAAATTTTGTTTGATATAGAAATTATAACAAAAATTTTGTGGAAAAACAATTTTATTATTAGATTTTTTTAATTTATAGAAATAAAATTTTCTGAAAATTTGAATTGAAAATTTTTAAAAAAAATTTTTAGAGAAAATTTTAGAATAAAATTTTTCGAGAAATTTTTAAAATAAAATTTTTTGAGAAAATTTTAGAATAAAATTTTAAGAGAAAATTTTATGATATACAAATTTTTAAAGAAATTTTTTTGATTATAAAAAACTTTTTTTTGAATTAAAAATTTTTTTATATAAAAATTTTTAAAGAACATTTTTTGATATTATAGAAAATTTAAGATTTAAAAATTTTTGAATTAAAAATTTCTAAAGAAAATTTTTTGATATAAAAATTTTTAAAGAACATATTTTAATATAGAATATTGTTGATGTGCAAAAATTTAGAGAATATTTTTTATTTTTTACTATTTTTAATTTCATGATTTTAATTTTAAGACAAAATTTTTTGATTTGAAATTATTTTACGAAAATTTTAGAGAAAATTTTTAATTTTAAAAAAATTTCTAGAAAAATTTTTTATAAAAATTGTGAAAAACATTAAAAAAATAAAAATTTTTTATATAAAAATAACTAGACATTTGTATGTTAAATATTTTGCGTTAAAACTTTTTACATAGTTTTACTGTTATTTTTAGTTTAAGAAATATAACGTTAACAATTTTTTTTGTTTTACCCTTAAAATTGAAAAAAGTACTCAATAAATTTTAAGTATCTATTTATTTTTTGGCTAAACATGTTAACATTTATTTCTCTTTTTTTATAAAACTCGAAAAAGAACTATAGTTTTTACCCTTTTTTACCTAATAGTAATCCAATTTTCCAAAAACTGTCAAAGGCAGGTCTTCTGATTTTCGAAGTTGATCTAGCTTGAGATCTACTATTAGGTAGTTTTACCCATTTTCAAAAAAAAAATAAAGCCAAATGAAAGATAAGATATCAGCCAAAAGCATTAAAGCTCAAATTTTCATGTTTTTTGGGAAATTAACCGAAAATGATTTGAAAAATGTATCTGAAATCGATCAATTTCCATGACATACCGTTTTATTTGTTAATTTCCGTTTTAGTTTCGGAGATATAACATTATTATACCTAATTTAAAAAACTAAATTTTTATGTAAATATACATTGAAAAAAGTACCAAATTTAAGTTCTCTAGCTTTTTGTTGATTTGTCTGGGCGATGATGAATCAATCATATAGTAATATTTAAATTTCTTATTATTAGAATGAGTGACTTAAAAATCTAAAATGTCTTTTAAAAATATATGAACCCGCTAATCAAAAAATATTGCAATAAACAAAAATATAATAGATACGCTATAATAAAAAGCTCTTTAAATATATGCATTAAAAAGCACAATATGCAAAAATATGCATTTAATAATGTATCTCAAAATTAAAGTATCTTACAGTATTCAAAAGACTATAAATTATGAGAACTAAAAATTCACACTATCAATATGAATAATTACAAAAAATATTAAGAGAATCTTACTATAATTTATAAATTTGTTTTCCTTGCAATTAACATCCCCAAATATATAGTGGTCAAGGGACAGGGAATAAATGTGTAGACGAAAAAGTAAATATCTAATAAACTAATCGCCTTTAGTGGGAAAAATGACAACCCTTTTTTTGGTCAAATGTTTATCTTGAAAACCTAAAGCTTTTTACACTAGACTGGCTAAGATAATTAGAAGAATGTGTATGAATGAATAATGAAGGCTTTTATAAATAAAATGAATAATAGAGAGAAAATACATATTAAAAGAAAGTGTCAAAAAGGATATTAACCTAAAAGAAAAGCCATTTAATTTGTAGAGTTTATTAAAAATGAATTTAATTTTATTTAAGAAAAAAAGGAGTCACTTGGAAAGGACAAAATTAAGCTTTTGTAGACTCAAATTTATCATATAATTTTATTATAAAAGTAGGACACGTTTTAGGGGAAAGTAGTCATCATCATTCAAAAGGTACAGACCCCGTTATAGCTGAAATCTGAAATTAACTTAGTTCTTTGACCTATAACAAATTGTTAATTGCCTTATTTAAATTATAAATGTTACACGTGTTCGCAAATTGTTAATTTCAAAAATTCTAATCGGATTAAATGTCTTCAATTATAAAAGAAAAGCAATTAAAAAGAAATTAGAAAATATAACCCAAAAATAAATAATAAAAAAAATTTAATATTGTTGTACAGATCAAACAAAAACCCTTACCAAAATCAAATTGGTTAATGAGCCTCTAAGAGAAAATTCTTTTAAATATATAATCACACGCTGGCCCCCCCAAGAAAATAAAGAATTTTTTCTATCAAAAAAAATCAAAATAAATTACATTCCACACTCGAGCACAATCAACTAAAGGAAACGAAAAAAAAAACACTATTTTCTAAAGATAAAAGCAATTGTAAGCTGGTCAGATAAATCTATACATAAATATAAAAGCAATGAAAGTGAAAAAAGTCCAAACCAAAGGAAATAAATATTAAATACACTAGTCTAGTATTTCTAAAAAAAAACAACATCAAAGCAAAATAATGTTAATTATCCGACAATACGAGTACTATAGACAAAAATGAATAAAAAGATATCATCTATTATAGTCACTTGTATAAACAAACACCCTTCCTTTTGCTAACTACTTGCATTGAGAAGAATAAGGCCATCAGTCATTGTAGCATGAAGGCCACCATGAAGTAAAATAGAGCATGACCAATATTGAGCCAAAGTAGATACATGGAAGAAAAGGAAAATCAGGGTAAGATAAAATGAAACCCAATAAGAGTTGGACAGCAAACGACAATGACACTAGATGAGCAAAAAAAAAATGGAAAGGACAAAAAAGATATCAGACAAACATGATGAGTTAAAATTACACTAAGAGAAATCACTGTAAAGGGTCAAAATGAAAAAAAGTGTATCAATAGTGCAATATTTTTTTAAAAAACGTCAGCTTTTACAGATAATGTAAAGCCTATGGCTGACAGTCCTCTTTTAGCAAGTTAATATTTCTATAGATATTCTTTCGAAAATTGACTATTTAAAGGAAATTTTTCGAAAATTGACTTTTTATAGGAAATTTTTCAAAAATTCAATATTTATAGGAAATTTTTCGAAAATTGACTATTTATAGGAAATTTTTCGAAAATTTACTATTTATAGGAAATTTTTCAAAAATTTTCTATTTATAGGAAATTTTTCGAAAATTGACTATTTATAGGAAATTTTTCGAAAATTGACTATTTATAAGAAATTTTTCAAAATTTTAATATTTTTAGGAAAATTTTCGAAAATTTAATATTTATAGGAAATTTTTCGAAAAATCAATATTTATAGGAAATTTTTTGAAAATTGACTATTTAAAGGAAATTTTTCGAAAATTTGCTATTTATAGGAAATTTTTCGAAAATTGACTTTATAGGAAATTTTTCGAAAATTGACTGTTTATAGGAAATTTTTCGAAAATTTACTTTTTAAAGGATATTTTTCGAAAATTGACTATTTATAGGAAATTTTTCGAAAATTGACTATTTATAGGAAATTTTTCGAAAATTTACTATTTATAGGATATTTTTCTAAAATTTTTTATTTACAGAAAATTTTTCAAAAATTGACATTTATAGGAAATTTTTCGAAAACTAACTATTTATAGGAAATTTTTTGAGAAAATTTTTCGAGAAAATTTTTCAAAAATTAACTATTTATAGGAAATTTTTCGAAAATTTACTTTTTAAAGGATATTTTTCGAAAATTTACTATTTATAGGAAATTTTTCGAAAATTTACTTTTTAAAGGATATTTTTCGAAAATTGACTATTTATAGGAAATTTTTCTAAAATTTTTTATTTACAGGAAATTTTTCGAAAATTGACATTTATAGGAAATTTTTCGAAAACTAACTATTTATAGGAAATTTTTTGAGAAAATTTTTCGAGAAAATTTTTCAAAAATTAACTATTTATAGGAAATTTTTAGAAAATTCACAATTTATAGGAAATTTTTCGAAAATTGACTATTTATAGGAAATTTCTCGAAAATTGACTACTTATAGGAAATTTTCGAAAATTGACTATTTGAAATTTTTCAAAATTTTAATATTTTTAGGAAAATTTTCGAAAATTTAATATTTATAGGAAATTTTTCGAAAAATCAATATTTATAGGAAATTTTTCAAAAATTGACTATTTAAAGGAAATTTTTCGAAAATTTGCTATTTATAGGAAATTTTTCGAAAACTAACTATTTATAGGAAATTTCTCGAAAATTGACTATTTATAGGAAATTTCTCGAAAGTTGACATTTATAGGAAATTTTTCGAAAATTTATTATTTACAGGAAATTTTTCGAAAATTGACTATTTATAGGAAATTTTTCGAAAATTGACATTGATAGGAAATTTTTCGAAAACTAACTATTTATAGGAAATTTTTCGAGAAAATTTTTCGATAATTAACTATTTATAGGAAATTTTTCGAAAATTTCCTTTTTAAAGGAAATTTTTCGAAAATTGACTATTTGAAGGAAATTTTTTGAAAATTTACTATTTATAGGAATTTTTTCGAAAATTTATTATTTATAGAAAATTTTTCGAAAATTGACTATTTATAGGAATTTTTTCGAAAATTGACTATTTATAGGAAATTTCTCGAAAATTGACTATTTAAAGGAAATTTTCGAAAATTGACTATTTGAAGGAAATTTTTTGAAAATTTACTATTTATAGGAATTTTTTTCGAAAATTGATTATTTATAGGAAAATTTTCGAAAATTGACTATTTATAGGAAAATTTTCGAAAATTGACTATTTAAACTAATTTTTTTTGGTGTAAGAATTTTCTATAGAAAATTTTGGATGTAAGAAAGTTCTATAGAAAATTTTCGGTACAAAAATTTCGATACAAAAATTTTTTACAGAAAATTTTCGATTTAAAAATTTTCTATAGAAAATTTTCGATATAAAAATTTTCTATAGAAAATTTAGTATATAAAAATTTTCTATAGAAAATTTTTGATAAAAATTTTCGATACAAAAATTTTTTATAGAAAATTTTCGATACAAAAATTTTTTATAGAAAATTTTTGATATAAAATGTTTTGATAGAAAATTTTTGATTCAAAATTTTTTTATAGAAGATTTTCGATATAAATTTTTTTTTTATAGAAAATTTTCGATATAAAATTTTTTTTTAGAAAACTTTCGATATAAACCTTTTCAATAGAATATTCTCGATGTAGGAATTTTCTTTAGAAAAATTTTCGATGTGAAAATTATCTATAGAATTTTAAAAAGTTTTCGGTATAAAAATTTTCTGTAGTAAATTTTCGATGTAAGAATTTTTTATAGAACATTTTCGATTTACAGAAAATTTTTTGTGTAAGATTTTTTGTATAAAAAAATTTCAGTAAAAGGATTTTCTACAGAAAGTTTTTGATGAAAGAAATTTCTATAGAAAATTTTCGAAGTAACAAATTTCTACAGAAAATTTTCCATATAACAATTTTTAATAGAAAAATATCTGTAGATTTTATCCATATCGTAATCTTGAATCGAAAAGAAGTTCTGAATCCTAATCACAAGTATATTTAATTCATAAATGAATATAAGTTTTACTCAATTTCTTTATGTTTCGCTTCCTTCAAGAACTTATTTTTTAACACAAAACTTTTCCAAGTGTATTTCATCTTAAATATACTTCACATACAAACCTTCTTCCATACTTTCTATTCATCTATTTAACTCCTAAGATTTCAAATTCTTCTTTATTAGCTCATAAAGAAGTTTATTTGTTCGTTCGTTCACTGGCAGTAAAATGCCAAAACATACACAAAAAAGCCAAACCAAAGCAACAACTCTAACATCAACTAGATAATAAACCATAAGATATAGAAAATAAATGATTAAGATTGTGAAAAAAGTCAAATAGAAACAAAAAGAAAAAGTATACAGCATTAAGCTTTATAATTTGGTTTTTTCTTATAATTCTTCTTTTTTTATTTTCGCGTCTCATAAGCAAGTTTTCCTTTTGGTACAAGACCAATGTGATTAATTACAACTAATCAACAAGCGCACCAGCAGTAGCAACAGCAAACAACAAAACCAACAATAATTCTTACAAACACGACGACAATAAAAGAAGAACTTTTACATTTGCTGCGTCTATAAGTTCGACAAACAAAGATGAATTTTACATCGACAGCAAAATAAATTGATTTAACTTGAAATCAGTTTTTTGTTCGTTTTTTGAATTTTTTCTTCGTAAACCAAATTAACCCTGTAAATGGAAGGGGGAAATTCATATTGAGCGATGTCTTAATTGTATGACCTTGAAGTTGCGGTTAATACTTAAGATACACAAAATTTTTTTAAAGTACATGGTTAACACTTCATATGAACTAGACTAGTTTTTTTTTTAGTTTAATAATACAAAAATAAAGGAATATTAAAGAAAACTAACACAGCTTTTTCAAATAGACAAATACATGAAATAGTTTTGGAGTTATTGCAATTTTTCCCCGAATATTCATGTCCCTAAAGCTCGCCTAAGGATATGCACCAACATTTTTCAAATAATAAAAGTTTTTTTTTAATATTGGACGAGATTAAGCCTTTATTCCCAAGGGTCATAAGTCAAAATTCAGATCTCATAAAAAATTTTATAGCGAGATTACAAAACATTAATGATATACAATTTTTTTTCAATGGAAAAATGTTCATTACAAAATTTTTTCATAAGATATTCATTATAAAATTTTTCCATAGAAACATTTTTATTATTAAATTTTTGTATAGAAAAATTTTGATTAGAAAATTTTTTCTGTAAAAAAATTTTTATTATAAAATTTTTCTATAGAAATAATTTTATAAACAAAAATTTTCTTTAGAAAAATATTCATTATAAATTTTTTCCTATAGAAAAATTTTAACTATAATTAATTTTCATTATAAATTTGTTTCTATAGGAAAATTTTCATTATTAACTTTTTTCATAAAAAAAATATCATTATAAACTTGTCTTATAAGGAAATTTTTTATTTTAAAATTTTTCTTTAGAAAAATTTTTGTTGTTAAATTTTTTCAATAGAAAGAATTTCATTATAAAATTTTTCCTATAAAAAATATAAATTTTTTCTATAGAAAAAATTTCAATTTAAAATTTTTTTTATAGAAAAAAATTCAGTATAAAATTTTTTCTAAAGAATAATTTAATTAAAAAATTTTTTCTATAGAAAAAATTTCATAATAAAACTTTTTCTATAGAAAATATCATTAAAAAATTTTTGTCTATAAAAAAAAAATTCATTATAAAATTTTTTCTATAGAAAAAAATTTCATTATAAAATTTTTTCTATAAAAAATTTCATTATAAAATTTTTTCTGTAGAAAAAATTTCATTATAAAATTTTTCTATAGAAAAAATTTCATTTTAAAATTTTAGAAAAAATTTCATTATAAAATTTTTTCTCTATATATTTTTCTTTTTCTTCTATTTTCTTTCTATTTTCTTTTGCGCAAAAATAATAAAAGATTTTTTCAAGCTTGAGGTCTTATATTTGCTTTTTAAAAATTAAATATTTTATTTAATTATTTATCGATATTTCCGTTGAATAGCATCATCAGGATTAATGAGTACAATAAAAGAGTACAAGAAGTCTTACGTCTATTTGGTCTTAATATTAAAATTGCATTTCTATAAAAAAAAATTTTCATTATAAAATTTTTTCTATAGAAAAATTTTCATTATTAATTTTTTTCTATAGAATAAATTTTCATTATTAATTTTTTTCTATAGAAAAAATTTTCATTATTAATTTTTTTCTATAGAAAAAATTTTCATTATTAATTTTTTTCTATAGAAAAAAGTTTTATTATAAAATTTTTTCGATAGAAAAAATTTTCATTTTAAAATTTTTTTCTATAGAAACAATTTTCATTATAAATTTTTTTCTATAGAAAAAATTTTCATTATAAAATTTTTTCTATAGAAAAAATTTTCATTATAAATTTTTTTCTATAGAAAAAATTTTCATTATAAAATTTTTTTCTGTAGAAAAAATTTCATTATAAAATTTTTTCTATAGAAAAAATATCATTAGAAAATTTTTTCTATAGAAAAAATATCATTAGAAAATTTTTTCTATAGAAAAAAATTTCATAAGAAAATTTTTTCTATAGAAAAAATTTCATAAGAAAATTTTTTCTAGAGAAAAAATTTCATTAGAAAATTTTTTTTATAGAAAAAATTTCATTAGAAATTTTTTTCTATACAAAAAATTTCATTAGAAAATTTTTTCTATACAAAAAATTTCATTAGAAATTTTTTTTTATAGCAAAAATTTTATTAGAAAATTTTTTTTATAGAAAAAATTTCATTTAAAAATTTTTTCTATAGAAAAACTTTTTATTATAAAATTTTTTCTATAGAAAAAATTTCTTTATAAAATTTTTTCTATAGAAATATTTTCATGATAAAATTTTATCTATAGAAAAAATTTTCATGATAAAATTTTTTTCTATAGAAAAAATTTTCATGATAAAATTTTTTTCTATAGAAAAAATTTCATTATAAAATTTTTTCCATAGAAAAAATTTCATTATAAAATTTTTTCCATAGAAAAAATTTCATTATAAAATTTTTTCCATAGAAAAAATTCCATTATAAAATTTTTTCCATAGAAAAAATTTTATTATAAAATTTTTTCTATAGAAAAAATTTCATCATTTCCTATAGACAAATTTTTATTTTTCAACTTTTTCCAATACCCAATATAATGCAATAAATTCATATTTTCTTATGCCACTTAAATTTTATTGAAATGTCACCATAACAACTTTTCTGGCTTTACTTTTTTTTATTCCTTTATATTTAAATACAAACGACTTTAAAGGGTTAATCTTATGTCTATTCATTCATTCGTTCACTCATAGAGCCAATTCATTCAGCCATCTCTGTTATCGACTTTGAATACATTTTCTATAAATAGATACGGAGATACGATGACTATAAAAGCTTCTTTTTTTCTGTCTGTCTGTGTGGATGGTGGAAAAAAGTAATGCAAATAGCATTAAATTTCATTACTTTTTATTGTAAGAGTTCTTTAGATACTTTTTTTAACAAGAAATTTTACAGGCAACAAACAATAAAGCAGCAGAAGAAGAAATAAGTCGTTTAAGGCACAAAAAAAGTTAAGAAATGAAAATCCCATAAAATATAATAAGGCATTTGAAAATAAATTTTCAAGCTAAGAAATTACTCTTATTTGCTACAATAGCTTTTAAGCAAAAATGTGGGTAAATGTGGATAGAAATGTGCGTAAACTTAAACTACTACCCTTATCCTAACGGGATAGATATACATTTTAATGTATATATAACACATAAAATACATATACAAGTAAGTAAGTAAGTACTTTTTCAAGCATTATAGATTGACTCTGAAAGCAATGTTAAAATTTGTATGCTTTACGAGTACGGGTATTGAAAAAGGGTTTTTGAGGTTTTTTTCTTCAGTTCTTTTATGCTGGTTAACGCGAGTTCTATTCTATTTTATTTAATTTTCTGTTTCTTCTTGTTGTTTTCGACAGCCTTTGGCTTATTTGCACAATAAATGGCTTTTCTACTTTCTAACTTTGGACTAAGTTTTGGTTTTGTTATATTACTCCTTTATTCTCTATCAAACAACAAAAAAAAAAATACTTTTATAAGTTTGGTCATGAATAATGATTACTTTCGTTCCTTCTAAAATTGACTTTATTTAGTTGGTTGAGTCATCGGAATTTAGGGCAATTGTTTAGTTAAATAATAGCTTGTCTAAAGGTTGTTGTTATTGTTGTTGTTACTACTATAGCAACGTTTAAGATTATTTAAATTGAGATAAATTTATGAATACAGATGCTATATTATACAGGTGATTAGTGAAGATTGCTTAATAAATATTAAAATATTAAAAAGTTAAATAATAAAAGGTAATACAATATTTTATTAGGGCTCTATCTTAAACGCCTCAGGTGGAAGAACGTTTCATTAAAAGGTATTAAAAGAGTTGTATGGTTTAGTAAAATAAATAATTTTGGGTTAACCTTTATATAAAAATGAAAAATCTCAATATTAAATCAAAGTGGAGTAATACTATTTTCAAGACATGTTTAAAATTGATGCTTAGTTTGCTATTATTTTAAGATGAAAATCTTAATGACTTAGAATCTACTTATATAAAATTCTAATTCTATTTTATAGGAAATTGTTCAAAAATTTCTTATTTTTATAGGAAATTTTTCAAAAATTTCCTATTTTTATAGGAAATTTTTCAAAAATTTTCTATTTTTATAGGAAATTTTTCAAAAATTTCTTATTTTTATAGGAAATTTTTCAAAAATTTTCTATTTTTGTAGGAAATTTTTCAAAAATTTCCTAGTTTTATAGGAAATTTTTCAAAAATTTCCTATTTTTATAGGAAATTTTTCAAAAATTTCCTATTTTTATAGGAAATTTTTCAAAAATTTCCTAGTTTTATAGGAAATTTTTCAAAAATTTCATATTTTTATAGGAAATTTTTCAAAAATTTCCTATTTTTATAGGAAATTTTTCAAAAATTTCCTATTTTTATAGGAAATTTTTCAAAAATTTCCTATTTTTATAGGAAATTTTTCAAAAATTTCCTATTTTTATAGGAAATTTTTCAAAAATTTCCTATTTTTATAGGAAATTTTTCAAAAATTTCCTATTTTTATAGGAAATTTTTCAAAAATTTCCTATTTTTATAGGAAATTTTTCAAAAATTTCCTATTTTTATAGGAAATTTTTCAAAAATTTCCTATTTTTATAGGAAATTTTTCAAAAATTTCCTATTTTTATAGGAAATTTTTCAAAAATTTCCTATTTTTATAGGAAATTTTTCAAAAATTTCCTATTTTTATAGGAAATTTTTCAAAAATTTCCTATTTTTATAGGAAATTTTTCAAAAATTTCCTATTTTTATAGGAAATTTTTCAAAAATTTCCTATTTTTATAGGAAATTTTTCAAAAATTTCCTATTTTTATAGGAAATTTTTCAAAAATTTCCTATTTTTATAGGAAATTTTTCAAAAATTTCCTATTTTTATAGGAAATTTTTCAAAAATTTCCTATTTTTATAGGAAATTTTTCAAAAATTTCCTATTTTTATAGGAAATTTTTCAAAAATTTCCTATTTTTATAGGAAATTTTTCAAAAATTTCCTATTTTTATAGGAAATTTTTCAAAAATTTCCTATTTTTATAGGAAATTTTTCAAAAATTTCCTATTTTTATAGGAAATTTTTCAAAAATTTCCTATTTTTATAGGAAATTTTTCAAAAATTTCCTATTTTTATAGGAAATTTTTCAAAAATTTCCTATTTTTATAGGAAATTTTTCAAAAATTTCCTATTTTTATAGGAAATTTTTCAAAAATTTCCTATTTTTATAGGAAATTTTTCAAAAATTTCCTATTTTTATAGGAAATTTTTCAAAAATTTCCTATTTTTATAGGAAATTTTTCAAAAATTTCCTATTTTTATAGGAAATTTTTCAAAAATTTCCTATTTTTATAGGAAATTTTTCAAAAATTTCCTATTTTTATAGGAAATTTTTCAAAAATTTCCTATTTTTATAGGAAATTTTTCAAAAATTTCCTATTTTTATAGGAAATTTTTCAAAAATTTCCTATTTTTATAGGAAATTTTTCAAAAATTTCCTATTTTTATAGGAAATTTTTCAAAAATTTCCTATTTTTATAGGAAATTTTTCAAAAAATTTCCTATTTTTATAGGAAATTTTTCAAAAATTTCCTATTTTTATAGGAAATTTTTCAAAAATTTCCTATTTTTATAGGAAATTTTTCAAAAATTTCCTATTTTTATAGGAAATTTTTCAAAAATTTCCTATTTTTATAGGAAATTTTTCAAAAATTTCCTATTTTTATAGGAAATTTTTCAAAAATTTCCTATTTTTATAGGAAATTTTTCAAAAATTTCCTATTTTTATAGGAAATTTTTCAAAAATTTCCTATTTTCATAGGAAATTTTTCAAAAATTTCCTATTTTTATAGGAAATTTTTCAAAAATTTCCTATTTTTATAGGAAATTTTTCAAAAATTTCCTATTTTTATAGGAAATTTTTCAAAAATTTCCTATTTTTATAGGAAATTTTTCAAAAATTTCCTATTTTTATAGGAAATTTTTCAAAAATTTCCTATTTTTATGGGAACTTTTTCAAAAATTTCCTATTTTTATAGGAAATTTTTCAAAAATTTCCTATTTTTATAGGAAATTTTTCAAAAATTTCCTATTTTTATAGGAAATTTTTCAAAAATTTCCTATTTTTATAGGAAATTTTTCAAAAATTTCCTATTTTTATAGGAAATTTTTCAAAAATTTCCTATTTTTATAGGAAATTTTTCAAAAATTTCCTATTTTTATAGGAAATTTTTCAAAAATTTCCTATTTGTATAGGAAATTTTTCAAAAATTTCTTATTTTTATAGGAAATTTTTCAAAAATTTCCTATTTTTATAGGAAATTTTTCAAAAATTTCCTATTTTTATAGGAAATTTTTCAAAAATTTTCTATTTTTATAGGAAATTTTTCAAAAATTTCCTATTTTTATAGGAAATTTTTCAAAAATTTCCTAATATTCCTATAAAAATAGGAAATTTTTGAAAAATTTTCTATAAAAATAGGAAATTTTTGAAAAATTTCCTATAAAAATAGGAAATTTTTGAAAAATTTCCTATAAAAATAGAAAATTTTTGAAAAATTTCCTATAAAAATAGGAAATTTTTCAAAAATTTCCTATTTTTATAGATAAAATTATAATAGGAAATTTTTCAAAAATTTCCTATTTTTATAGGGAAATTTTTAAAAATTTCCTAATTTTATAGTAAATTTTTCAAAAATTTCATATTTTAAAGGAAATTTCCAATTGTTAAAGGAAATTTTTCAAAAATTTCATATTTGTAAATGAAAATTTTAAAAAATTTCCTATTTTTAAAGGAAATTTTTCCATTTGAAAAATTGCAACAAAACCTAAAAGTATTCAACAATTTTGTTTGTGACTAATTATAAATAGAAAAATTGTAATATCCACTTAATCTTCATAAATTTAAATCTGAAATAAGCTTATCTGCGACATCTTATTATTTGCAATGAAATTACCCAACAATTTATTATTTTCGTAATATTCTCATGTACTTGCTTTTAGTTAGTTACTTAATTTGATCTTAAATATCATTTAAGTCATATTAAATTTAAAATTTTTCAAAAGTCTTTGCATTTAATAGCAATTTTCCAGTTATTAACTTGTTATGCATTTCATTGCATTCAAATCAAAGAGACTTAACACTTTAAATGATTGGCTTGGCCTGGCCTAGCTGACTTGCTTTGGCTATTTGCAAAGGCTTTGGTTTTTGGTGTCTTTGTTGATTAAAGCATTTGCATTTCTAAGGTATGCACGTAGATATAGAGAGAACATACATCCGATCATGTTAGCCATGTTTTTATATCTGCATAATTTTCATGCAAAAACTTGTAACATTTATGCATTAACGCAGTTTTGTTGGTTTTTTAGGGGCCTAACAGACCCGCCTCCCTCGTTTATGGTTGGCAAACTGTGTGGCATTTGGTGAATTAAGTTAGTGTTTTTAGCGCCTTGTTTCAAATGAATTTTACATTTCAGCTGCAGTTTGTTTTCGGTTTTTATGTTCCTGTCCAACGTTTTTGTATTTTGACACAGGTTTCAATAAAATCCTCAATTTTATTTGGATACCCAAAGAGCATGTTTAGTGTTTTTTTTTTTGAAAATCGTTTTCCAATTATTAATACGCGTTTTAGGAAGTTGTTTGTGGTCACACGTCTTTTTACCATTAAAATAAATTCTGGTATTTGATGGCTTAAAGGTGAGTTTAAAGAATAATTTTTAATAAGTATAAATTAGGTTTGCTGCTTTGCTCGATTTGTTTCAAAATTTAAAATTAACTTATAAAGAGAATGATATTGTTGTCAAAGATATAATGTCACTTAAAATGCAAAAGGGCGCAACAACTTAAAAATTTAAAATTGATTTTCTGATTGAATAAATTGTGTCAATTTTAAAAATCGACAAGCGGGTAAATCTAATTCAAGTACACTGAATCCAGTGGGGCTAACCGATTTTTAGGTTAAGTCTAATTTTCGAGATTTACAGCCATGTCAGAGAACTCAATTCCGTTAAGAAGTGGAATGAATTTCGTATTTTGCTGTTATACAAAAAATATAACGAAATATTTTTCTGAATGAAATCACTTTGTTGTTTGTTGAAACAAAGATAGAGTTACTGATTTCAATTCAAAAATTAGTGATTTGTACTGTCTTAGAACCTTTCAAGTCTTTCGGAATCAATAGAAAATTAATCATTCCGATCGGAATTCAACTACGGAATGATTTCAATTCCGAACGGAATTTACGACATGCCTGATAGCACTGTTTTACCATCACAGATTAAAATTTTTTAAATTTGTTTTCACTAAAATAAAACATAAATCGATCAAAAACTCGATTTTTATTTTTTTGCTGTTTAATACGTTTTTAAAATAAAGCATTCAATTGACGAATAAAATCTTTAATATTGGCTTTCACTGAGACTAACCCAAAGATAGACAGTCCATATCACCAGGAGCCGAAGACTTTTTGTAACTTTCGTAAATATTACGATCATTAATGAAATTTGTAAAAATGAGTTTTAAAATCATTCGGTTAAACTTAGGATGTCAACAAAATTGGTTGGTGGCGCTTTGTTAAAGAAAAGACAAAAACATTATATGCAAGAACCAAAATCAAAATCCAATTTATAGGTAAAAAAATATAGAGTTCGAGAAAACTCCCTCGACACTATTATTTGTGCAAACATTGTTCGAAATAAATGTAACCGAATTGGGAATATTTTTCAAAACGAAAATAAATACCAATTAATTGAACAATTTTAGATTTTTCAGTATAAATATTTTTTAGATACAAATATTTTTCTATAAAAAAATAGAAAAATTTACGATAAATATATTTTTCTTAATATAATTTTCTATAGAAAAATTTTTTATAGAAAAATTTTGATAAAAATTTGTCTGTAGAAAAGTTTTGATAAAAAATTGCCTCTAGGAAAATTTTGATAAAAAATGTTCTATATAAACATTTTAGATAAAAAAAATGTCTATAGAATTATTTTTGATAAAAAAATTTCTATAGAAAAATTTTTGAAAAAAATTTTCCATAGAAAAATTTTTGATAAAAAAATTTTCTATAGAAAAATTTTTGATAAAAAAATTCTCTATAGAAAAATTTTTGATAAAAAAATTTTGTATAGAAAAATTTTTGATAAAAAAATTTTCTATAGAAAATTTTTTTTATCAAATACTTTTCTATTGAAAATTTTGTTATCAAACAATTTTCTGTTATTACGAATAATGTTTGTAAATCATAGGTAGAAGTTCAGATCATCGACAAAACAAAACACAAACAAATTTCTATAGAAAAATTTTTGATAAAAAATTTTCTAAAGAAAAATTTTTATAGAAAAGTATTTAATAAAAAAATATTCTATAGAAAAATTTTTGATAAAAAAAAATTTTCTATAGAAAAATTTTTGATAAAAAAATTTTCTATAGAAAGATTTTTAATAAAAAAAAAATTTTATAGAAAAATTTTTGATAAAAAAATTTTCTATAGAAAAATTTTTGATAAAAAAATTTTTTTAGAAAAATTTTTGATAAAAAAATTTTCTATAGAAAAATTTTTGATAAAAAAATTTTCTACAGAAAAATTTTTGATAAAAAAATTTTTGATAAAAAAATTTTTTATAGAAAAAATTTTGATAAAAAAATTTTCTATAGAAAAATTTTTGATAAAAAAATTTTCTATAGAAAAATTTTTGATAAAAAAATTTTCTATAGAAAAACTTTTGATAAAAAAATTTTCTCAGGTCGAAAACCTCTGTAGTTAGTACCTTTATCACTTTAATTTGTATTCATAATTTATTATGTATATAAATTTTGTAAATAAATAATAAATAAATAAATAAAAAAATTTTCTATAGAAATATTTTTGATAAAAAATTTCCAAAGAAAAATTCTTGATAAAAATTTTTCTATAGAAAAATTTTTGATAACAAAATTTTGTATAGAAAAATTTTTGATAAAAAAAATTTTCTATAGAAAAATTGTTGATAAAAAAATTTTCTATAGAAAAATTTTGGTAAGAAAATTTTCAATACAAAAATTTATGATAAAAAAAATTTTCAATAGAAAAATTTTTGATAAAAAAATTTTCTATAGAAACATTATTGATAAAAAATTTTCTATAGAAAAATTTTTGATAAAAAAATTTTCTATAGAAAAATTTTTCGATAAAAAAATTTTCTATAGAAAAATTTTTGATAAAAAAATTTTCTATAGAAAAATTTTTGATAAAAAAATTTTCTATAGAAACATTTTTGATAAAAAAAAATTTCTATAGAAAAAGTTTTGATAAAATAATTTTCTATAGAAAAAGTTTTGATAAAATAATTTTCTATAGAAAAATTTTTGATAAAAAAATTTCCTATAGAAAAACTTTTGATAAAACAATTTTCTATAGAAACATTTTTGATAAAAAAATTTTCAATAGAAAAATTTTTGATAAAAAAATTTTCAATAGAAAAATTTTTGATAACAAAATTTTCGATACAAAAATGTTTGATAAGAAAAATTTCTACAAAAAGTATAACAACAACTGGTCTTACCATTGCATTCTTGTTCTTTTATGAGCAATATAGCTCCGCAAAAAATATGATTAAAGCTTTAAAGTGAATTGTCTATTCATTATTTGCTGTAATCGCATCACAATAGGTCTGTTATGCACCGTCAGTCTACTCCATGTGGCGGTGATATGATAATTAAACAGAGACAAAAATTCTCTTAAAATTATGAAAACCTTGAAAAGGTGTTGACAATTTCTCTATGTTTGACCTTTATATTGGAGGTGCCTTTTAGTCGGACTTCACCGGCTATAGGATTTAATTACTTCTTTCATATAATTATTATATTAACATAAAGCATTAAAGGGAAACATTAAACTGGTATGTACTGACTTATATTTTATTTAAAGTGAAGTTTTCTCATACTTTTGAATAAAAATGTTACAACTCATAGACAATCAATATTATTGAATATTTCAAATACAGTCTTTTTTCGCTTTAAACTCACCACATCATAAAACTAAATTGTATCTTAAATAATACCCTAAAATATTACAGGATTTCAAATGTTACCAAACCCCTTGTAGCTTCTTACTACCACCAAATAACCCATATTAAAACTTTTCTAACTAAATTAACCGAAGCCTTCATTTCCTCTACGAGCTCACGTTCACTGGCACTTGCTTTAAACATCTACAATATTTCCCTGTTTTTTTTTTTTCATCTTTAAAGTTTAAAAGTAAAAAGTGGAAATACTTTTAAACTCATAAAAGGTCCATTTACATAAAATAACACTTTTTTATTGCTACTTTTATGTTTATCTACAAATAAATGTATTTGTTTGCATGTTTGTTTGTGTCGTCAAGCAAAAGAAATGCAAGAGCAAAAAAAGTAAGAGATAAATCTAAAGAAGGATTACGGCAATCCTTATTTTCATATTTTCCTGCTATTGTTCGGTTATAAAATTTTTTTCGAAACTAAATTTTAGTATTATTTGTTTGCCTTTTTTGTAGCAATATTATTGTACGTATTTGCAAGAAAAATATTTATAGGAAAAATTTTTTAAAAAACTTTGCGTTCATTGTTTATGTGTTTTTCTTTTAGTTTGGTGTGAAAATAAGGAATTTTAGTGCAAAAAAAAAGAAAAAAGAAAACATTATTCATATTTATGTTTTATAGTTTTGGTTATATTTATTTATGAAGAACTTTTTTTTCTTGTCCCGTCTGAGCACGTAAAAAATTGTTAACCCAGTTATGATGGCAACTTTAGGGTTATAAAAGATAAATAAAAAATCTATTTGAATGAAATAAATATTGAGTTTTGAAGATATTTCTTAAAAATTGTTTTAAGTTTTATATCTAAGCTGTAATGATAAAAAATAAAAGTTTAGAAAAATGTCTTTGCGGTGTAAAACATTTGGTAAAAAAATTCTTAAAATCTTTTTTCTGCTAAAAAATTGTACTTTACACTAGTTATAAAACTAAGAATTATTCATATTTTGAGGTTGTTTTAGGATTTTTTTTATAATCTTAAATCACATTTTTTGTAGTTTTTTTTTTACTTATATTCAAAATACTAGGAAGGGCTTCTAATAAAATCTTTTGTTGTATTAGGTTCAATTAAATTTAAGCCGAGCAAAATTTAATGAAATATTCTACAAATTCATCTGACATTTAAATATTGACATATTAATAAGAATTTATAAATTTATATACATTTTCGGAAGTCCTCCGGTAAAAGATTTTATATAATGGAGTGCCTACAAAAATGGCTTTTACCGTTTTTAGACACTGCAAATTACTGACATATAGGTGGCACAGTACAGAACAGAACCGATTTTAGACGTAAGTGGACTAGCTTTTCCAAAAAGGAAAGTGTACTAAACTTACGACAAAAATCGGCCATGCTGTGAACACCTTTTCTCTATTCTTTAATTTACATCTAAAGCAAACTACTCTGTTAAAAAAAAAACTTTTCAAGGCACTCCGTGGTACAAGTTTCCGTGTTTATTAAAGACAATATTACAAATGCTTAGCTTCTTTTGAATGATTCTTGTGAATGCTATCATGAAATGATTATATTTTTGTGTTCCAAATTTTATAAGATGAACTTGGGGTATTAGGGTGTATATCAAAATTGTACCCTGAGCACGAACCATTTGAGGTGAAGCAGCGCACAATTCAAGAACTTTTAAATGGTACGCTTGATTGGCAAGTCTACTTTACAACATCTGAACATTTATAAGGAGAGAAGCTATATGTCCCCAAAGTAGAGTTTTTTTTTTTAAATTAAAAATGATCCAGAAGTCATAATTTTCATCTAATATGAAGACCGTATTTTGAAAGTAGATTAAGTCCATTTTTTACAAATTGAGATATAAAGGGTTTTGCGTTTTAGTGTATTTAAAAATATAGGTGACCAATTTTAGTAAATTAAATCTTAAGTGATCAGAACCTATCACATTTTTTCTTTCATAAAAATAAAATTGTAAACAAATAAAATTTAAATTTTTGGTTTTGCATGAAAAAATTTTTACTTTTTAATTAAAAAATGTCTAGGACTTAATCCACTTTCAATACAAATAAAACTAAAAAATTTAGTTTGAAAAAATTTTGCAAAAGTAAATTTTCGAAAAAAAAAAAAAATCCTATAAAATGCAAATTTTTGGAAAATTTCCTATAAAAAGTAAATTTTAGAAAAATTTCCTATAAAAAGTAAATTTTTGAAAAATTTCCTATTAAAAGTGAATTTTGAAAAATTTTCTATAAAAACTAAATTTTTGAAAAATTTGCTATAAAAAGAAAACTTTTAAAAAATTTTCTATTAAGAGTAAATTTTTGAAAAATTTCCTACATAAAGGAAATTTTCCTATATAAAATAAATTTTAGAAAAATTTCCTATAAAAAGAAATTTTTTTTAAATTTTCTATAAAAATTAAATTTTTGAAAAATTTTTTATTAAAAGTAAATTTTTGAAAAATTTCCTATAAAAAGTAAATTTTTGAAAAATTTCCTATAAAAAGTAAATTTTTGAAAAATTTCCTATAAAAAGTAAATTTTTTAAAAATTTCTTATAAAAATAGTAAATTTTTGAAAAATTTTCTACAAAAAGAAAATTTTTGAAAAATTTTCTATAAAAAGAAATTTTTTGAAAAATTTTCTATTAAGAGCAAATTTTTGTAAAATTCCTATAAAAAGGAAATTTTTGAAACATTTCCTATAAAAGTAAATTTTTGAAAAATTTCCTATAAAAAGTAAATTTTTTAAAAATTTCCTATAAAAAGTAAATTTTTGAAAAATTTCCTATAAAAAGTAAATTTTTGAAAAATTTCCTATAAAAAGTAAATTCTTCAAGAATTTCCTATAAAAGTAAATTTTTGAAAAATTTGCTTTAAAAAGTAAATTTTTAAAAAAATTTAGTAAATATTTGAAAAATTTCCTATAAAAAGTAAATTTTTGAAAAATTTCCTATAAAAAGTAAATTTTCGAAAAAAAATTCCTATAGAAAGTAAATTTTCGAAAAAAAATCCTATAAAAAGTAAATTTTCGAAAAAAATTCCTATAAAACGCAAATTTGTGAAAAATTTCCTATAAAAACTAAATTTTTGAAAAATTTCCTATAAAAAGAAAATTTTTTAAAAATTTTCTATAAAAATTAAATTTTTGAAAAATTTTCTATTAAAAGAAAATTTTTGAAAAATTTCCTTTAAAAAGTAAATTTTTAAAAAAATTCCTAAAAAAAAGTAAATTTTTGAAAAATTTTCCATAAAAAGGAAATTCTTGAAAAATTTCCTATTAAAGTAAATTTTTGAAAAATTTTCTATTAAGAGTAAATCATTCCGCCAAATTTTCAGTTCAATTGTAGGAAATTGCAAATATTTTTAATAAAAACAATCTTAGACTGTTTGAGTTAATATTATCTTTTTCTAATATCGGATCTAAAATTTTCCTGATTTTTTTTTTTAATTTGTTTTATTTTATTTCCTAGGAATATGTAAATTACATCCTAAAATTTTAAAATTTTTTTTCAAATGCCGAAACAAAAAAGATTTTTCATAGCCCTTCTCCTCCCCCTAAATTCAAAACATAAGCTCGAATACTCCTCCTTAATAGTCATTTTTTTGTTTCCACTTGTCATTCACAAAATAATTTGTTAGATAAACTGAGTTGGTCTCAAATTGGTAAGCCCAGACCTATCTTGGTTGCCTTCTTCTCAACTGTAGCCACCGACCTCCTCGTGGTATCAAACGAGGAACTACATTTATACCCGGGGAACTACATTTATACCCGGGAAACTACATTTATACCCGGGGAACTACATTTATACCTGTTAATATAGTAAGCGTTAATGTAGTGAAGATGTGCCGCAAGTTTTCGTATAAATTGCAAATATATGGGTTAGGACGTCGGGATGGTAACCCACTTCGGGAAAAAACAATTACTCTGAAAAAGCTGAAATCAGAACAGGTTGTCTGAAACTGCAATGAAAAGACCAAATTGAGGAAAGACTTTCAAAGCTTTTTCTACGAAATTGAAGAATATGCGCACAAAATCTAAGCGTATGGAATTCTAAAGTATGCGTGGATTTTAACATTATCAAATTGTAAATAAAGTATGTACCCAAACTTACACAAAGAAAAAGTCTGTGATGTTTTTAGTTTGTGGGGAAATGATATTACTCTCACAATTTAGTAAAGACCCAAACCAAAACAGAGCACGGAAACACAATTTGGTGGGTTTTGGGTAGTTTTGTTATAGAGGGGGAACACAACTATTGTTTGGTATTCGAAACCTAGTTTTGTTAAAGTGTGGAACCAATATGTTAGCTTTGAGTTAGTTGCAAAAAGTTATGGACAAGCTTTCTAGTCTAATGCAAGGGCCTTACTCATCTATGGTACTGTAGGCTAACTATTAAAAAATGTTTGCTTTTTCAGTAACAAAAATTATTGGGTGAAGTTAAAGTTCATTCTTTAAATTAATCCGCATTTTTAACAGACATCAAACATCTGTGCGTGGGCGATCATATGTTTTGTTTTGGCATTATTAACTTTTCTTCTCTTTCTAAGCGTCTTATTAAGTTCTTTGATTTATGTCAACAACATTTTCAGGATAAAAGGCAATAATAGGATTATTATATTTCATGTAGATATTACCAAATAGATTTATCTTAGAGATTTCACAGGAAAACAAAATACAATATATAAAATCAATAATAAGTTAATCTCTTAGTAACATTATTTAATAAAATTCACTGAAATTCTTTAATAATTTAGAAGTATATTAACATTTTTTCTTTTAATTTATGATTAAAGTTACCTTGATTTATTTTTATTTTTTCTTATAAAAGAACAAAAACTCCTTTAATTTAAATCTAGAGAAATAAATCTAATGAATAAATTAAATATGAAAAAAAGATAGAAAAATAAGAAAAGCTGTTAGCAAAATGTGTGGCTCTAAACTAAACTAAACACAGATAGATGTCAGGCATAAATATTGTCATTTATTTAATTTTGTTAAATAATAATAATAATGGTCATAAATTTCTAATAATTTTGCCATATTTCATAACAAAAGTAACTTGGTCATATCTCTTTTGGAAAATTATCTATTCTAGGAATATAAATTTAAATGTATATATGTATATATAAAAGTATGTGTGTATGTGTTTTATTCTCTGACTTTAGGATAAATAATTATAATACATGTGTTTGTATGTGTTTATGTATAAATAAATGTGCGTTTTTTCTACTTATATTTTGCTTTAAGGTAGAAAGAAAGTCTTATGACATTTTCAATATTTTCACAACATAAATTAGTTGATGTTGCTATAAATTATTGTTATAAATAACGATACTATACAACAACAAACAACAATCAACAACAACCAAAAGAATTACAACTTAGTCCCGACAACAGTTGTTGGAATATTTAATGGTCGTGGTTTTTGTCTTATTTTGCTCCTATTAAGAAGCAACAAACAATTTTTTTTTTCTTCAAGTAGAAAATAACGTAAGGGAATTTTGTATAAAGCCCAAGAAACTTTTATAATATTCGTGACTATACACATTTTGGGCTATTACTCATTATTTTATCAACTTTACCATCATCAGCATAATCATCTGACGCTCGAAAAATACCACGTACAAATGCAGACCGAAAAAGAAAACATGGTCAATATGACCCAAAGCAATAACGCCATAAAGTAGACACTACATTAAAGTTTGTTAATTTTAGTTTAAGAATTTATTAGATTTGTTTAACTCGGTTTTGACAAGTATTTTCTAAAGATAATATTTTGTACAAAAATATTTTTCTATAGAAAAGTTTTCAACAAAAAATATTTTTCCATAGAAAACTTTAAGGCAAAAAATTTTTCTATAGACAAATTGAAATTTTCAAGAAAAATATTTTTCTATAGAAAAATTTTCGAGAAAAATATTTTTCTATAGAAAAATTTTAGAAAAAAATATTTTTCAATAGAAAAATTTTCAAGAAAACTATTTTTCTATAGAAAAATTTTCAAGAAAACTATTTTTCTATAGAAAATTTTGCAAGAAAAATATTTTTCTATAGAAAAATTTTTAACAAGAATATTTTTCTATAGAAAAATTTTTGAGAAAAATATTTTTCTATAGAAAAATCTACGAGAAAAATATTTTGCTATAGAAAAATTTTCGAGAAAAATATTTTTCAATAGAAAAATTTTCAAAAAAACTATTTTTCTATAGAAAAATTTTCAAGAAAACTATTTTTCTATAGAAAATTTTGCAAGAAAAATATTTTTCTATAGAAAAATTTTTAACAAGAATATTTTTCTATAGAAAAATTTTTGAGAAAAATATTTTTCTATAGAAAAATCTATGAGAAAAATATTTTTCTATAGAAAAATTTTCGAGAAAAATATTTTTCTATAGAAAAATTTTCGAGAAAAATATTTTTCTATAGAAAAATTTTCGAGAAAAATATTTTCTATAGAAAAATTTTCGAGAAAACTATTTTTCTTTATATTTTTCTATGGAAAAATTTTTGAGAAAAATATTTTTCAATAGAAAAATTTTCGAGAAAAATATTTTTCTATAGAAAAATTTTCGAGAAAAATATTTTCTATAGAAAAATTTTCGAGAAAACTATTTTTCTTTATATTTTTCTATGGAAAAATTTTTGAGAAAAATATTTTTCAATAGAAAAATTTTCGAGAAAAATATTTTTCTAATGAATAATTTCGAGAAAAAATTATCTATAGAATAATTTTCCAGAAAAATATTTTTCTATAGAAATATTTTTGACAAAAATATTTTTCTAAAGAAAAATTTTTGACAAAAATATTTTTCTATAGAAAAATTTTTGACAAAAATATTTTTCTATAGAAAAATTTTTAACAAAAATATTTTTCTATAGAAAATTTTTTGACAAAAATATTTTTCTATAGAAAAATTTTTAACAAAAATATTTTTCTATAGAAAAATTTTTGCCAAAAATATTTTTCTATAGAAAAATTTTTGACAAAAAATATTTTTCTATAGAAACTTTGTCAAGAAAAATATTTTTCAACAAAAATATTTTTCTATAGAAAAATTTTCGAGAAAAATATTTTTCTATAGAAAAATTTTTGACAAAAATATTTTTTTATAGAAAAATATTTTTCTATAGAAACATTTTCGAGAAAAATATTTTTCTCTAGAAAATTTTTCGAGAAAAATATTTTTCTATAGAAAAATTTTCGAGAAAAATATTTTTCTATAGAAAAATTTTCGAGAAAAATATTTTTCTATAGAGAAATTTTCGAGAAAAATATTTTTCTAAAAAAATATTTTAGAAAAATATATACAAACATATTTTCTATAGAAAAATTCTCAACTAAAAAATTTTTCTATAGAAAAATTTTCAACAAAGATATTTTTCTATTGAAAATTTTTTTACAATAATATTCTGCTTTAGTAAAATTTTAAACAAAAATATTTGTTCATGGTGATTCCGATTATGGGTTGTCCTTTAGATCTTATTTGTCCTGACAAGAAACATTATGTGGATATTCAAGAAATATAAGTAAATCAGAAGTTTTTAAAATATGGTTGTTATAATTTGTAAATGATTTAGGTTTTTATAATATTGTTATAGCAGTTATTTTTTTTACAATTTTCATTAGGAAGAAAGTGTTCAAAAAATTCGTTTCATCCTGCCTAGAATTCTTAAATTATTTAAATTCCCAATTTCTCTAGTTAGGCGATTTTCTACACAGCAATTTGCCATCATTCTAACAGCAAAAATAAAAAACACTACCAAACCATTAATAAACAACTTTTTTTAATGCTTTGAATTTTGGTTTCTATTTTTTTATGAATATAATTTTTTCTATTTTTTTCTTACTTTTTCATAGCAACAAAAGTAGCAATTCTAAGCAATTTAATGTTAGCGGTATCATGTTTTTCACCCATAGATGAATTGATGTTCTTTCAAATGTTCGTTTGCTGTAAAGCAAATTACTAAATGAGGGGTCAAACGCTTTTGTGTTAAACTGAACACGATTTTTTATATATATTTTTTTTCTGTCTCAGTTTCATAGAACATAATTTAGTATTGAATACTTTTTGATGAGCCTTGTGCTGTTATGTTTCGTGTCGATATTTGTTAAAAATTATTGATATCGTGTTATGCTAACGAGATACTGTCATTATTTTTTGAACAAAGTGACATTTAATTGGAAAATAATATTGGTGATGGTCGTTGATGGACAAGAAAAGAAGTGGTTTTATGTGGCCACTAAATGATTTTAAATTTGGTGACAAAGTGTTCATCAAAAATGTTATGGTAATGAGTTGTAATTTGGAATGGATAATATTTCTTTTTTGTATTTTAGGTGTATTAAAACAATTTTGTGTAAGAAATTTTTATATCGACAAATTTTATATCAAAAATTTAAAATCGACAAATTTTATATAAAAAATTTAAAATGGAAAATTTAGCTATTTAAAAATTTTCTATAAAAATGTTTAAAAAGGCTTTGTAATAAGGAGATGAGGAAAATTGAATCATTTTTAATCTACTCCACCAAAGCCTAAAATTTGTCTCATTTTGAATCTCAGATCAATTATTCTATAATATAAAGATGTTGCACTTCCATACATTGATTTGCCTTATGGTATTTTCTATAAGTCCCATTAAAAACAGAATGTACCGCTTTTACTCTAATTCAGAAATAACTAATGGAGACCATTATCCAATGATAGAAAGCTAAGGCACACACACGTGCTTATTAAATGTATGTTTGTTTGTGCGTTTATCTATTTTTATTTTAATTCCAATATCTTTGTATTATAAAGTCTTTGCTGATTTGATCAATAGACCAAATTGATGCTTCACTGGTTTCAAACCCATCCCAGTTATTTAAATTTTTACATTGCTATTAATCAATCAATGCAAATATTTTTACATTTCATTAAACATCATTGTCAAAGTTTAAAATTACTCATACATACCTATTTATAATAGCAATTATAAATTCAAGTTTTTTTTATACAATCTTCAATACATACCTGTAAGACAAAGGAAAAAGGCATAATTAGTTAATCATAAGATTTAATTAGTGTATTTAAAAAAAATCAAATGAATAATACGAGTATAAAAAGGTTAAAAATTGTTATAATAATAAAGCAAAAGCATCTATACGAGTTGTGAATGGGAATGGTCTATATTCCCAGCAAAACTTTAATAAAGGGAGGAACTTATCTATTTTATCAACTTATAATGACTGCAACATATCCTTCGAATTACTCATAGACTATCAATGTAAGCACTTATTTGATAATTCGAATATAGTTGCACGGGTTCAAATCCTACGAACATTTTTTCTATTTTTTTTTTCTACTAACAAATATTAAAGAAAAGGGACTTTTTTGATAAAAAAAAATCTATTGAAAATTTTTCGATAAAAAAATTTTCGAGAAAAAAATTTTTCTATAGAAAAATTTTCGAGAAAAAAATTTTTCTATAGAAAAATTTTCAAGAAAAAAATTTTTCAAAAAGAAGAGTATTTTTGATCAGTCGATAATCTACGCATCTACTTATGGTTTATGAACATAATTCTGAAAAGTTTTGTTTGTAAATTTAGTAACAATGCGAGGTTTTCGATCTGTCTACATTGGGGATAATCCTCCTGAAGAGATGGCTTAACCAACCATCGAAACACGTCGAGGAATTTGGCTTCTCCGCAAACATTTTTTTGATTTTTATCAATTAATTGGTCTGTTACATTAATAAATAAATGTAACAGATTTGGTATCAAATGCGAATACTCTTCTTTTTGAATAATATTTACATCCCAACTATTTTGTTATTTAAAAAAAAAAAAAAATTTCGAGAAAAAAAATTTTTCTATAGAACAATTTTCGAAAAAAAAAAAAATTTTTCTATAGAAAAATTTTCGAGAAAAATCTTTTTCTATAGAAAAATTTTCGAGAAAAAAAATTTTCTATAGAACAATTTTCGAAAAAAAACAATTTTTTTCTATAGAAAAATTTTCGAGAAAAATTTTTTTCTATAGAAAAATTTTCAATAAAAAAAATTTTCTATAGAAAAATTTTCAATAAAAAAATATTTCTATAGAAAAATTTTCAATAAAAAAATTTTTCTATAGAAAAATTTTCAATAAAGAAATTTTTCTATAGAAAAATTTTCAATAAAAAAATTTTTCTATAGAAAAATTTTCAATAAAAAAATTTTTCTATAGAAAAATTTTCAATAAAAAAATTTTTCTATAGAAAAATTTTCTTGAAAAAAATTTTCTATAGAAAAATTTTCTAGAAAAAAAATTTTTTATAGAAAAATTTTCTATAGAAAAATTTTCTAGAAAAAAAATTTTCTAGAAAAAAAATTTTCTATAGAAAAATTTTCTAGAAAAAAAATTTTCTATAGAAAAATTTTCGATAAAAAAAATTTTCTATAGAAAAATTTTTGAGAAAAAAATTTTTCTATAGAAAAATTTTCAATAAAAAAATTTTTCTATAAAAAAATTTTTAATAAAAAAATTTTTCGATAGAAAAATTTTCTAGAAAAAAAAATTTTCTATAGAAAAATTTTCGATAAAAAAAATTTTCTATAGAAAAATTTTCGAGAAAAAAATTTTTCTATAGAAAAACTTTCAATAAAAAAATTTTTCTATAGAAAAATTTTCAATAAAAAATTTTTTCTATAGAAAAATTTTCAATAAAAAGATGTTTCTATAGAAAAGTTTTCAATAAAAAAATTTTTCTATAGAAAAATTTTCAACAAAAAAATTTTTCTATAGAAAAATTTTCAACAAAAAAATGTTTCTATAGAAAAATTTTCAATAAAAAAATGTTTCTATAGAAAAATTTACAATAAAAAAATTTTTCTATAGAAAAATTTTCGTTAAAAAAATTTTTCTATAGAAAAATTTTCAATAAAAAAATTTTTCTATAGAAAAATTTTCAATAAAAAAATTTTTCTATAGAAAAATTTTCAATAAAAAAATTTTTCTATAGGAAAATTTTCAACAAAAAAATTTTTCTATAGAAAAATTTTCAATAAAAAAATGTTTCTATAGAAAAATTTACAATAAAAAAATTTTTCTATAGAAAAATTTTCAATAAAAATATTTTTCTGTAGAAAAATTTACGATAAAAATATTTTTCTGTAGAAAAATTAACGATAAAAAAACTGTTTTATAGAAAAATGTTCGATAAAAAAATGATTGATAAACAACATTTTTCTGTGAAAAAATTTTCGATAAAAATATTTTTCTGTAGAAAAATTTTCAATAAAAAAATTTCCTAAAAAAATTTTAGTAAAAAAATTGTAGCTGAAACTACATACCTTAAAGTCATAAAAAATGGAAATCATAATAACTATAATAGTTTTGGAGTAATTGCAATTTTTCCCAGAAAATTCGTGTCCTTTTCTATATGCCGTAGAATATGCAATAACAAATTTACTTTAGAATAAAGAAATTACAAAAATAGAAATGATGTACCAGTTTGGCTGTTTAATTGTGTTAATTTATAATAGAAATTACATATTTTTTGTATACTAAAAATTTTTACTCTTTTAAGGTCTGTTTCAAAACTCATTTTTTAAGTTTGTTAAATAAATATCTAAAATCTCAAATCTTTTCATTGGCATGTTGACAAAAAAACTGATGGGAAAATAAAATATCAAAAAGTTCAGATTAATGCCATATACGGTTTCGCTGTTCCTGCGATATGAATGTGTCGAATTTTGTGAAAAAGTAAATTTTTGGATAGATGTAGTTTTATTTTATTTGAGTTTAATAAAACTAGTACTGAATATTATTGCTTAGTCATAGAGAGTTTATACTAAAACTGTTTTTTAAAGTTGGGGTCAAAGGTCGTTTTCATGGTAAAATTACGAAATATTATCAGTTTAGTGGCGCATTTTAATCAAAATTATAAATATAATTATTTTTGAGAATCGTTATATACAAAAATATACATTTTAACCCACAACAGACATGGAAACTAAAATGACCCTCAATTTTACAATCGAATTTCCGAAAAAAGTGCTTTTCACTCCAGCCTAATAACCTTGATAAAATAGTATTGTGTTTTAATGTTTTACCTGTCTATCTCATTACTTTGTAATGCAAAGTTTTGTTGGGTTCTTATAAAATTTATTAATGGTATGATTGCTTTTGCAAACATTATAATTTACAGTTTAACAAAGGACACTTACACAGACAATACTATGCATTTGTGCGTTTTGTTTTTTTTTTCATAGGTAAAAATTTACTGTCCCCACCTGTTTGACCCAAAAGGTAACCTCAAACGCCCACAAAATATTAAAACAAGCATATACATGAAAAAGCTTTGTTTAAAGTATTTTCCAATGATGACAGAATTCTGGCAATAATGCTTAGCATATTATAGGTAAATGTGTAAATTACATATAAGGAAATATCTATATTTCTATCTCTATATACAAAAGAGACAACACATTATAAAATATTAATGAAAACAAGTGTCCTAAGAAGACCAGAGCTTTAGAGTAATGACTTTTCTATAATTTTGTTTATAATATTTAACCTTAACAAAAACAATTAAGACTTTTAAGCCTCTGCTTCAGGTTAGACACACTCTTGTTAGACAATTTAATAATAGAAACCATTCTTCATATTTCATTCTCTTTATTTTTTGTTTATTTTTTCCTTCTGCATTGTATTACTTTCTATCTCTAATACTGGCCTTTGGCCATTTTTGCACAAAACAATAGACATTTACGGTCATTGTGTGTATTTTATACATACATATTTAACATACATTGTATGTATGTTCATTTATTCTATAACACTTTGCCTTTAAAGAATGTTAAGAGAAAATGAATGTTGGACGTAGTTTATTATAACTCTCATGAACATGTCATATTTATGCTTACGACCAAAAAGTATGTGACATACAATCGTTGACATACTTACTGAATGAATATAGGTATATTAGGATGGTCCAGAATTTGGCATTGTCTAAAACTAAGGCAACCAAAATTTGTAATTAAGCAGTTCAACGTAACTGAAAATGATTATTATTTTTGAAATAGAAAATCAATAGGACTTTTTTCTTTTGTATTGGATTTTGCAAAGATTTTCCCATTAAGAAATAGTTCCAAAAATTAAAACTGAAATTTTATATTGGAGACATCGCTATCTTCCTATTGATATATAAAATAATTCAAATTCTAAAAGTTATATCCAATTTTGAAAATAACTTTATGAAATTAAGCACAAAGTTTAATGTGGTTAAGTGGAATCATCGCTATATCAATTTTTTCAAGAATCGAATATAGAACCGACTTTCCGGAATGGAGATATGACCCTTACGTCCACAAGTTTTAATTTCAAACAAAAATAATAGATTTATTTTAACAATATAATAAAATATTTGATTTTGAGTATTGCTTGTATGAACAATTTTTTTTGGTTCATATTAATTCCGATTTATTTTAAAAATAGAAAACTTTATAATCCCCATCCTAGACCATTCTAATGTTCATTATTCATATATAAAATAAAATTATTTTCTTTGTACTTATTTGTGAATAATTTGCTTTTTGTTGCACACAAACATTTAAATACGTAAAGGAATAATATATGAATTCATTTGAGGCTAAATAGTTGTGAGTATGCATTTGAAAATTTATGACTTAATATATTTAACAGCAAATCGAAATGTGCAAAAAAACGAAGTGAAAATTAAGTACACAATGGGAAAAAATTAAGAAAATTTTCAAAAATAATCAGAAATTTTTAAACAGTTGATTCGACTGAAACAAAATTAATTTTTCTAATCAAGATCGTAAGATAAGTCTATTGGTATACTAAAAGGTGGTCTAAGACCGATATTTCTATGCGTTATATACATTAGCTAAAACTTATAATACCCTTTCCACCTATAGTGGCGAAGGGTTTGAAAATATAATCTTGTATGCAGGCCAAGGAATGTTCAATGATGCCCTTGACTCAAGGGTATCTCAAAAACATATCTTCCATTTTCTTTATCATTCTCTCAAATGTGGATAATAATGTAAACAACAAAATAAGAAAAACAAAATAATGGGCCCATGGTGGATCGAAAAACAAAAGACTTTTTCTAAAACAACTTATAATATTTCAGTACAAATTTTGAATCTGAATACAAGATTAAATTTCTTAATTTAAAAAACATAACAAAAGGGCATATGCAAAAAAAAAAAAAAAAAATATGAGCCTAGTCTTATAAAAATCTGAAACCCGTATCGAAAGTTATAGGCATATAAAGTGGGCATGTTTCGGAAAAAATCTTAAAAAAATTGTAATTTTAGAAATTGTAATTGTAGAAATTGTAGTTTACAAGTCCAAAAAGCTACAATTGTTGTGAAAATTTTAATGAAACACAATTGAACAGCACTTGTAAAAATAAGATATGTAATTGTAACTTGTAAACTTGTAGAATTGTAGTTTAGTGAAATAGGGCCCTGGTATCTGAAGTCACAAACATACTAAGCCTTAATATCGAAAAAATGGTGGCGTTTCGATAGTGGTTGGCTTCAAAGTGTCAGTAAGGACTTCTTTTGCTTCATATCAAGCTTCCTCAGTAACCGCACTATAAGAGTTGTTATAGATGGGATATCAACAAACAAGTTTTGGAATAATTCGGGGGTTTTAAATAGCTTCAATGAAAAAGTTTTATTAAAATAGTACGGCTTTATTCTTGTTCGAAAACATTTATCATTAGGGTGGCTACGAATCGAGTTTTGGAAAGTTATGACTAGAAATTGATGTGGTAGTAAAAAACTATCAAAGAAAGAAATGTTGCCTTAACAAACCCCTCAACATCGATATATAAAAAGTTATGATCGGACTAAAGATATCCGCACCGTGAACAATATACTAAAAGGGCGATATTTGTAGGCGTGGAAAAAAATATTTTTTTTAGAATTGTTTTTACATTATCTTTAATCCTAGGGGTGACTGACACAACTTTTTCTTTTTCGAAGCACTCTTATGTTTCTTCACCTGCAAGAATATTGCTAAATCAGATACTCTTGATGTTCTAGGCATGGGAATATAATACGGTGTCCGATGGACCAAACACATTTTTTGAGTGTCAAACAAAGTATTCAAGTGTTTCGGCTTTTTTAGGCTGTGCAAACTGTACTTCATTCCATCTGATGTCGGCTTTATTTAGAGTACATCTATTTCAGCAAGGGCACATTCCTATAAAGTGAATTAGTCAGTTGATCGCACAATGCACTACAGAGAAGATAAGTTCTTCGCCCTATAGCACGGCTGTGGAATTAACTCCCCGCAGATGTTTTTCCACCATATTATGCTGCTAAAAGTTTGAAATCGAACCCACAAATACTACTTCCGCTATCTTACTTTCCATAACTTCTTTTCCTAGTTTCATCATAAGGCAATGCATACGTAGCGTTATCCCCTGAGTGTTGGTCATAAACAACAAAGTAAATGGTCATATTTGAATTATTTTGATCAAAAGGAAAAAGTAAAAGGTTTGAGTATCTAAACTAGAAAAAATCGTGCCTATACAAGTGTAGGACAGTGTAACATACATACATATTTAATTTATATAGAAGACGTTAAATTTTTGAAGGAAAAATCTAAACTCTAATTCCCAGCCTGATAATACCCACAGTAGTGTCAACAACTAACGTTAATTAAGTAATTTACCATATAATTATCTTATCAAATATTAATCTATTCAAACTTGTTGCTATTTATTAAACCCCCACTATAACTAAATAGATATAACTTAGTAAATATGTAGTTATATGACATTTTGCTGATAATAAATTTTTAACTTTGTACAAGGTAGAATAAAATAGTTATGAAAAAGTGTGTGTAAATTTATAAGTATGGGTTAGTTTTTATAATATACAATAGAAAATACCATAATCCTTAAAAATCTCTAAGGATTTAGAAAAAAAAAATATATAACTAAAGTATCATATAACAACAAATTCATAGAAATATAAATGTCCTGGTTCCATAAGTGCAAAAGTATTTTGATACATGTCTTTATACATAGTCATGAACATGTGTAAATATGTATTTGTCTCAGAGAGTTATAACATATATTTGTTAGATTTTCAAATACCTAAGTACATGTATGTATATCATACATACATATTTATATAGGATTCAAATGTATGTAGTTGTATATGTAAAAAGTAATGCTAAAAATTTGTTGCAGAAAAATGATTTTTGTTATGTCCGTAGTAAAGTCATTTGTCATATCGATTGCAGTACTAAGTCATAAGTTATAGTTATCTTGTTGTTAATGTTGCTATTTTGTAACACTAAAAGTTAAGCATAAAATGCTAAAAAGTAAAGTTGCAAAAAAAAAATATGTATGTATTTATGACATGAATAAACAACTGCAGTTGGAAAATAGCTTAACAGCAACAAGTATTGTTAAGTTATAAAAATGTACACATTGTAAAGTTATAAGTTTTTTCTAAAGCAAACTTCCGTTAAAAATCGGAAAAAGTTTAAATTGAAGGGGGGAAAAATGAAAAGATTAAGGAGAAAACATCTTTATTAATGTAGAATCATTAAAATATTTGAACTAAGGGAAGGTAGGAAATAAGTTAAAGCCTAAGAATTTAAATACACAAAAATTTTATTTTTACACATTTTAACCACCACCAACAAATTTTAGTTCAGATTTTCTAGTTATTCCACAAAAACTTAATCATTTTATTATTTTTTATATTTCCTAGATTAATTCTTTTTTTTTTAAGTTATTAATTTTAATTTTTATAAAAAAATTAAAAATGTTTTAAAGCTTTTTAATTGTTTCCTTTTAAATAAATTATTTTATATATATTTTTAAAACAACACTGCTGCTTATTTTCTAATGACATCTATTGAGTAATAGGTTGTCTACCATTATCACGCGAATGATAAACACTAATATAACACCCTAATTCATAATCGAAAAATAATATTGTAGCAGACCTATAAATCAAATATTTCATACAAAATTCCTACGAAAAGCCTTTGACAACACTACTCCACAAAATGAAATTTTTTGCATTACAATTGACCACAACTATATTATAAGTTTGTGCTGATGTATGTAGCGCATAAAAATATTTCTTAGACCCACCAAGTATACCAATAGGCTTAGAATCACTTTCTGAGTCGATTTAACAATGTCAGTCCGTCCGTCTGTTAGGCTGGCTGGACCCCTATGTAAACCATGTAATCAGTACAGGTCGTAATTCTAAAGATAAAGATTATTTATGGTACCTCATACATGTTCCACTTCCGAAATTTATATTTTAGGCATAAATATCAATATTTCATGAAATATAAAACCTTGGTGATGAAGGGTGTAGTATGGTCGGGCTTGACCGACTATAGCACTTTCTTACTTGTTTTTTTATTTGTTGTGGTCCACTAAATATAAAAACAGTTGATATCTAAAATTCTTTGAAACATTATTATTTTTTTTTTTTTAATATGCCGTTTTTTAAGACGCTGATCCATTAATTCTATCATATCTTTAAAACGAATTGCTCGGTTTTCTTGAAAATTACAGAATAACAAAAACAAATATCTGCTACTTTTAAGACTATTTGCTGATATGCTGAACGAATTCAGAGATATTTTACTTGATCATGTGAGAATGTATTGGAACCTGCAAGGACTTTCGTAAGCCACATTGTTAGTGTAATCAATGAAAGTGTAGTCAAGACCGATGAACGAATAGTGTGTGAACAGTTTTAATTGAGACGCGTATAAGAGAACAGTGTGACTAAAAATATTTGTAAATCTGTTTTGTAAAGTTTGTTTAAAGTTTTTATAAAATTGTGTTTAAAGTGATTAACTCTACATAAAGTGTTTCAATTTTGTTTTCGGTTTTTTGCAAAAAGAATTCCTTTAAAATAAAAACTATACAAAATAAAAAAGGTTTGTTAATTTTCACTTTATGGTCAAAAAGACCAACATTTATACATATATTATCACAAAATAAGGCTTCGGTTATTTTTAATATTAACGGTGAAGACCGTGAAGTAAAAATGGTAAATTTTTGAAATCTTCGATTTTTTATGAATTTTTGAAAAATAAAAATTTTTCGATTTTGAAAAAAAAGTATTTTTTTACATTTTAATGTGAAAAACTCTACAACCGTTGACCATATGAAAAAAATTGTCTTATCAAGGCTTAAAGAACATTTTTTGGTAAATATGTCGGTGTTTCTTTCAATGAATTTAGATAAGACATTCCCAAGATATAATAAAAACAATGGAACGACCTCTGTAAAATTTTTCGAAAAAATTAAAAAGAAAATCGTATCCATAGAATTTTAAATTTTGGGTGTTTTTGTAAGTAGGGAGCCATAATACATCGAAATAAAATAGTTAGACTTCAAAGAAATTTATTTTGTTGGCCAGTATAATTTAAAAATTTGTTTATGATTGGGGGGGGGGGGGGGGGGTTAAAAATGTTGATATTTTTTGAAAAGAACTGATCCAATTTAATTAAAAAATATGTCAATGGATTAAGAACAACATTTTTCTTAAGGCGTTACATTTATATCACAATATAATACACAATTTTTTGAAAAAACTTTCGTAAAACTATGAATATTCCAATCAATATAGGAGTCATAATATGAGAATCTATCGATTCATAGTGATTTTATTAAGAATAACATGAAAATACCCAATTTAAGCTTAAAACTTTTTCATATAAATCCTATTATTAAAAAAATACAAATCCTATTATATAAAAAACTTCTCATGGGAAGTTACAAGGACTAAGTCTGTGTTTGCCACATGGACTAAGTCTGAAAAAAACAAACAAAATCGTTCAAAAGTTTCTTCCCGGAACATAGTTTTAAGTTCCACAAAACCGGAATTTCTGTTTGATCTCTTTGAAATCTGGTACAGAAGTGTTTTTTGTCAGTGAAGCCATTCCTATTCAAAGTGACCAAAATCAGTGCAATTGTCTCGAGTACATCTCATAGACCTCACTTCCTCAAGGTTTTGGTGGTTGGGATTATCTATTAGCGAGATATTGCTATCCAAAATTTAATCCTGTAGGTGAACTAAACTAATAAACGGCAGTGTATTTTAATATTAAACATCAAATTACATTTCATTTTTGCCTTACTCATAAATGTAATTAATTTTGAAAATAAATAAAAAGCAAAACCTATTTGCGGACATTTTGAAGTTTCAATTTATTTACAACAGGGAAAACAGAAATGCTGTGTAAAAAAAAGTTAAAACATAAATTTTAAACCACAAACTGTGATTTAAACAAATTATATTTAATATGAAAAAAAAAAACTCGGCCCAAACAAACCTTCTCGCCAATGATTTAATGCTGTTTTTTCTACGCAGGAAATTTTTTTTGCTGACCTCTTAAGGGAGTTGTTTTACAGCAGTTTATATATCTATTTTAAAGAAATTTAATATTTTATGTTTCATCATTAAATAAAAATATTTCTTTTCTTTTTTTATTTCTTGTGTTTTTTTTGCTGCTGAATGAAAGCTTTATCGCTTGGTCATAAAATTACGTTTGGTGGAAATGTGTGTATGTATATAAAAATTCAACTTAATATACTTAGTCTTATATTTTTTTTCTAACAGATTTTTAGTTATGCCATCAGTGATTTTATAGCCTTTGCTATATGTATATAATTCTTCATGTTTGGCTATAATATCACCGAAATATATTTTATTTGATTTGAGGGGGGAGGCAAATGAAATCAGGGCTCTTATATAATTGTCATGTTGGAGTAACATCACACTATAGTCATATACAGAGTATAGTCAGGTTATAGTCATAACAATGTTGTAGTACAGTCATATTAAAGTGTTATTATAAACATAGTATAGTCATATTATAGTTATAGCATAGTCATGGTATAGTCAAAGCACAGCCATAGTATTTTTATCGAAAAATCGTAGTTTACTAGTCAATATTCATGATATTCTTACTTAAATATTTTTATCGTTCTAATTGGAGAACTTATGGCTCATGTTATCTCACTATATTAACGGGTGTTAACGTAGTTCCCCCGATAATACCACGAGGAGGTCAGTGTCCACAGTTGAGATGAAGGATAACCAAGATAAGTATCCAACATCCCCTACATTACTGATATAGTAACGGTTAAAAAATGGTAGTGTGTAGTCACAGCATATTTCTGTGGCTTGGTGCAAAAAGGGCCAATGTCAATTTTCTGCTGTTTTGAGTTAATCATTGCATTATATTACCTTCTTTACTCCCTTTTATTTCGCTGCAATAGCTAATCTCGAACGTAAATCAGAACAGATTTATAAGAGTTTTTCTGGGCATTGTCACTATGAATTTATATGATTATAAAAACTTTGAATTAAATTTTCTCGAAACTATATTTTTGACATTGGACTTTTTATCACCAGGCCACAGATTTATGCTATTTTAAATTCGTCTTACTATAAAATCTTATTATAGACTTTCTTCTACTTTTAACTGATTTTGTACAGTGCACAGTGGTACAAATGAGTTTTTTTTTTAGTATTAATTCAGCAGTTTCTCTACAGTGGAGCAAAGTTGCCTCGGATATGTAAAACTTTTGGAAGCGTATAACTTTCGTCAATTCAGTCCGATCGAAAAGACATTTCTTTTTCGAAAATGTCTTAGAAAGGTAAAGAAAAGCATGCTTACTATATTATATTATCTCTTATAGCTTAAGAGATATTTAACTCCAAATATTCTTTTGCATTCTTTGTCATGACTTTTGTGGGTTTTTTTGGCATATAAATCATTTGTAGTTAGACGGAAAATTTTTTAAAAAATACTTTGACATTGCTCATAAATTTTCCAATAAACAAAAAGAAAAAAGTTTCAAGTTATGTAAAGTTTATAACACAGAAAAATTCTTCAAAGTTTGTGTACCGAAAAAAGCTTGAAAATTAATTTTTTTTTTTCAAAAAAAAGTATATGTTTTTTCTATATTTTTGAAAAAATTTTTCAAAATTTTAAATTTTGTTCATTATTTTCTAAATGACTAGGCTACAGGAATGAGTGTAAATTATATCTTGAATAATTTTGGACATGCAGTGGTGGTCGCAAGTCAGTAATTTTGGTCAAAACTTGAGATTTTTGTGGCTGGAAAAAATTCGATTATGGATTTCAAAACTTTTTTTAATTAAATAACATTAAGTGTAATTTTCGTAATATCTGTGCAAAAATCTGAGCTATAAACTCAAATTTTCGAAAAGCTATTTAAAAATGTTTAATTAAATTTCAGAATCCATTCTGAAATTTGTTTTTCTGAATTTCTGAGATATTGATATATACTGTGTTCAAAAATGCTTAGTTCAGTTTTAGAGATTTTTAAGAAAAAATTACAAAGTAATGTTAAAAAATTGCATAAATTTATTGCAAAAAGTGTACTTTTCTGTGTTCAAAAATATTCATTAAAGTTTTGGAATTTATTCTGAAATTAATATTTTTAAATTTCTTATATATTCGTCAATACTGTTTTCAAAAATCATTCTAATACCTTGGTTAGTTTTAAAGATTTTTTCAAAAAATTACAAAGTGATATTCAAAAATTATGTAAATTTATTTCTGCACTTTTTTGACAAAAGTCTTAAGTCAATTTCTTAATTGTGAAAAATTTAAACCTCACTTAATCTTGTATAAAATTCCCTTTCTATATTTGTCTTCATTCATGGAAAAGAACATTTTTGGCCTTAGTGGTGAAAGGTATCGTATGGTCGGGCTTGACCGACTATAGAACTTTCTTACTTGTTTTGATAATATTGACATATAATTGGCCATCGTCTTGTCAAAAAATCATTATAATAATATGACTGATATCTGTCCTTAGATATCTTAAATTACATCTCTATATTAAAGAGTATCCTTGGTAAATAATATAAAATTTACTGATAATATTTTCTATAAAAAATTATTTTTCTAATTTTTTCACTTTAGCTAGAGCTATATACTATAGAACTTTAATTCCAAAAGAAAAATATTACGGATACCACCAGCAGCAACTAGAATTATAGCAACAAAAAGAAAGCAGCAGAAAAAATATTGCAATCGTTAAAGACACATTATAAATGTTTAATACAATTTTCGAAGTAAAAGTTAGAAAAAAGAAAAAAAAAACGTAAAACATAAACCCAAAGTAGCAAATGCTACTTAGAAAAAATAAAACAAGATTTATATATATTTTATATATGTCCCTAAGACTTTTGGCATATCTTTGCTATTTGGCATTAAAGTACATGGCTGGGTATTTCCTTATAAAGTTCTATTTTATATCTAAAATGTTGGTCCTTCTACCATCTTTAGAGCAGAGAGAGAGAGTTGTAGTTGACAGTTTATAGTTGCCTTATGTTTGTTGCTGGTTTGTGATATCAACAGCATAGAGTTGTTGTGGTTGCAAGTCGTTGTCGCTGCTGCTGCTTGCTGTTTGCTTTGTGGGTTAATGCATGTTGGCAGTAACACTTCTATTAAATGTTTTAAATTGCATTTCATGCCAAAATAAAAATAGTCTACGGGAGGGCGTAGAAATCACGGAAGTCTTAAATTGAAGTTATTGCTCCATTATCCACTAAATAATCTATGTTGGAGTGTCATTTAGTGTAAAAAATGGGTAACCATAATGAACAGTATGACGGCAATCTTAAACAATCAGGGCAGACGGGGCTTTATTTTATTACACTCAGAAAATTATGTATATAAATTTTAGTGGTTTATCAGCTAAGCCAATTTAAATTAAATCAAATGAGTTTTACACTTGTTTATTTAAAAGATAAATTGATTTTATGATTTTCAGAATTGAATCTTCAGAATTACATTTTGAAGCTTTACATCTATCATTATTAATATTATTTCCACAAGTTTTTTGCTGTTTGAAGTATTATTAATTATTAGAAAGTACAAAATTACCAAGGTTCGAAAAATACTTTAAAGCACTGTATTTTAAGGTACAGAGTTACCGTTTTTTTATACTTTTAACTAAAATATGTATTTGTTTCAAACGTTAGAACGTTTTAAAAAGTAAAAGTTTGCTATAGAAAATTTTACTATCAAAATTCTATATTTTTTTTTTATCAAAAGTTTTTCTATAGAAAAATTTTTTATTAAAAATTTTTCGATAGAAAATTTTTTTATCAAAAATCTTTCTTTAGAATTTTTTTTTTATCAGAAATTTTTTTAATTAAAATGTTTTACTGTAGTTTATTGCACTATATAAAATCTTTTTATCAAAAATTTTTCTATAGAAAATTTTTTCCTCAAAATTTTTTTTATCAAAAAATAGTCGCCCGAGTTACACTTTTTTTATACTTTTAACTAAAATATGTATTGTTTTTTTCAATGTATATTTTTCAAACGTTATGACGTTTTAAAAACAAAAAGTTTTCTATAGAAAATTTTATTATCAAACATTTTTCTATAGAAAATTTTTTCATCAAAAATTTGTTTTTCAAAAATTTTTCTACAGAAAATTTGTTTGTCAAAAATTTTTCTATAGAAAATTTGTTTATCAAAAATGTTTCTATCAAAATTTTTTGTCAAAAATTTTTCTATAGAAATTTTTTTTATCAAAAATATTTCTATAGAAAATTTTTTTATCAAAAATATTTCTATAGAAATTTTTTTATTAAAAAATTTTCTATAAAAATTTTTTGATAAAAATAATTTTTTCAGTTTTTCTCCACATTATTACTTTCAAATTTTCAAATTAATAATTTGAAAATTAAAAATGAACTCAAGCCTGATAAATCCTAATTTTTCGAAAATTTTTTTATCAAAAATTTTTGTGTAGAAAATTTTTTCATCAACAATTTTTCTATTGAACATTTTTTCATCAAAAATTTTCAATAGAAAATAGATTTTTTTTTATCAAAAATATTTCTATAGAAAACCTTTTTATCAAAAATTTTTTTATAGAAATTTTTTTATTAAACATTTTTCTATATAAAATTTTTTATCAAAAATTTTTCTATAGAAATTTTTCTTACAAAATTTTTTCTATAGAAAATTTTTTAACCAAAAATGTTTCTATATGAAATTTTTCTATATAAAATTTTTTTATCAAAAATTTTTCTATAGAAAATTTCTTTATCAAAAATTTGTCTATAGAAATTTTTGGTATAAAAATATTTTTATAGAAAATTTTTACAGTAAAATATTTTTAATGAAAAATTTTCTATAATTTTTATGGAACAATTTGCCAAAGAAAAGATATTTTTATTAAAAATTGTTTTCTATAAAAAAGTTTTGGAATTAAAAATATCTAAAAAATATAAAAATCTAAAGAATATAAAAATCTAAAAATACTCCCAATGTTTACAAAAATAATGGTGTCGTGGCAAAAATATTCGGGATTATATTTTTTTGTTCTCTCGAGCCATATATTTTGTTACTATAAATTAGATTTTGATTTGTTTCTTACCTATTTTGCTTTTATATTTTCTTTAACAAAGCGATACCAACCAATTCTGTTAACATCCAAATTCCAACTGAATGATTTTAATGATCATTCTCACGAATTTTATTAATGATCGTGGTATTTACGAAAATAAAAAAAATTCATCGGCTTCTGGTGGTATGGGCTGCCTACTCGTGACTATAATGTACTTTAACGAACTCTTGTCGTGAACTGACAACAATGAGAAAAACATGCTGTAAAAACAATTTAACTGGCAACATTTGCTTATATATACTATGCATGTTACTTTTAAGAAATTAAAAGCAGTTCCAAATTGATGGACCGTTTCCATGTTGGTGAAATGCCTGAAAATTTCAACATGTACTTCTGAGTTGAGTAGGTTGATATCCGCTTTTACCTCAGGCTTTAGCCAGCATTTTATAAAAACTTTTAACTTTTATAAAAATATACGTGTTATTTATGAATGCACAACAACAATACTTCTCTAAAATATTACAAACTCAGCCACAAGTAAGTTATCTAAAAATTCATAACTTAGTACTTTATAGTACTCTAAACGGAGTACGTTATTATAAGGTACCGCTCTTTTTTTACTGTTCCTTTGTATTCTTTACTTTGTTTCCGACTTAGTTAGGTACGATAAAATGAATAATTTTTGTGCGTGCGTAAGTTCAGTACAATGTTATAAGGTACTGTCTTTTTTCGAACCTTGAAAATTAATCCAATACAACCAACAAACAGATACTGTAATAATCTTTTGAGTGTAAACTTAAGAAAATTTAATTTAATTTAATGAAAATATTTTAATTAATTTTGTAAATAATTACAAAATAACTTGTAATGGCTATAATTTAGGAAAAGAGGAAACCCCAGCACTATTTTTTGTTAAATTATGGCAATCAAAATAATAAAAATACCAATTTATATTAATAACCCTTATGAAATTATCTATTAAATTATAAAATATTAAAGAAATTGCTTATAATTTGAAATAAAATCTACCAAGTCATTGCAGAATATTCTTTGGAAAAAGGTTCCAAAACTTAGAAAAATCGAAATTTTTAAACATTAATAACTTATTATTTGCCATGTTTTAACATAAGAAAAAAAGTATACCAAAAAACATTTGTAAAATTGAAACAAATAAAAGGTCACCAGATGTTTTGCAAATAATTAAATTTAATGATATTCTGCTACAAGCTCCAAATGACCTTTTTTCTCTCCTTTTATTTGCTAGCCTTTACCCCTATTCCCCCAGTTTAACCTAAATGTAAAACATGCAAAGAAAAGAAAAAAATCACGCTTTACTCTTACTTCATACATACATATATACAACATTTTAACGGTCACTCACTCAAACATGCGGACCTAAATTAACGCAAGAATAACAACTTGTTGTTTAAAGCTTTTACCGATTTTCAATAGATTTACCTTCACCCTTAAACCCAACTGACGGACAACTTTTGTTTTTGGCTAACAAAAGTTGTAAATTTAACCGAAAATACATTAGAGAAAAAATGTTTCTAAAGTATGAAAAGCTATTAGGCCGTAAACGTAGAAAAAAAAAAAATCACATGCTCCTAAGGGTTGTCGATTTGTTGTAGCGTAAAGAAAAACAAATCGTATTTTTTACACATGTATCCAACCCAGAGAGAACTTGGGCTATGGAATAAATATTGTACATAAATAATTTAAAAGGTAAAGGAAGAAATTGTTAAATTTATTGCTTAATCTTTTATTTAAAATAAATTTTGAACTGTAGTGTGAAATGTTGAGATATTTAAATGCATTACAATTTGCCCCAAATGTAAACAGTGATATGGACATAAAGATGATGTTTATTTTACAAAAGTTTAAGATAATTCACTCTTAATCATATAGAACAAACCGGAACGTTTTTAATATTAGGTAATATTATAGCATGATTTAAGGAACAAGCTTTTAAATAACAATTTAAAAAATTTATTTTTGCTGGGATATACACACAACCATTTATTTATACATTTCGGTGCTGATATTTTTTTGGATTATTTTTTTCTACAAAAAATTCAACGCTTGATTGATGACATGTCTGGCTGAGAAAAGGATATTATGGAAAATTACTTGTATTGTTGCTAAAATTTTCATATTTTTTTCTGTTTGCTTTAAAACAAAAGTAACAAAAACCCCTTTTCTTTTGGGCGGTACACTGTATAAATATTTATCTATCCAAACCTTTGCCATTATCAAGTGGGGCGTTAAAGTAAAAGTTTGAAACAACAACCAAAAAAAAACAAAAAATTAATGGTAAATAGTTGGTTATTAAAACATGAAATTAAAGGTCAAAATAACAAACCTCCTTTGTCCTCGAAAGAGAGTACAAAAAAAAAATCCCCGTCATCAACAACAATAACGAAATTAAATAAAATTATACACCGACCCTTGGCTAATGAAATATTATTTATTGAGATTTTTGTTGTTGTTGTTTTGTTCATTTCTTTAATTTGGGGACAGGAAATTCAATTAAGGGGGTGTAAATATATTTTCCCTTTCAAAAAAAAAAAAAAAAAAAAATATAATAAGTAAAAAATTATTTGAACTTTTTTTGTAGCGCTAATTTCTTTTGCTGTTTGTTAAAAACCTCTTTTTTATAAAAAAAAAATCAAGGGTTTGGGATTTTTTTTCCAAATTTTCTTTTAAATGCATTCCAAAATGACAAATGAGCAATTTAAAATTATAATTATGTATTTGTTTAGAGCAAGTATAAAAAAAAACTTGAGACCTTTATAACAAAATAAAAATATATTCGAGTTTATATATTTTTAACAAGAAAAAGTTGTAATAACTTTTAATTTGATCTTATGAAAAAGTTTCTTTTTTTTAACATTTAAGTATATTTTTTGAACAAAAGAAATGTTATTTATTAGTGGTTTGTTATGTTGTTAGAAATAAATTAAATTAAAAATTCTTTGTTGATGTTTTCTATTGCTTTTTATTATTTGGTAAAAACAAGAAAAAAAGTTTTTTTTTCTGATTTTAGCTTTCTTTCTTAGAATTTATTATTCACATAATTAAAATATTTTTTTTTTGCAAAAGTTAAAAAAAAGAAAATCTAGCTGAAAAGAGCAGACTTATCATCATTTCAGACTTTTTTTCATGAAATTCAATCACATTTGGCAGAATTATTATACCATTCACCTCCAAACTTAAAATTGTGCTGATGTTTGTAACTCATAGAAATATTTGTCTGAGAACTAGCTTTTAGTATACCGTTCGACTCAGATTATAATCCATTGGGTCATATTTGATCATATCTTCCATATAAGAAACACTCTCAAAAGTCTTTTAAATACCCAGAAAATCATAAAAATGTGAGACCCTAGAAATGAAGAGTATCAAATAGTCGGGCTTGACTTACTATAGCATTTTCTTACTTGTTATTAACTTAAGATGACTCTTGGCGGAGATATGTACCAGTATATGGGGCCTTAAAGTGTGAAGCAAATTTACCATTTTTAAAATAAAATATCTATGAACATCATTTTTGTTCTTTGATTTAAAAAATCAAATATAATTCGTGAATACTGCGAATTACCGCTGATTTGCCCCTACATACCTATTGTTAGGTTTTCGGTGTGTTATAGTGTATCCACTTTAGGTCCAGGGTTCCGAAAGAGTACAAGTACTCGTTTGAAAATTTCTGTTGAATGCTTGGCGTCATTTAAAAGAAATATGGACGAGTACTAGCAAACTTTCGAAATCCTGCACTTTTTCAAAATGTGGCATCCGTATCACGGAAAGCTTTATCATGCCCAAGGTATCATTTAAAATTGGAACCACTGAGCCATGTGGAAAGCCTATGATGTCCATAATCTCTTTCGCTTTTAACCTCCGATCGGTTAAACCATATCGTTAATTTTTTCCACTGTTTCGTATGTAGAGACTTTAACTGACTGTCAGAACGTTAGGCATTTTTCGGCCTTTGCCATCAATGGTTGCCAAAAACAAACTATATGAGGCAGATTGTTAAAATTTTAACAGAAGCCAATTGACATACAAGGTCAGTGTTGTCGTTTTAATAAATGGGCGAGTAATTTAAAAAGATACAGCCCTGTCTTTGTATATTTTTACTTAAATCTTATAAAATATAAGTCTATAATGCTTTATAAGCACGGGTCGGTGCAAAGAGAACAGAACAAAAAAATAGTCGGCAGAGTTGCCCTTTTTTCGTACTTTTAACTAAAAAAGGTATAAATAGGTTTTTTAATGTGTAGTTTTAACGTTTTAAAAAGGAAAAGTTTTCTACTAATTTTTTTTTAATATTTTTATCAAAAATTTTTCTATAGAAAATTCTCCTATCAAAAATTTTTCTATAAAAAATTTTATTACAAAAATAGAAAATTTTATTACAAAAATTTTTCTATAGAAAATTTTATTACAAAATTTTTTCTATAGAAAATTTTTTATCAAAAAACTTAAATCAAAAATTTTTGTATAGGAAATTTTTTATCAAAAATATTTCTATACAATATTTTCTTACAAAAATTTTTCTATAGAAAATTTAACTACAAAACTTTTTCTATAGAACATTTTTTTATCAAACATTTTTCTTTTTATCAAACATTTTTTCTATGGAAAATTTTTTAACAAAAATTTTTTTATAGGAAATTTTTTTATTAAAAATTCTTCTGTAAACAATTTTTTTATAAAAAAATTTCCTATAGAAAATATTGTTATCAAAAAGTTTTCTTTAGAAAATATTTTTATCAAAAAGTTTTCTATAGAAGTTTTGAAAATTTTTTGATATAACAATATTTTTATCGAAAATTTTTACCGAAAAATATTTTCATCGAAAAATTTTCTATAAAATATAATTTTTTTCGAACAGTTTTCCAAAGAAAAATATTTTTTATTAAAATTCTCCGATTCTATTTTTAGACTTATTGAAAGAGTTTTACTCAATAACCAGTGGCTAGCTGAGTTATGATGTGAATCACTTATTTTTGAAAATTTATTTGGGTCTGGCCAGGGATCGAAACAAAAAAATAGTCGGCAGAGTAGCCGTTTTTTATTACTTTTAACTAAAATAGGTATTTTTCAATGTGTAGTCCTAAAGTTTTAAAAAGAAAAAGTTTTCTACTGCATTTTCTTTAAATATTTTTATTAAATTTTTTCAAAAGAAAATTTTTTTATCAAAAATTTTTCTATAGAAAATTTTTGTGAAAAATTTTTTTATTAAAATTTTTTTTATCAAAAATTTTTTTTAAGAAAATTTTTTTATCAAAAATTTTTCTATAAAAAATGTTTGAGATCGAAAATATCATAAAAATATAAAAATCTAAAATTGTTTAATATTAGAATTTATTTCTGTTTTGAAAAATATTCCCAATATTTACATAAAAATTTGCAATGTTTACAAAAATAATAGTGTCGTGGCAACAATGTTCGAGATTATATTTCTTTGTTCTTTCGAACCATGTATTTTATTGCAATAAATTAAATTTTGATTTGTTTTTTGCCTATTTTGTTTCTGTTAAGTTGTTTGTCTCTTTTTGCACCGATTTTTACTAAAAGTCATAAAATTTATTATTTTTGTCTACTCTATTTTATATGAATTTTTGAAAAATAAATAAAAAACAATAAAAAATGTTTCTTATCCAAAGTTGAACGATATCTCCAAAACTACTCCATAGAATCAAAACAGTGTTAACGCAGCATAAAGAAAATATTGTAGCCTAATTTTGGTTTTTAATTTTTTTAAAGAATGAAACGTTTATGAGTTACTTTACTATAAATCGCGTAACTACGAAGTTTTTCTTTTTTTTAATTGATAACTCAAAAAAACTAGAACTGATACAAAAAAGTATATTAGAGGCATTGATGCCCAATATTAGATGCTTACAAACTGATTAAGAAATCTTAGGCACCAAAAAAAAGACTTTATTTTGTTGGACTGTGTAATCTATACATTTAAGTTAATTAAACTTTAGCAAACAAGTTTAAAAAGGAAGTCGTTTTATTTTCTTTGGTACCATCAGTCTACTCTGTGCCAAATCAGACCCACTGTGTTTTATCCTTTGCCCTCCACTCCCTTTAAATTAAGTTTTTTATATATTTAGAAACATATTTTTTTATGAATGTCTTTTTTCACTTATTTCTTTCTCTAAATATGCTGAATTGTGTCATAATGACAATATTGCAGGCATTTAGAAATTCTGGGAATTTATGCAAATATTTAAGGATAAAAATCCGATGTAATGAAATTTTATTTTATTCATAACATTTTCTCTTTTTTTAAGGCTCCCCAGTTTTTTTTTTCTATATTATAACTTATATATCTTTCATTTTAGACTCAGCAATAAGAAACAATAATAATAATGGTCATGCTTTTTGTAAATGAAATGAAAAAAAAATGTAAAACTTAAGAAATGAAAACTCTAAGAAATAAAAAATAATTCCAAAAAAAAATTCTTTATTTTCAAAAAGGAAATGAAAATTGTATATAAAGACAAAAACTTTGGAAGACTTAAAAAAGAGGAAAATGTGAGGAAAAAAAGTAAATATGTCAAACCTCGTTAAAGTGAACCCATTTCGTGGGTTCAAAAAATTTAAATAAAAGATATTAAGTTTTAAGTATTTTTTAGAAAAAAAAAAATATGTAAAGTTTCAAAAGAAAATGTCATTTGAATGTAACTTGTTTTTAAATTGTAGATTCAAAGTTTTATTTGTTAAAGAACGTAATGTTAAGATAACAGATTGTTTGCATAAAGTTTTGATTTGAAATGGGTTAAGCATAAGGAAATATGTATATGAAAGATTTTTAAAAAGTACTTATTAAAGTACTATCAACGATTTGAGACAACTTAGATATTGAATAAAATTTGGTCATTATTGAACAAAATTTGGTCATTTTAAAAGATTTATGAAAATTTTAGAGTGATTTAGTTTTTTGAACTAAAATTTTCATTACTTATTAAAAAATTTGGTTAATTATTGTGTCTTACCTGGAACAACGAAAAGTGTTTCCATATACATAAATTACTCTGGCGCCACTTAACGATATGTACTACTTTATAATGATATCTTCGAGAACATAAATAAACCTCTCGAACTACCTCCAAACTATTTCAAAAGTTTTTTTTTCATTACCATCGAAAAGAGGCTATCATATATATTGCAGTTAAATAAAAAAATCTCAAAAAAAGTTAGAATAAAAATGGAAGGAAATTGCTTTCAACATGTTTAGTTTTTCCTTATTTGCCAATTCTGAGCTGTATAAGAAAAATAAGAAAATTATTCTTTAGATTTTTCTTTCACTTTTTGTATTTATTTGCACACTGACTTACTTCGGACTAGAACAGCCTGCACAATATTTGTGAAGAAAATCAAATAAATTTTTTTTTTGCAAGGAAAATAAAATTGGAGAAAAAAAGACTAAGAAATCAATATTTGAAGAAAGAAGTAAGAAAGTGCTATAGTCGGTCAAACCCGACCATACGATACCCTTTATCATACATTCATCATACTAACATTTTCTCAAAACTTATATATTTAAGCTGTTTCCGTCATGTGTACTTATATAAAAGCTAGGGTCAAATGTGGACCGATTATCGTGAAATTTGGCAAATTGATTACAGTTTTAACAGAAATTATGTATGAAAAAAACGCAAAATTCGCATTATCTTCAGATTTATGAGCCTTTAAAGAATTTTGTCTTATTTAGTGCGTTTTGACAGAAGAGTTTGTATGGCAACTATAGTCAAATCTAGTAGTATTTTTTTTTTAATTTGTATTGATATTTGTGGTCAAAATATCAATTCCGGGAAGTGGTATCTATGGGAGGTACCATAAATATTAGACCGATTTTGACGAATTTCAATAACCATGGTCCCACTATCAAAAAATTATCTGTGCCAAATTCATCAAATTATCTTTAGAATTGCGACCTGTACTCTGATAACATGGTTTATAGCCAGACGAACGAACGGGTGGATGGACGGACGGATGGACTTACATCGGTAAATAGACTCAGAAAGTGATTCTTAGCATATTGGTATACTAAGATAAATATTTCTAAGCGTTACATACATCAGCAGAAACTTATAATAACCTTTCCACCTATGGTGGTGAAGGGTATAAAAATTGTCGTCGAGACAATCCTTGGTGAAGGGTCTAACAATCAAGCAGTTAAAATTTGACCATGAGATATCCTACATTCTAAAATTACATATGCAGTGTCATCATTTCAAACTGGGTCAATCTTTCATAGCACCCAGAAGCCGAGTACTAAACGACTTTTTCAGATACATATATTCATATAAACAGCAGGAACTGCAATTCTCAACACTGAGCAGAAAAACAATTATGTTTAGCTTTATATCTAAGTTGCTTTCAATGAAGCCATATTGAGGCTGCGCAGAATTTCATTAATTTTTAAATTAAAAGCGAAAAATAAGAGTTACTTGTGACGTTTTGCATAATCGAATTCTCTTTATCGACAAAACTGCATAATGTTTTTATGTATGTAATGTTTTTGTCCTAAAACCAAATTATTTGATCAGTTTTTTATAAAATCTTAAAAGGCTACATTTTGTTATACGAACTAAAAATCGTGGTATAGGGTAAAAATCAATATTGTATTGTTATTGAGTGACTGATGACTTCAGTAAAGTTAGTCTAAGTCCCATTCAAGCTTGAAAAGTGACCAATCTTTTATAAAGTCTTTTCTTATCTTGGCTGAGCACCTTTAAGCTCTTTAGCTTAATTAAATCGGATCTGTTATATTAAAGTGCATCATTTAGTTTTTCAAGGTGACATAGTGGTGTAATTGTGGTGTGTTCCGGTAAAAGCTTAAATACTATTTTCAGTCTGTGAGAACATGAGGAACTCATAAGTACTTATGTATATTGGGAAAAAATTAAAAAAAAAAAAATGACGACGCCATATTTCTTGCTGCTCATTTTGACATTTCTCCTCCAACGAACCGAAATGATTAAAATTTACTACCGAAATTCGGAGTCAGTGGCCTCAACGATAAGAGCGCGAATCATCTTCAGCAATGAGGCTTATTTCTGCCTGAATGGCTTCGTCAATAAACATAATATGAGTTATTGGTCAGGCAAAAATCTACATGTACTCCCTGAGTCATCATTGCATCTCGAACAAATTACGGTTTATTGGCCGGCGGTGTTATTGGGCAGTACTTCTTCCGTGATGATTAAGACCTGCAAGTCACTGTGAATGGGAATCACTACCGTTCAATGATAACCGAATATTTTTGGCCCCAAATGGATGATATGGACTTTTAGGACATGTGGTTCTAACAGGATTGGCCACACAGCCAATCAATTTATTGAAAACAAAGTTTGGAGAACTTGCTATCTCACAATATGGTTCAGTCGATTGGCCGCCTCGGTCGTGCGATTTGACGACGTTAGACTATTTCCTGTAGGGCTACGTCAAGTCTATGGTCTATGCCCATGATAGGCAAATTAGCCCCTACGGGCCGAGCACCAATCGTCATTTTCACATACACAATACGAACCAAGAAGAAAAAAAAAACTAAAATATGAAAAATACTCATTTGTATGATAACAGTCAATTTGCAACAACAAAACACATGCAAAAGAGAACAAGAAAATATTTATTTTATCTTAGTCTTTTTATTTGTAAAATCACCAATACATTGATATTTCCTATGTTCTCTTTGTGCCTACCATGGGTCTATGCCAGTGGTACAAAGAGAATATAGAAAATATCAATGTCTTGGCATTTTACAAACCAAGAGGCTAAGAACAAATAAATATTTCCTTGTACTCTTATGCACGTGTTTTGTTGCTGCAAATTGTGAAATAAAGCGACAATAACCTCATTCATTGACTGTTATCATACAAATGAGTATTTTTTGTATTTTAGTTTGTTTTTTCTTTTGGGTTCGTGTTGTGTGTGTGAAAATGACGATTGGTGCTCGGCCCCTAGGGGCTAACTTGCCTATCATGGATCTACACCAACAAGCCAGCGACGATTGATGAACTTCGTACGAATATCGAACATGAAATTGCAGCTGTATCGATCAATTTATGCTAAAAAACCATCGAAAATTGGGTTCAGCATTTGGACTTCTGCAATTGTGCCCGTGGTGGCCATTGAAAATAAATCGAGTTTCATACATAATGCATCAAACGTGCTTTTACAGGAATAAAGAACTTCATTGATATCCAGAAATTCATTGACTTCCAAAACCGTGTTTGTTTTATTTAAAAACATTTTTGTAGAGCTTGAATTGAAAAGCTCTTTATAAGTTAGTGTTTAGGAAGACTATCGTACAGAAAAGCAGATATTAATATCTGTAACGGAGTACTTACAAAAACGAAAACCCCTAAGAACGAGAGGAACTTCTAATATTAAAGTGTATCATATAGTTTGTTAATGTAGCATAGCAGACTTCCAAATTAATTGTGGTGTTATCCGGCGAAAGCCTAAAATTTATTTTTTGAAAATTCAACTAATATTTTTATTCGTGAACACAACTTACATTCTTATCCGTGAGAACATGATTAACCCATATTGATATGTTAAAAAATTCTTTTAAAGATTTAAGTCAAATTTTATAAAAAAAATACTCTTTTTTCTTACTTTCATGATATCAGCAACAATACACATATAAGGCAACGTTAAAAAAGACGATAAATGCGGAAATTTATAAAACGAAGTGACTACAAAAGCAGCTTTTGCCATTTCTGAGAATGCCTACATTCACATTTCTGGCCAGTTGAGTTGCATTCAAACAATTCTGCACAACAAAATGCAAATCCGTCCCAATTGACCAGAAATTTGACATATAGAAAGATATTGATCTCTTGGTAAAAGGGAATGATAGAATGCGAAAAAAATGTTCCAAAACTTATCCATCAACATCTCCCAAAAAGTAAAAGTAAATATAAAACTTTCAACTGCCAGGATCTCCGTTTGCAGAAACGTATCGTGCTCCAAATAAATTGAAGAACACAGAAAAGGTCTGTCAAAATATGGGCTATTTTTGGAGTAAGTTGACCACTTCTAATAAAATCATAACAAAAACAAGTATAAAATCTTTCATGGAAAGACTTTCGTAAAAAGCTTATAACACAAGTCAATAAGATTTTATGGCATTAGATTTGTTGACCAGGTTTAATCTGCTAAATCTGAAAGTGAAATTGGTTTTTCCGCATTGGCTCTAGTTTCAATATAACTCGAAAGCAGGCTTGTTATAGTAAGTTAATAAAAAAACCGAAATTTCAGAGCAACTCCTTTTAAGGTCCTCCTCATATATTTTCTTTGAAAAACAAACATTTTTTGAAAAAAAAAATGATTTAAATTGTACACTATCTCTGTAATTGCAGTAGTTGGATATATTAATATTAATCTTACAAAACCTCTTTTTCGATTATATCTCGGACAAATTCGTCAAAATCGGTAAATTACACTGCACAACAGCATTTCTGATGATTGGAGTTCGATACATGATTCTAGTCTAGTTTTTTATGAGGATTTCAAATCTGTCGACAAAACTTTTCTATCAGCTCTAGTTTAGAAAATATTTTTACACAAAAACACCATATTTTTTATCCTTAGTATTACCTAATTAAGCTCTTGAGAAGAAAAAAAAAAAATTTTTGAAGACTTTCGTACACAAGATGAGTACGGGGAACTCCCCGTATGTCCTAACAATTGTATGTCGTGGCTGGTGCGTTTTAGAGGGCCTAATAGCTATCAAAAAGGGTCTAGTGGAATAGGTCGCCATTTTCTTAACTAGAGTCGCCAAGATTAGCAAAAAACATATCTATGTGACTCTAAAGAATATGCGGTTTAATGTCCATATAGAATTATGTGTTTAAAAGTGACTCATGTGTTGCAAAAAATGATGCAAATTGAATATTTTTTTCATAATAAAACACTATAAATTTAGAAATAATTCATATTTATTTAGTTCCTATAATGAAAAGAATTTTCTTTTATACGATCTTCGTGCGACAGCTAAAGTTGGAGAGCTATTTTGAATGCTCCAACAATAATCAGCCATCATATGTGCGTTCCAGTAGCCCTGATAGCGCTTTTCCATAGTGCGGAAGTCCTGGTGGAATCTTTCGCCTTGTTCTTCACTTAAGTCTCCAAGTTTGGCGGGAAAATGGTCCAGGTGGTTATGAAGAAAATGCATCTTGATGCTCATGTTACACCCGAGCCTTTGAAAATGAGTCATCAGTTGTTCGACATGTTGAGAAAATTCAGGACTTTAATTATTTATGGTACTCCATAGGTCCCACTTCCCGGAATTGATATATTGGTCAAAAATATAAATATTTTTTCATGAAATTTAAGACAAATACTGCTTATGTAAACTAAAATCACTGTACCAAATTTCGTTGAAATCGGTCCACATTTGACCATAGCTCCCATATCTCTTTTTTAAAAACGCACTAAATAAGACAAAAATCACTAAAACGAAAGTCTTAAGATAATGAGAATTTCAAGGTTATTTTTTTGCACACATAATTTTTGTAACAACTGTAATCAATTTCGAGATAATCGATCTACATTTGATCCTAGCTCTCATATAAGTCCAAATGATGGAAACAGCTTAAATATATAAGTTTTGAGAAATTTTTTGTATGATGGCAAAATTTAGCAAATATTTGTCTTTACACAGGAAAAATAATACCTTTGACCTTAGTGGTGAAAGGTATCGTATGGTCGGGCTTGACCGACTATAGCACTTTCTGATTTGTTTTTTTTTTTGGACTTAATCCATATTTGATCATACCTCCAATAAAAGGCAAACTCTCAAAAGTCATTGAATATATCGAAAATTAAAAAAAACTCTTATAAATCTTAAGATAATTAAATTTAAACACTAATTCATAACCGAAATTTGCAAGATTTATTGGGCATTTGACTCTAGGTCCCATATGAGGATCTTCCCGAAAGTTATATAAATATACTTAATTGTTGAAGTTTGAAAAAAATTTCACAGATATTTCTTTGAGAAAAAAAGTGCTTATGTTTAGGGTCAAGCGCTTTACTTAAGAAGTGAAGGGCTTGAACGACTATAGGTTGAATAGTACTTTTATCTTTTCTATAGTAAAAAAAACAAATTATGAAGAAAATGCAGTTATTGAAGTTTTTGAAATTTATTTTGGATTAGCAATGTTGAACGGGTATAGCTAGTAGTTCATAAAACAAATAAATGAACAACATCAGGACAGAAACAAGCAACAGCACTGCTGTTACAGCAGCATAAACAACAACAGGAGCCAGAGATACTAAACACAACAATAGGCAGCCGTTTTGTGTTTCCTCACATTTTTATATATTTATTTTTTTTTTCAAATTTCTAACTCGATTCTTTCCTATTATATAGGAAAACAATAAACATAAAAAACTGTATCTACAGGCTATAAGAAACAACAACAAAAAACAATGTCAATAAAAACAGCAAACATTTGGTGAAGAACATTTATACCTAAATATTTAGTACATAAAAATAAAAAAAAATATAGCAAACTATAGCGACAACAAGATAACATAAAAAAATTTAACAAGGAAATTAAATAAAACAAAAATTGACAAATAAGAAGAAAACAAAAGAAAAAAATCTGAAAGATATAAATAAACAGAAAAAAGTGTATTTTATTTGATATTTTTGCGAGCTAAACAATATTTAAGTGATTGTATTAAATATGCTACAAATTGATTGAATTTTTTTGTGTGACTTTGTTTGTTTTCCTTGAATGGTAGGTGTAACAGCAGTAAGTTACACCAGTGTGTGAAAATATACTAAGGACTCGATCAACGGCTTTAAAACAAACAAGTAAGAAAGTGCTATAGTTGGTCAAGCCCGACCATACGATACCCTTCACCACTAAGGTCAAAGGTGTTATTTTTCCTGTATAAAGACAAATATTTGCTAAATTTTGCCTTCATACAAACATTTTCTCAAAACTTATATATTTAAGCTGTTTCCGTCATTTGGACTTATATGAGAGCTAGGGTCAAATCTGGACCGATTATCTCGAAATTTGGCAAATTGATTACAGTTGTTACAAAAATTATGTATGCCAAAAATAGACATACATTTCTCATTATCTTTAGATTTACGCGCGTGTTAATCACTTACACCATAGGTGGAAAGGGTATGAAAAGTTTGTGCTGGTGTATGTAACGCATAGAAATATTTGTCTTAGACCCACTTTTTATTATACCAATAGGCTTAGAATTACTTTCTGAGTTGATTTAGCGATGCAGTCCGTCCGTCCGTCTGGCTATACGGCTGGCCGGACCCCCATATAAACAATGTAATCAAAGGTCGCAATTCTAAAGACAATTTGATGAAATTTGGAACAGATCATTTTTTTGATAATGGGACCATGGCTATTAAAATTCGGCAAAATCGGTTCATTATTTATGGTACCTCCCATAGGTCCCACTTCCCGGAAGTGATATATTGGCCACAAATATCAATATTTTTCATGAAATTTAAAACAAACACTGCTTATATAAACCCAAATCACTATTCCAAATTCTGTTGAAATCGGTCCATATTTGACAATAGCTACCATACAAACTCTTCTATCAAAACGCACTGAATGAGACAAAAATCACTAAAACGCTTGTAAATCTAAAGGTAATAAGAATTTTAAGTTTATTTTTGCATATATAATTTTTGTCACAACTGTAATCAAGTTGCCAAATTTCGAGATAATCTGTCCACATTTGACCCTAGCTCTCATATAAGTCCAAATGACGAAACAGCTTAAATAAATAAGTTTTGAGAAAATGTTTATATGATGGCAAAATTCAGCACATATTTGTCTTATACAGATAAAAAAAAATCTTTAACCTTAGTGGTGAAAGGAATCGTATGGCCGGGCTTGACCGACTATAGCACTTTCTTACTTGTTTTTGTCTCATTTAGTGCGTTTTTAAAGAAGAGTTTGTATGGGAGCTATGGTCAAATTTGAACCGATTTTAACAAAATTTGGTACAGTGATTTTGCTTTATATATTTTAAATTTCATGAAAAAATATAGATATTTGTGGCCAATATATCAATTCCGGGAACCTATGGAAGGTACCATAAATAATAGACCGATTGCCGTGGTCCCACTATCAAAAAAAATTATTTGTGGCTGTACTTTGATTTCATGGTTTACATGGGTGTCCAGCCAGACGGACGGGCTGGCATCGTTAAATCGACTCAGAAAGTGATTCTGAACCTATTGGTATACTAAAAGGTGGGTCTAAGACAAATATTTCTATGCGTTACATACATCAGCACAAACTTATAATACCCTTTCGACCAATGGTGGTGAAGGGTATAAAAATATTAAAATCTTGATTGATAGTATTTAAACCCCGAATACATAAGTATTTACTCCCTCTATTCATGTCGTCCTTACTCTTTCTATAAAATTGCAATTGGCTATAATTTTAGGCCAGTTTTTCAAGTCATCAGTATACCATTTACCTTATTTAAAGTCATTTTTTCGTTATGTATCTTACTTTAAATAGGATTTACTATTACAACTACAAATATTTATCCTCCCATACTTTACCACATCCTCCGCCAGTCTTAACAGCGCAATACACATAAACATTAAATGAGTCCATTAGGACAATATCGAGAAAAGGTCCTTAAATAAAGGTGACAACAATAAAACTGAATAGGACTATTAAGAGAAAATAAAAAAAACGTAAAAACCTATACAATAAATGTTTTCTTATTTCATTAATATTTAAATATCTCCCTTTTGTTTTGTTAACAGAAGGACAAAATATTTCTTGTTTATATTTTTTTTTTTTTCGTTTTTTTGGCTAAAATTTATTTAATTAAACAAACATTTATACTTTGGGGAATTTCCACCTCAGGACTCATATAAAAGCAATTACATAGGCTGTTATTTCGAAAAACACGTAAGCAAACAATAAATTTTCAAATAAAATTGGAATCCAAAAAGAAACTTCACTGACTTAAGCAAACGGAAGTAAATCAGGCTATGAGGGGATAAGCTTTTCTTTAAGAAAATTTCCTTAATTGTTACACAGTAATTTGGATTACTGTTAAGAAAAAATCGAAAACTTAATTTAATTTTATTTAATATAAAATTTTAATAGTAAATAATTATGATTCCAAATAGGATTTGATATAATCTTTAACATTATATTGTATTTTAGTATGTATTTAAAAAAAAAATTTACCATATTTTTTCTGTTAAATTTACTTTATTAAATACTATTACCTAATGGTCATTCCCTTAAAGAGTGCCTAGTTGATATACATTTGTCGTTGACATTATTAAGCATTAAACACATAGACAGCAGCAGGCTAGGGGCTACAACCTGTCAAAATAAGAATACATGCATTCAAATGGAAATGATTATTTTATTGTCGACACAGCCACACGACAACCACCCATTGTTGTAGCTGTAGCCAAAATTAAACTTAAATAAATTGGAACAAGGGGTACTTCTCTTAGACAATGGATTGCATTCGATTCTATTTTTAGACTTATCGAAAGGGACCTACATTTTAACTCCGTCTCCGAACGGCAAATTTATTAGTTAGAGAAGTTTTACATAGCTTAATACTCAATAACCTGTGAGTTATCAGGTGAACCTTTTTTGAAAAAAAAAAAAATGAAGTGGTTCTGGCTGGGGATCGAACTTGGGGCTTCTGGTATGCTAGGCAGATGCCTAACCTGCTATACCACGGCGGTTCGAATATCTACATAATATTTCATATAACAAGTAAGAAAATGCTATAGTCGGTCAAGCCCGACCATACGATACCCTTCACCACTATGGTGAATGGTGTTCTTTTTCCTGTATAAAAACAAATATTTGCTAAATTTTGCCATCAAACAAACATTTTCTCAAAACTTATATATTAAAGCTGTTTCCGTCATTTGGACGTATATGAGAGCTAGGGTCAAATGTGGACCGACTATCTCGAAATTTGGCAAGTTGATTACACTTATCACAAGAATTATGTACTCAAAAAATAAACATAAAATACTCATTATCTTTAGATTAACGAGCGTTTTAATGATTTTTGCTTAGTGCGTTTTGACAGAAGAGTTTGTATGGGAGCTATGGTCAAATGTGGACCGATTTCAACGAAATTTGATACTATGATTTAAGTGTATATAGGCAGTATTTGTTTTAAATTTCATGAAAAAATATTGATATTTGTGGACTATATATCTATTCCGGGAAGTGAGACCTATGGGAGGTACCATAAATAATGGACCGCTTTTGACGAATTTCAATAGCCATAGTCCCATTATCAAAAAAATGCTTTGTGTCTAATTTTATCAAATTATCTTTAGAATTGCCAGCCAGCCGTCCAGCCAGACGGACGGACGGACTGACATCGTAAATCGGCTCAGGAAGTGATTCTATGTTGGGTCTAAAACAAATATTTCTATGCGTTACATACATCATTATAAACGGTGGTTAAATTGTAATGGCCGATATTGAAAGTGAACCACACCTAAACGCCAAGTTTTTTTTTTTATTTTATTTGACATTTCTCTATTTCAGACTTACTCAATTTGAACCATGGAGAGATACACAATCCAGCAACGTTTTAAAGTTATCCAGACTTATTATGAAAATGGGCGTTCAAATCAAAATGCATATCGTTCACTTCGTGTTTTTTTTTTTGGTCAATTTGATCGTCCAAATGTGCGTATAATCGCAAAAATCGTGGAAAAATTCGAGCAAACCGGGTCTGTAGAAGATGTGAGAACACCAGTGCATGCTCGTACAGCTCGTACTGCAGAAAATATTGCTGCTGTTCGCGATAGTGTGGCTGAAGAGCCGTCCACCTCAACTCGTCGTCGTGCCCAACAATTGCACCTCTCACGCTCGTCGTTGATGAACATTATGCATAAAGACTTGCATTTACGCGCATACAAAGTGCAAAGAACTAAAGTCTCTTGACCATTCCAAACGTCGTGAATGGGCAGAATGGTGGCAAGAAATGGCAACAGTGAAGAAAATCATCTTCAGTGATGAGGCACATTTTCACCTCAGTGGATTCGTCAATAAACAGAATTGCCGCATTTGGGCGAATGAGAATCTAAGAGTGATTGTCGAAAAACCAATGCACTCACAAAGAGTGACTATTTGGGGCGGTTTATGGGCTGGCGGCATCATGGGGCAGTATTTTTTCCAAAATGAGGCCGGTCAGGCAGTTACTGTGAATGGTGTTCGCTATCGTGAGATGATAACTAACTTTTTATGGCCCGAATTGGAAGATATGGATGTGGACGATATGTGGTTTCAGCAGGACAGTGCCACACAGCTAACGAAACAATGGCTCTTTTGCGCAACAAATTCAATGGCCGTATTATCTCACATAATGGCGATGTCAATTGGCCGCCAAGATCATGTGATTTGACACCGTTGGACTTTTTTCTTTGGGGTTATTTGAAAGAAAAGTTGTACGTCAATAAGCCAGCAATAATTCAAGAGCTAAAGGATGAGATAATTCGGCACATTAAAGGCATAGAAAATCCATTATGCCTCAGGGTCATCGAAAATTTGAACCATCGGATGAGGGTGTGCCGCCGTGGTCGCGGCGCCCTTTTGGCCGATATTTTGTTCCATGCATAATTGAATAATACCAATATATCATAATAAAATAAAATTACAATAATTTCCTAAACAGTTTGTGTTTTATTCAAAATCAACATCGGCCCTTGAAATTTAACCACCCGATATATATATAAACATTATAGCCAAATAATGACCGATTGTAAGAAAATTTTACACACTGGCTGTTACTTATATACAGCTTATTCTTGCAAAATTAATTGGCCGAAGCTGTTATATATTTTGCTATATTTTTTTGGTTTCCGAGAGTGTTTTTTATATGAAAGCTATAAATACCCAGCAAAACTTTGGTAATGGCAAGTACTCTGATAACTGGTTACCTTGTAACGACTACAACATACCATCCGAATAAATAATAAGTTATTACAGAAGTACTTATTTGTAATTAAGATGGTAATTTAAACTGAATGGCCCCGGTTCAAATCCCACCAAGGGCAACAATTTTTTTTAGTTTTTTTTTTTATTAAAAGAGTCTTTTTAAATGATTTTTGAATTTTAAGAACTTTAATATTATCTTCTGTAAAAAAAATTTTTAAAACTAACTCACGTTAATGAAAAAATACCATCATGAGTCAATTTTGATTATGTAGGGGATGTTGAATACCAAACACGATTCCAATTGGTCTTAACTTGGTAAGCCCAACTTATCTGGGTCATCCTTCATCTCAACTGTGGACACACACCTCCTCATGGTATCACCCGGGGAGCTAGTTTAACACCCATTAATATTGTGAGTTAACATGTTCCGAGAGTTGTCCCATAAGATCGATAAAAATGTGTTAGGATTACGGGCTAGTAACCCTCTCATGAAAAAAAAATACAATGAAGAGGATAAAATTAGAAGTGAAATGTCCCACTACCTAATATTAGAGGAGGATGTCCGAAACTTCGATAGAAAGACCAAGTAGAGGAACATTTTTCAAAGCTTGGCCTATAAAATTGGAGAATATTCGCACAAGATCGAAATCCATGGAATTCTAAAATATGCTCGGACTTTGATCTTAACAGGTTGTAACATTTAAGTAAGTAAGAGTCAATCTTATGTAAAAACGTATACAAAAAAGAAGATTTAAATTGTTTAAGTTTTAAAATAATTTTAAAAAAGTTTTAAAATAATTACAAAAAATTGAATAAAAATATTTTTCCAAAAATTACAACAAAGCAAAAAAAAAAGCAGGGAAAAACAAAGTTATTTTCACATGATTTTGGATCTAAAAATAAAAATTGTTTATATTAATTATAAGCTGCTAAGTTTTCAACATATGAAGTAGCTCAGTGGAAGAGTCTCTGCCTAGCAGTCGGAGGGTCTGGGTTCGAGCCCCCATGGGATCATAAAAAAAATTTTGTATTTCGTTTAAAAATATATGTTTTTAATAAAACAACAACAAAAAAGTTGTTGCTGTTGTTGTTGTTGCTTTCAAATTGCTTACCCAAGTCATTACTTTTCTGCAATTGGTAAGTACTTGCCTCCAATGACATCCCCATGTTAATGTAATGACTTAAACAGCGAATGAGTAAGTAGTTCGTGTTCAATAGTTTAACTGTTTAACTCATTATTTGGTAATGAAAAGTTTTACTGGGTATGGACCGATTCCTATAAAATTTCATATACTGACCAAAAGTTGCATAAAACTTGTCTGTTCTAAATTTAGTCGTCATAGTTATTACAATTGTATTCAATTTATCAGCATTAATGTGTTTCCCGGGACGGGGTTATATGGGAGCTCTAACTAAATGTGCACCGCTTTCGTCCATTTTCAATACACAACTTGTTTAAGATGTCGCAAATACTTTAAAATTTTGTCCCTCTAGATTTTTTCGTTCAGGCGCTATCGCTCTTTTATCTGAAGGACAGACGGACATAAACCCCCTTTTCTTTTTGTATTTTTGTGTTTCCTTAAGTTTTTTATATGGGAGCTACGGTCAAATGTTGACCGATTGTAACAAAACTTTGTACACTGGCTGGAATAAGACTTCCTTGTGCTAAATTTAGTGGCCAAAGCTCTTATAGTTTATCATTTATTGGCATTTAAGTGTATTTTAGTTGGAATTTAAGCTGTTCCCTAGAGCGTCTCGACTTATATGGGGAAAAAATAAAGTTCGCCGTACACCATCAAATATAAAGCATTGCTATGAGACAGTTTCGAAAATTTTTTTTTTAAATTTTTTTCGTTGCACATTGGGGTCGCCAAAATACATTTTTCGAAGATATAAAATGTAGAAGAATGTATTTAAGGTCAATGATTAATATCGCAAAACATTGGCCTTCGTTAGAAAAAAACATCGATATATTACACATTAAGATCCGACAGTAAATGGCGAAGATATAACTAAAAGTGTATTTTGGCGATCCCTATGTGCGGCAAAATAAGAAATTCCTTGTTTGTAATAGATCGGTTTGAAAAATCGAAAATCTTCCTTAGCAAAAGTTTAACGATTTTTTAAGAGCTTTAATTTTCTGATATTAGGGTGGTACATTAGGGTGGTAGGAACAGGGGTCTGATAGATAAATACTAGAACCGGATACCTGAGAATAATTACTATTAAAGAAAAATGTTGGCCTCCTCGAGACAAAAACATCGATATATCACACTTCGAGATCCGACTTTAAATGCCGAAAATATAACGAAAAATGTATTTTGGCGACCCCAATGTGCGACGAAAAAAATTAAAAAAAAAATGTTCGAAACTGTCTCATAGTAATGCTTTATATTCGATGGTGTACGGCGAACTTTATTTTTTCGAGACGCCCTACTGTTCCCGTAAGTGTTTTATATGGGAGCTATGTCTAATATAAAACTTCTTTATACCAAATTAGCTGTTATAATTTGTCATTTATTACCAAATAAGCGATTAGTCCAGGAGAGATTATACGGAAGCTATTCTTAAATGTGAATCGATTTTGAAAATTTCAATACCATTTTCCCAGAAATGAAGAATGTCTGTGTAAAGTTACAGTGACCTACCTCTTTTTGTTTGAGCGTTAACGTGCTTTTAACAGGCAGACAGACAAGTAGAAGGTTATCGCTCAATCGTCTTAGAATTTCATATAGATTCAGAATATCCCTTTTGGTTTTTGAGCCAATATTAAGAAAATTACAAACGGAATGACAATCTTTTTGGTGGTGGGTATAAAAAATTGTTAATATATATATTCTAATAAACAGTCATTGTATTAAAGAGTGCTTAAAATTCAAATACGTCGCTTTCATTATACGTTTATATAGATATATAGTTACCTAGTTACTAGTACTTTTGTCTTTGACATTATTAATTTTAATTCGGTTTAGCTGTTCCACTTTTGTGCTCAAATTTCCGTATTGTATGAAAGTTACTTATCACTTTGATTGTTACATCATTAACTAATTTCTTGTTGAAATCGGCTTAGGCTGATGAAAAGCATTATATACGTACATTTAAACCACAGATCCAAAATAGTTAAGACAGCCACAATGACTTTAGGAATAATTATATTTAATTTTGGCACAATGTAATTGTATTTATGTCAAATACTTATTATAATACATAAAGAGTGTTCTAAAAAAAATATGCATTTACTATTTTAGACAAAATTTATCCATAGTGCAAGAAATAATTTATTTTTTGATCAAGTTAGTTTCTATAGATATGTCAGATACTATTATTTTAGAAATTATTAATTTTCAATAGTTATTTCAATCAAAATGGACTGCGAAAAAAAAGTTCGTGAAAATATAATTAAAACTTTTCAAAAAAATCCGTCATGGACTTTTAAAAAAATAGCTAAAAATTTGAAAGTTGACCCTCGAACGGTTTCTAATGCCATCAGACGGTATAAGAAAAACCTGAGCATTGAAAGAAAACCTGGATCAGGGAGGAAAAAAGGTCCTACAGATATTGGTAAGGCAAAAGAAGTCGAGCGACTCTTTCGAAGAGCGCCTAACACTTCTTTAAGAAAAGCAGCTCGTACGGTGAAATGTTTTACGAATTTTGCACATAGAGTCAAAGCTTATGCTGAACTGAAGACATACAAAGTCCAAAAGTTTCCAGATCGCAATGCTATAAAGAACTTAGAAGCAAAAAAACCAGCGAAAAAATTGAAGTCTGATTTTATAAAAAACACCTGTTGTGTGATGGATGATGAAACATACGTACTGGCAGACTTTTCTCAACTTCCTGGTCAAGATTTTTATGTTGCTGATAAGCGGGGCAATGTTCGGCAAGAGTTTCGCACAAAAAACCAAACAAAATTCCCTAAGAAGTTTCTCGTGTGGCAAGCTATTTGCAGTTGCGGCAAAAGAAGTAAAGTATTTGTGGCATCTGGCAAAAAAAAAAGCAGGGAAAAACAAAGTTATTTTCACATGATTTTGGATCTAAAAATAAAAATTGTTTATATTAATTATAAGCTGCTAAGTTTTCAACATATGAAGTAGCTCAGTGGAAGAGTCTCTGCCTAGCAGTCGGAGGGTCTGGGTTCGAGCCCCCATGGGATCATAAAAAAAATTTTGTATTTCGTTTAAAAATATATGTTTTTAATAAAACAACAACAAAAAAGTTGTTGCTGTTGTTGTTGTTGCTTTCAAATTGCTTACCCAAGTCATTACTTTTCTGCAATTGGTAAGTACTTGCCTCCAATGACATCCCCATGTTAATGTAATGACTTAAACAGCGAATGAGTAAGTAGTTCGTGTTCAATAGTTTAACTGTTTAACTCATTATTTGGTAATGAAAAGTTTTACTGGGTATGGACCGATTCCTATAAAATTTCATATACTGACCAAAAGTTGCATAAAACTTGTCTGTTCTAAATTTAGTCGTCATAGTTATTACAATTGTATTCAATTTATCAGCATTAATGTGTTTCCCGGGACGGGGTTATATGGGAGCTCTAACTAAATGTGCACCGCTTTCGTCCATTTTCAATACACAACTTGTTTAAGATGTCGCAAATACTTTAAAATTTTGTCCCTCTAGATTTTTTCGTTCAGGCGCTATCGCTCTTTTATCTGAAGGACAGACGGACATAAACCCCCTTTTCTTTTTGTATTTTTGTGTTTCCTTAAGTTTTTTATATGGGAGCTACGGTCAAATGTTGACCGATTGTAACAAAACTTTGTACACTGGCTGGAATAAGACTTCCTTGTGCTAAATTTAGTGGCCAAAGCTCTTATAGTTTATCATTTATTGGCATTTAAGTGTATTTTAGTTGGAATTTAAGCTGTTCCCTAGAGCGTCTCGACTTATATGGGGAAAAAATAAAGTTCGCCGTACACCATCAAATATAAAGCATTGCTATGAGACAGTCTCATAGTAATGCTTTATATTCGATGGTGTACGGCGAACTTTATTTTTTCGAGACGCCCTACTGTTCCCGTAAGTGTTTTATATGGGAGCTATGTCTAATATAAAACTTCTTTATACCAAATTAGCTGTTATAATTTGTCATTTATTACCAAATAAGCGATTAGTCCAGGAGAGATTATACGGAAGCTATTCTTAAATGTGAATCGATTTTGAAAATTTCAATACCATTTTCCCAGAAATGAAGAATGTCTGTGTAAAGTTACAGTGACCTACCTCTTTTTGTTTGAGCGTTAACGTGCTTTTAACAGGCAGACAGACAAGTAGAAGGTTATCGCTCAATCGTCTTAGAATTTCATATAGATTCAGAATATCCCTTTTGGTTTTTGAGCCAATATTAAGAAAATTACAAACGGAATGACAATCTTTTTGGTGGTGGGTATAAAAAATTGTTAATATATATATTCTAATAAACAGTCATTGTATTAAAGAGTGCTTAAAATTCAAATACGTCGCTTTCATTATACGTTTATATAGATATATAGTTACCTAGTTACTAGTACTTTTGTCTTTGACATTATTAATTTTAATTCGGTTTAGCTGTTCCACTTTTGTGCTCAAATTTCCGTATTGTATGAAAGTTACTTATCACTTTGATTGTTACATCATTAACTAATTTCTTGTTGAAATCGGCTTAGGCTGATGAAAAGCATTATATACGTACATTTAAACCACAGATCCAAAATAGTTAAGACAGCCACAATGACTTTAGGAATAATTATATTTAATTTTGGCACAATGTAATTGTATTTATGTCAAATACTTATTATAATACATAAAGAGTGTTCTAAAAAAAATATGCATTTACTATTTTAGACAAAATTTATCCATAGTGCAAGAAATAATTTATTTTTTGATCAAGTTAGTTTCTATAGATATGTCAGATACTATTATTTTAGAAATTATTAATTTTCAATAGTTATTTCAATCAAAATGGACTGCGAAAAAAAAGTTCGTGAAAATATAATTAAAACTTTTCAAAAAAATCCGTCATGGACTTTTAAAAAAATAGCTAAAAATTTGAAAGTTGACCCTCGAACGGTTTCTAATGCCATCAGACGGTATAAGAAAAACCTGAGCATTGAAAGAAAACCTGGATCAGGGAGGAAAAAAGGTCCTACAGATATTGGTAAGGCAAAAGAAGTCGAGCGACTCTTTCGAAGAGCGCCTAACACTTCTTTAAGAAAAGCAGCTCGTACGGTGAAATGTTTTACGAATTTTGCACATAGAGTCAAAGCTTATGCTGAACTGAAGACATACAAAGTCCAAAAGTTTCCAGATCGCAATGCTATAAAGAACTTAGAAGCAAAAAAACCAGCGAAAAAATTGAAGTCTGATTTTATAAAAAACACCTGTTGTGTGATGGATGATGAAACATACGTACTGGCAGACTTTTCTCAACTTCCTGGTCAAGATTTTTATGTTGCTGATAAGCGGGGCAATGTTCGGCAAGAGTTTCGCACAAAAAACCAAACAAAATTCCCTAAGAAGTTTCTCGTGTGGCAAGCTATTTGCAGTTGCGGCAAAAGAAGTAAAGTATTTGTGGCATCTGGCACAATAAACACAGAAATTTATATAAAGGAGTGCCTACAAAAACGGTTGTTACCCTTTTTAAGAGAGCACAGAGTGACTACATTTTTTTGGAACCGATTTGGCATCATGCCATTATGGAAAAAAGGCACTTGAGTGGTACTCAATGAATAATGTCATTTTTGTACCACGAGAGGCAAATCCACCTAACTGTCCAGAACTTCGGCCTGTGGAAAGGTATTGGGCTCTGGTAAAAAAGGAATTGAAGAACACAGGAAAGAATTCCAAGAACATGTCCGATTTTAATCGCAGGTGAAACACATGCTCCAAAAAGGTATCAGAAGCAACTGTAAAATCTTTAATGGGAGGGTTTCCGAAAAAAGTCGATAATTTTGCAAAACCCGAGTACTAAGTAAACATTTTAATGCTAAATGATTTTGTATAATATGTCATTATATTTGCGTATTTTGTAGAGTTTTTATATTAAAAGGTTTGATTTTTATTTAAGAAAATCCAACTACAAATTTTATTTAGAGCACTCTTTATGTGGTCACATTAGTCTAAATCAGCGAAGAGAACCATTTACGTTTTCCTATCACTTGCGGTAGAAGTTGTTGTTGTCATACATATAATTTGATATTGTTCTGGCCATCCCTGGTCTAAATCTATGATTTGTTGTCAACTCGACTTATGTTGCTGAATAAATAGGTACATAAGTAGATTTGTCAAGTAATATATCACAAAAGTTTTTTTATAGAAAATTTTTTGACAAAAATATATTTTTATAAAAAAGATTTGAAGGAAAAAATTTTTCTATAGAAAAATTTCGAAGAAAAATATTTTCTATAGAAAAATTTTGAAGAAAAATATTTTTCTATAGAAAAATTTTTGACAAAAATATTTTTCTATAGAAAAATTTTTGACAAAAATATTTTTCTATAGAAAAATTTTTTACAAAAATATTTTTCTATAGAAAAATTTTTGACAAAAATATTTTTCTATAGAAAAATTTTTGACAAAAATATTTTTCTATAGAAAAATTTTTGACAAAAATATTTTTCAATAGAAAAATTTTTGTCAAAAATATTTTTTTATAGAAAATTTTTTGAAAAAAACTATTTTTCTATAGAAAATTTTTTGAAAAAAATATTTTTCTATAGAAAATTTTTTTTGAAAAAAAAAATATTTTTCTATCTTAAAACTTTTTGAAAAAAATGTTTTTCTATAGAAAATTTTTTGAAAAAAAATACTTTTCTTTAGAAAAATTATTTAATTATAAAAAATATTTTTCGTGATTATGTTTTTCGATTTAGACTGTTATTGCCACAGATATAAGTTTCCCAGAAATAGAAAAAAATCTCCAATCTTTAGCAGTAAATAAAATTATGTTGACAATTGAGAACTATTTATAGAAAATAAAATTATATAACTAAAATAAAATTTTTTCAATAAAACTAAAGAAATCTTTATACTCTTATATAACAAGGTACTTAAAAACAACTCATCTAGCTTTGCCTTCTGTTTACCTTTGAGTTGTTGGCATTTGATATTACAAAATATTGAAACTTTTTACTTTTACTTATAACAAGTGAAGAAAAAAAGTAGGAAAATAAGAAAACTATAAATTTACTTTAAAAGTAGAAACAAAAAAAAAAAATGAAAAAAACAAAGAAATAAGAACTCTTAGTAGATACTAGAAGTTTGCTTCATAACTTTTCCATAGATTTTTTTCTATTTTTGTATTTAGAAGAAAGATTGTAATAAAATCACGTTTCATGTTGCATACCATTAAATCCTAGCTTCTTACTTTCGTTCTGCATTTCATCATAATGTTGCCAATACGCAGCAAAGACTTACTTACTTACCCCTCACCCTTTCCCCAATAACTTATGCAAAATGCATATGAAAATTTGCAAAAATGTTAAATAAATTTAAGTATAGCAGGGAGAAAAAATGATGTGAGGGATATAAAGTACTTAGTTGTAGTAAAAGCAATCGTAACAAAACTAGACATTAATAGCAATTGTAAGAATATAAAAAAGCTTTGATTAAGTTGAATGCTATAAATTTTATAGTGCGGGTTCTTGCCGTTTTATCGTTTTTCTATAATTTTTTATTTTCTGTTTTTGCCTTTACAGTTCATTTATATTAAAATGTATGACTAGTACCAATGCAGCTGCAATTGTATCCAAATAAGTACTATATATGTATGCGTATGTAGTCATCGTATTTTACTATTAATGTTTGATACTTTTATACAATTTTTTATTCTGCTCTACTCTTTGTCGTTAAATCTCACTTTGTAAGGAAATTCAAGTGTAAATGAAGTAGTTTAATGCTTGAATGCATAATTTCTTCTCTCCACAAAGAAACGGAAATGTTTGTGAATAAAGTAACTAAAGTCTATTAAATCAAATCTATGGGTTTTGTACTGCACAAGGACTTGTGGCAAGAATGAAAATAACTAAAATGCTATAATCACAGTATGAAGCTTAAATTTGGGTTGAATATGTTTTTGTATGCCTTATAATGTAATATATCCTAATAATGATTGCTTTTTATGTATTGAAATTAGAGCAATTTTGGGGAAATCTATTTCGTTTGTATAAAAGAAAATGAAAATGTCAAATAGTATCTGAGCAAGAAATAAAGATTTAAATTGATATATATCTAATTTTCACATACAGGTATGAAATACCAGTACAATTGGAAAAAAAGTACCAAACTTTTTCAGTTGCTGAAATTTAACAAACACGGAATCGAGATTTTTGTAATATCAAAAGAGTTTGTCATTAATATTGTCTTTTTTATTTTTTTTAGGAATACAGAGTGGCCTTTAATGGGAGTTAAAGCAAAATATGGAGCGATTATTTCTAAAATGTCTACAGAATTCGGTATATGATAAATTCACAATCTTAGGCCGAATCGCCGCATTCGATATCAATCCAAATGTAAGATATTTCAGAAATATTAATGTGGCATACTTTTAGGATAATCTTAATAATATATAACATATAAGATTCACTACATTGTAACTTATTTGACAAAAATCTCTGATACTAAAAGAATTTAATTTAAACCAGAGACCGAATATTAATACATTTAAAACAATATTTTAATATTTTAATCTATAAAAAACAATCATTGAAGTTCAAAAAAAAAAAAAAAATTCATGGTTTTTATTTGCTCGAAAAAATTTGTATCGTTTTCAATCCGATGAAAATAAAATATAAAAAAATAGTTTGAGATATTTATTAATAATTTTTACCTTTTTTCATTCGATGAAAAAATAAAATAAGTTGTTTAGTTTAGTTGTTTCTATCGGAAATGTTTGAAATTTCTTTTATCAAAAATTTTTCTACAGTAAATTTTTTTATCAAAAATTTTTCTACAGTAAATTTTTTTATCAAAAATTTTTCTGTCGAAAATTTTTCTATAGAAAAATTTTTATAAATAAATTTTAATATAGAAGGTTTTTATGTAGAAGGTTTTTTTATAGAAAATTTTTTCTATAAAAATATTTTATTGAAAATTTTTCTATAAAAAATTTTTTATCTAAAATTTTTCTATAAAAATTTTTTTATCGAAAATTTTTCTATAAAAATTTTTTTATAAAATTTTTTTTTTTAAATATTTTTATAGAAATTTTTTTATCAAAATTTTTTTATCGAAATTTTTTGTATAGAAAAATTTTTTATCGAAATTTTTTTTTTTAGAAACATTTTTTTATCGAAAATTTTTTTTATCGAAAATTTTTCTATAGAAATAATAATAAATTGGGATTCTTAGTGCAATACACTACAGTAAAACTTTTTAAGAAATTTTTTTTATCGAAAATTTTTCTATAGAAAACTTTTTTTTTCAAAAATTTTTCTATAGAAAAATGTTTCTATAGAAAAATTTTTTTAGCGAAAAGTTTTATATAGAAAAATTTTTTTAGCGAAAATTTTTCTATAGAAAAATTTTTTTAGCGAAAATTTTTCTATTGAAAAATTTTTTTTGCGAAAATTTTTCTATAGAAAAATTTTTTTAGCGAAAATTTTTCTTTAGAAAAATTTTTTTATCGAAAATTTTTCTATAGAGAAATTTTTTTATCGAAAATTTTTCTATAGAAAAATTTTTTTTATTGAAAATTTTTCTATAGAAAAATTTTTTTATTGAAAATTTTTCTAAAGAAAAATTTTTCTATAGTAACATTTTTTTATCGAAAATTTTTCTATAGAAAAATTTTCTTATCGAAAATTTTTCTATAGAAAAATTTTCTTATCGAAAATTTTTCTAAAATAAAATTTCAATAAAAAAGCTTTTTATGGAAAAATTTTTGATAAAAAAATTATTTTTAAAAAATTTTTTATTAAAATATTTTCTATAGAGAAATTTTTGATAAAAAATTTCGTATAAAAAAATTTTGTTTTTTTTTAAGTTTTGATCAAAAAATTTTCAATGGAAAAATTGTTGATAAATAAATTTTCTATAGAAAAATATTTGATAAAAAAAAATTCTATAGAAAAATTTTCTTATCGAAAAGTTTTCTATAGAAAATTTTTGTTTATCAAATATTTTTCCATAAAAATTTTTTTTTATCAAAAATTTTTCTATAGTAAATTTTTTTATCGAAAATTTTTCTATAGAATTTTTTTTTTATCAAATATTTTTCTATAGAAAATTTATTTATCAACAATTTTTCCATTGAAAATTTTTTGATCAAAACTTTAAAAAAAAACAAAATTTTTCTATACGAAATTTTTTATCAAAAATTTCTCTATAGAAAATATTTTAATAAAAAATTTTTTAAAAATAATTTTTTTATCAAAAATTTTTCCATAAAAAGCTTTTTTATTGAAATTTTTTCTATAGAAAGTTTTTTTTGAGAAAAATTTTCGATAGAAAAATATTTTTTTTTTAATTTTAAGAGAAAAATTTAATTTTTTATAAAAAATAATAGAAAAATATATTTTTTTTAATTTTAATAGAAAAATTTATTTTTTTATAAAAAATAATTTTTTCAAAATTTTTTCCATAAGAAATATGTAAAAATATTTTTATCTAGAAAATTGTTTAGTATCAGAATTTATTTATGTTTCGAAAAATATTCCAAAATCGGTTACATATATTTCAAACAATGTTTACAAAAATAATAGAAACATGGCAGCAATGTTCGAGATTATATATCTTTGTTAGTTCTGTTGCTATAAATTGGGTTTTGATTTTGATTCTTGTGTATTATGTTTTTGTATTTTCTTTAACAAAGCGGCACCAACCGACTTTGCTTACATCCAAATTCCAACTGAATGCTTTTAATACTCATTTCCACAAGTTTCATTAATGATCGTGATATTTACGAAAATTAAAAAAAGTCATCGGCTTCAGGTGGTCTGGACTGCTTTCGTCTGCGTATAACTGACATGTCCAACGTTTGGCATCAAGTCGGCACGCTTTACAGATATCCGATCTGAATGAAACTTTATATTTGGATTACTGGGGTTACATGTAAAAAATTGGGCTATACGTCGTTCTGAATTACAAAATTTAATTTTCTCCATACAATGTATGAATTTTGTAGGATACATATCGAGAGCTTATATTCAATACCGACTACAAACCAAATAGAATATTTTTAAGAAGAGGCAAAAAATTGCTTTCTTGCCATAATATTTAAATAGAAGTCAATATTTATTTTTTAATATATTCAAGTAAAAGTTCTAAAATAGATTTCTGCACGCTGGTATTTAGTAAAAGAGATGTAAGTATTATATAAAAACAGTTTATCAGTTAAAAGTGATTTTGAAAAAAAATGTTTATAGACGGTATTGAATATATGTAGCAGCTCAAGTATATCTTATACATACTAAAGCAATTTATTTTAAGGGGCAATTATTTAATTTCCTTTTTAGTGCATATGCCAATATTTGTTCATATTATTTATGTATATCGATATTGATTTTTATGCTTAAACAATAATTCCTTGAATTTTAAGTATTAATTTTTATAAGGATGAATTTCAAGCACTACAAAAACCTTAAATATTTGCCAATCATGCATATAAATATTTAAAGCTTTTTATATATACATACTTATATATGTATATCTCCTTTTTTCCTACCATTTGCAGACTTTGATGGATTCACTACAACTCACCAAAGCGAGGAATAAATAGTAAAAGAATAAGGAACAAAATTAATTTCCTTTTTAACGAAAATTGCTTTTAGGTAAGAAAACATCAATCAATATAACAATAAGATAAACTCTGTAGAGCAGCAAAAAATATAGCATTTATATGGGAATAAATTTATTTTGTTTGAGGGCATGTCAAAATTAGCAAGAGTCTGAGCTGATCAGGTTAAATGTGTTTGATGCGGATGATGATGATGACGATGATATGGTGTGGTGTTTGTGGCCAAAAGCTTAATTTAAACACATCTTGTTTGAGGTAGTTAATTGATACCTCTCTTGTATATATTAATGCCTTTGGTGTTATTAAATTAAGAGGAAAAAACAATAAATAAGAGGATAAAAATCATTTTTTTTATATGTATTTAAAAATATATACACTAAAAAAACGTCTTTAAAAAGGGATTTTTTCAAAAAAATTACAAAACAAAGTTAAAAGGAACCCACAATATTTACAAAACATATTTCTTTAGATTATAGGCAATATAAAAATTTATTATTTATATATAATCTTTTTATTGTTATAGCTTTAATTTGTCTAAGGCCTAAAGGTACAATGAGTAGAAATCTTCTAGTAGCCCCAGTAGGAAATTTTTATAAGTGCAATGACAGTACAATGAAAATGATATCTCCAAAAATATTATTGTTACCTAAAGGAAATTGTTCAAAAATTTACAATTTTAAAAGAAAATTTACTATTAAAAAAAAAATTTTGAAAAATTTACTATTTTTATAGGAAATTTTTCAAAAATTCACTATTTTTATAGAAAACTTTTAAAGAATTTACTATTTGTATAAGAAAATTTTTCAAAAATTTACTATATTTATAGGAAATTTTTCAAAAATTTACTATTTTTATAGGAAATTTTTCAAAAAATTTACTATTTTTATAGCAAATTTTTCAAAAATTTACTATTCTAATAGGAAATTTTTCAAAAAATTTACTATTTTTATAGGAAATTTTTCAAAAATTTACTGTTATTATAAGAACATTTTCAAAAATTTACTGTTTTTATAGGAAATTTTTCAAAAATTTACTGTTATTATAAGAAAATTTTCAAAAATTTACTGTTTTTATAAATTTTTTTTTTTAAATTAAATACTTTTTCAAAAATTTACATTTTTGTTGCAACATTTTCAAAAATTACAATTTTTATGGAAAATTTACTATTTTTATATAAAATTTTACTATTTTTTAAGAAAATTTTTCAAAAATGGGGAATTTTTCAAAAATTTACTATTTTTATAAGAAATTTTTAAAAAATTTTCTATTTTTATCGGAAATTTTTCAAAAATTTTCTATTTTTATAGAAAATTTTCCAAAAATTTTATATTTTTATAGGAATTTTTAAAAGATTTCTGTTTTTATAGGAAATTTTTCAGAAATTTTCTATTTTTATAGGAAGTTTTTCAAAATTTTTTTTCTTTTACAAAAAATTTTTTAAAAATTTTCTTCTTTTACAAAAATAGTTTCAAAAATTTTCGTCTTTTATAGAAAATTTTTCAAAAACGTTCTTCTATTATAGAAAGTTTTTCAAAAATTTTCTATTTTTATAGTAAATTTTTCAAAAATTTTCTATTTTTATTAAAAATTTTTCAAAAATTTTCTAATTTTATGGGAAATTTTTCAGAAATTTTCCATTTTTATATGAAATTTTTCAAAAATTTTCTTCTTTTATAGAAAATTTTTCATAAATTTGCTTCTTTAGTAGAAAATTTTTCAAAAATTTTCTATTTTATAGGAAATTTTTCAAAAATTTTCTATTTTTATAGGAAATTTTTCAAAAATTTTCCAGTTTTATAAGAAATTTTTCAAAAAATTTCTGTTTTTATAGAAAATTTTTCAAAAATTTCTATTTTATAGAAAATTTTTGAAAAATTTTCTAATTTTAAAGAAAATTTTTCAAAAGTTGTCTATTTTTTTAATTTTCAAAAATTAACTAATTTTATAGGTAGTTTTTAAAAAATGTTCTATTTTTAATGTCTTCATATGTTCATTGTATTATTTATATAATTATGAAAATTTTATTTAACAAATTTTTGTTTTTTAATAACCCTTTTATGTTCATAATAGTTTAAAATTATAACAAATTAAATAACCAATAATTTTTAATTTCATCTAAATTTTCTAAATCCCTATTTATATTTTAATTTTGCAAAAATCTTTATTTAAAATTATTTATTAAAATATCAACTTGTTTAATGTTTTATAAACTCAAAATTTGACATTTATAACAATTTAATCTTTTATAAATACAAATTAATTACATTATTTAAAAATATCAAATTTCCTTAAAAATACGCTCAAATAAATAATTTAATTTTTTAATCTATACAAAAATTATTTGAAAAAAAAAAAATTAGCATTTTACAATAATACGAACTCAATTTTGAAAAATATTTTTAATATATTTTTTTATTAACTTAATATATTTGAAAATAAAAGTATCAAATATAAACAGGATTATGTCTAAATTGATCTGTTTTGATTGAATTGTATTTATCTGTTATAATTTTCAACAATAGAATATTTTGACTTAATTTATTTAATTTTTGTATTTAAATAAAAGTGTATTTTTTTTAAATAATTTATATATTAGTTTTCGGGAATGTATTTGGTTTGATTATGTAAATTAGTTTTGTATTGGAGAGCAAGTTTTATTGGTAATTTATTCAGAAATTATAATAAAAAAAGGCGTTGGATTGGACTAAATTAGTAGAATAAGAATTATATTGAACATTTATTAAAAACATCACCACATGATAGTTCTTAAACATTAACTATAAATTTTTATCGTATACATTAATATAAATATGTATGAAGAAATACGGAAATATTATCTCATCTTTATAATATTCCTAGACTTGATGGAACCAATTCATTCATTAATTTCACTGGTTTAAATATTAAAAATCATGAGTTATTTCACAACGATACATATAATGAATTTAATAAAACATTAAAATCGAATTCAGATAAAAAGTATCAAAGACTTCTTATTAAAATAGAAAAATTTTGAAAAATTTCACATAAAATAGAAAATTTTTTAAAATAATGTAAAAAATAATATAAAAAAGAATATAAAAAAGAAACCTTTAGTAAAGTTTTTTTTGTAAAAATTGTAGCTTTTCAAAAAAATTTCCTGTAAAATTAGTAAATTTTTGAAAAATTTCCTATAAAAACAGGAAATTTTTAAAAAATTTCCTCTGAAAATAGCATATTAAAAAAAAATTCCTACAAGAATAGTCAATTTTTAAAAAATTTCCTACAAAAATAGTAAATTTTTGAAAAATTTCTCATAGAAATAGTAAATTTTTGAAAAGTTTCCAAAAAAAAGTAAATTTTTGAAAAATTTTCTATAAAACTATTAAATTTCTTAAAAATTTCCTATAAAAATAGTAAATTTTTGAAAAACAGTCTATAAAACAACAACATTTTCGAAAAATTTTCTATAAAAATAGTAAATTTTTGAAAAATTTCCTATAAAAATAAAAAATTTAAAAAAAAAATGCTATAAAAATAGTAAATTTTAAAAAAACTTTCTATAAAAATAGTAAATTTTTGAAAAATTTCCTATAAAAATAGTAAATTTTTGGAAAATTTCCTATAAAAATAGTAAATTTTTAAAAATTTTCTTATCAAAATAGTAAATTTTAAAAAATTTCCTATAAAAATAGGAAATTTATGAAAAATTTCCTATAAAAAAAGTAAATTTTTGAAAATTTTCCTATAAAAATAGTAAGTTTTTGAAAAATTTTCTACAAAAAAAGGGACATTTTTTGAAAATTTTCTAAATATATAGTAAATTTTTGAAAAATTTCCTATAAAAATAGTAAATTTTTAAAAAGTTTCCCAAAAAAAATAGTAAAGTTTTATAAATTTCCTATAAAAATAGTAAATTTTTGAGAAATTTCCTATAAAAAAGGAAATTTTTAAAAAAATATCCTATAAAATTGGTAAATTTTTGAAAAATTTTCTATATAAACAGTAAACTTTTGAAAAATGTCCTATACAAATATTAAATTTTTGAAACATTTCCTATAAAAATACTAAATTTTTGAAAAATTTCCTATAAAAATAGAAATGTTTTGAAAAATTTCCTATAAAAATAGTAAATTTTTAAAAAATTTCCTTTAAAAATAGTAAGTTTTTGAAAAATTTCCTATAAAAAAAGGGAAATTTTTTGAAGATTTCCTAAAAAATAGTAAATTTTTGAAAAATTTCTTGTAAAAATAGTAAATTTTTGAAAAATTTCCTATAAAAATAATAAATTTTTGAAAATTTCCTATTAATAGTAATTTTTAAAAAATTTCCTATAAAAATAGCAAATTTTCCTATAAAAATAGTAAATTTTTAAACATTTAATATAAAAATGGGAAAGTTTTTGTTCAACTTCTTGTAAACTAAGCAACATTTTTTAAAAATTTTGTATATATAATTTTTATTAAATCACATCAATTTGTATTAATTTATGTGCCAATTACCAACAAACAGTTGTCGCCACATGATACCAGAGCACATGACAGCATTTGAAATAAAATCAAACCACATAACTGATACTCCCTAAACGAAAATTGTTGCTAAATTAGTATTAAAGCCTTTCGCGTTATTGTCACTAGACTGAAATGTTACCAGGCAGATACTAAAGCAAACAAATATCTAAACAAATAGACATCCAATTTTGCGCCGTGATATTAATTTTGATAAATATTAATAAGGGTAGTCTGAAAAGTCTTTAATGAAAGTTAGATTTGATAACACAGAATTGTTATTAGGGAATTCCTGTAAATTTTCTCGTATCATATTGGGCGATGGTATACCCTAGTACACATTTAGCTATCCCTATACCTACATACATACGTATCTACGTATAAATAGTGCGTATCTACGTATAAATATGCATGTTGTCTATATGTAAACAGAAAACGATTTAAAAGCTTGTTAAGCTGACTTTGACAAATGCGACGAACAGCTACAACGACAAAACAACACTGACAAACAAGACCAACACATATAACGTTAGTAAATACATGTTGCAATACAACAAGCAACATGGTACTAAACTTAAAATCTACAATAGTTAAGATTGACAAAACAATAAAAACAAAAGTGAAAAAAAAAACTTAAAACATTGATTTGGAGTGCAAACATGCATGCACGACAATACAATATAGAGAGCAAACATAAGCAGTACCAAACGCCAGCGGAGTCGATGCACAGTGCTACGATTGCATTTAATTTTAATAGAAAAATAGTATATTGTTGAAATATATCCTATAAAAATAATATATTTTTAAAAAATTTCCTATAAAAATTGTAAATTTTTGAAAAATTTCCTATAAAACAAGTAAGAAAGCGCTATAGTCGGTCAAGCCGACCATACGATACCCTTCACCACTAAGGTCAAAGGTGTTAATTTTCCTGTGTAAAGACAAATATTTGCTAAATTTTGCCATCATACAAACATTTTTTCAAAACTTATATATTCAACCTGTCTCCGTCATTTGGACTTATATAAGAGCTAGGGTCAAATGTAGACCGATTATCTCGAAATTTGGCAGATTGATTACAAAAATTATGTATGCAAAAAATAGACTCAAAATTTCCATTATCTTTAGATTTACGAGTGTTTTAGTGATTTTTTGTCTCATTTATTGCGTTTTTAAAGAAGAATTTGTATGGGAGCTATGGTCAAATGTGGACCGATTTTGGTACAGTGATTTTAGTTGACATAAGCAGTATTTGTTTTAAATTTCGTAGAAAAATATTGATATTTGTGGCCAATATAGCAATTCCGGGAAGTGGGACATATGGGAGGTACCATAAATAATGGACCGATTTTGACCAATTTCAATAGCCATGGTTCCATTATCAAAAAAATGATCTGTGCCAAATTTCATCAAATTATCTTTAGAATTGCGACCTGTAGTTTGATTATAAGGTTTACATGGGGGTCCAGCCAGCCAGCCAGCCGCCGTCCAGCCAGCCAGACGGACGGACGGACGGACATCGCTAAATCGACTCAGAAAGTGATTCTAAGCCTATTGGTATACTAAAAGGTGGGTCTACGACAAATATTTCTATGCGTTACAAACATCAGCACAAACTTATAATAGGGTATAAATAGTAAATTTTTGAAAAATTTCCTATAAAAATAGTAAATTTTTGAAAAATTTCCTATAAAAATAGTAAATTTTTGAAAAATTTCCTATAAAAATAGTAAATTTTTGAAAAATTTCCTATAAAAATAGTAAATTTTTGAAAAATTTCCTATAAAAATAGTAAATTTTTGAAAAATTTCCTATAAAAATAGTAAATTTTTGAAAAATTTCCTATAAAAATAGTAAATTTTTGAAAATTTTCCTATAAAAATAGTAAATTTTTGAAAAATTTCCTATAAAAATAGTAAGTTTTTGAAAAATTTTCTATAAAAATAGTAAGTTTTTGAAAAATTTTTTATATAAAAATAGTAAATTTTTGAAAAATTTCCTATAAAAATAGTAAATTTTTTAAAAATTTTCTACAAAAATAGTAAATTTTTGAAAAATTTCCTATAAAAATAGTAAGTTTTTGAAAAATTTTCTCTAAAAATAGTAAATTTTTGAAAAATTTCCTATAAAAGTAGTAAATTTTTGAAAATTTTCCTATAAAAATAGTAAATATTTTGAAAAATTTCCTATAAAAATAGTAAAATTTTGTAAAATTTCCTATAAAAATAATAAAGTTTTGAAAAATTTCCTATAAAAATAGTACGTTTTTGAAAATTTTCCTTAAAGGTAGAAAAATTTTATATTCCTTTAAAAATTGTAACTATTTTCTAAATTTCCTCTAAAGTCTGAAGCACTGTTTGGGGAGGGCGACAAAAGCACCATCAGCAGCAACAACTTATACAATAATAGAAAGTGCCAGCGAAAAACATGACATTAAAACGTGCATACAAAACTGCAATTCACACGCTAAAACTAAATCAACACCAAGTTGAATATTTTTGTTTTGAATACAAATATAACTTTCAGGGGAAATTTTGCAGACACACAGCCAAATACACTGAAAGTACATAGATACAATATGTTTGTGTAGCAAAGTCGACACTTACGTATATAGGTATGTATGTAGGAACTGAAATACTTAAGATATACAACATGTAGTTTATGAAACAAGCGGTGTTTTGTATTTGAAAAATCATTATCTATTTAGGGAGTTGAGAAGGACTCGAAAGAATAGAAACAGGAAATGTAACAAATACAAAACAGCTAAAGTTTTTGTTGTAGATGTTGCTTCACAAACATCTTGTACAAAACTTTTCTTGAACAGGAAGTAGTAAAGGAAAATTTTTATTGATTTTTCTTAAAGGAAATTGCTTAAAGATTGCAATATAAAATTAAGGTATTTTATTTGTAAAAGAAACTTTCTTGTTAAAGGTAAATGCTAAAGGTATTTTGGTAATTTAAAAAAATGTTTATATTTTTATTTCAGTTTTCTTTTACATTTTTGATTAATACCTTAATATTTCAGCAACTTTCAAGAAACCAATTTTCATTTTTCACTTCATAAAGAAATGTTGTTTTTGTCATGTTAATGTTGTGTAATTTATGTATAAATATTATTTTTAATTTATTAAGTCATTTAATTTCGTAGTCATTTCTGTTTTATTTATTTGTGTTTGTAAGAAACTTTTAACATTAATCAAAATTTAAATTTAAAATCTCATATTTATTTGTTTTAATATAATAAATTAAATGACTTTAGGTTTCTTTTTTGTTTTCTACATGTGGAAATTCAATTAATTTTCATTTGAAATATTTACGTACATGAAATTGTATTTTATATTGTCCTTTGTTTTCTACATATTATTTTTCAGGATTTCTTTTTTGTTGCTGTCTAAGGTTTTAAAGTAAATGTCAATGGAATTGATCGTGCTGTGTGCTCTTTGATGATATTTCTTTATACAACATGTGTAATGCTCATTCTTATTTATATATGTATACAGCATTGTGCACGTGTTGTGTCATATGAGGTTATTTACACGCGCCTTGAGTGCTGTAATATTAGAGGGAAACATAGAGTTTCGGGGGAAAATACATTTGTTTCAAATATTTTTGTTTCATAAGTTTTTTGAAAATGTTTTTAGATTATGACATTTGACTACTCAGGATCGTTTTGCATACTTCTAGGATGTTCCAAACTTATAAAAATTCAATTCAATGTGACAAAGTAATAAAGTTCTAAGATAATAGGGTTTTTACTTGATTTAAACAAATATATTTTTTTCTCAATTATTTAAATAAATTGCTAATGTATTCAATTTAATACAAATTAAAACTATTTTGTTGATCCCGAAAGTATGCTAAACCATTTTGAATAATATTCAGATACATTATAGATAACACCATTAGATACAAATCACGAAAATTTTAATCTAATCGTGTTGCATATTTACCATAACATTTTTGAAAAAAATCCTATAAAAATAGTAATTTTTTGAAAAATTTCCTATAAAAATAGTAAATTTTTGAAACATCTCCTATAAAAATAGTAATAGTTTTTTAAAAATTTCCTATAAAAATAGTAAATTAAAAAAAATCCTATAAAAATAGTAAATTTTCGAAAAGTTTCCTATAAAAATAGTAATTTTTTGAAAAATTTCCTATAAAAATAGTGAATTTTTGAAAAATTTTCTATAAAAATAGTAAACTTTTGAAAAATTTCTTATACAAATAGTAAATTCTTGAAAGATTTCCTATAAAAGTAGGAAAGTTTTGAAAAATTTCCTATAAATATAGTAAATTTTTGAACAATGTTTCATAAAAGTAGTAAACTTTTGAAAAATTCACTATAAAAATGGTAAATTTTCGACACATTTCCTATAAAATTAGTAAATTTTTCAAAAATTTGCTATAAAAATAGTAAATTTTTGAAAAATTTTCTATAAAAATAGTAAATTTTTGAAAACTTACCTATAAAGGTAGCAAATTTTTTAAAAATATTCAATTAAATTTTTGAAAAATTTCTTATAAAAATAGCAAATTTTTGAAAAATGTTTCATAAAAATGGTAAACTTTTGAAAAATTTCCTATCAAAATAACAAATTTTTGAAAAATTTCCTAAAAAAGTAGTACATTTTTGAAAAATTTTCCTAAAAAAATAGTACGTTTTTGAAAAATTTCCTATAAAATAGTAAATTTTTTAAAAATTTCCTATAAAATAGTAAATTTTTTGAAAAATTTTCTTTAAAATAGTAAATTTTTGAAAAATTTCCCATAACAATGGTAAATTTTTGAAAATTTTTCTATAAAAATGGTAAATTTTTGAAAAATTTCCTATAAAAATAATAAGTGTTTCAAAAATTTCCTATAAAAATAGTAAATTTTTGTAAAATTTCTTATAAAGATAGTAAATTTTTGAAAAATTTCCTATAAAAATGGTTATTTTTGAAAAATTTGCTATAAAAATAGTAAAAAAAATATAAAACATATTAAGCCTAAAAGTAGGCTTGCTCATTTTGCACATGTCTAAAAGGATTTTCATATTTCAAATATAGAAATTTACAGAATTAATTTGAATCCAATTCGTGTTAAAAAATTTAATATGAGTAGGACCTTCATTTTACTGCAAAATGTTATTAAACAAAGTATATTGTAAGGCTTTACATGTAGTCCAATTTAGACATGAATAACACTTATTTGGTTCTTCGATTTAAGAAAAATGGCTTGTTATGTAAAAAAGAAATTGGGCAATTCTTAGTAACACAACTACGAAATCTTGGCGCTAAAATACTGAATTTGTATACATATTTTGTTGAATAAATGTTCCAGAATTAATTAAATTTTGCTACCCTAATGTCAATGAAAACACCAGAAGAATGGAGAAAACATGCAATTCAAAATTGTTTTGTTACAAAGAAAATAAGATTTGCAAAAAAAAAATATGTATGCATGTAGCTTTCACACATTTTAGTGCAGAATTTTACACTGCATGTCATAATTTTAGGTGCACTTAACCAAAAGTTTTTTAAAACTAATCCCTTTGAGGCAGAAGTAACAAACGAAGACATACAATACAATTTTGTATATATATACAAAAATATTGAAAGGATTCTATACAAAAAAATTAAAGTTTTCAAAAATCTCTAATTTCATTTCTCACTTTATTTACTGGACTGTATGTGTGTATACATATGCATTTAAAATTGTACTTACTTTGCACAATTTGCTTGCGGTACACACATATCTTGTCTCATGTTCTGTTTTAATGAAAACTTTAACTGAAATAAAATTAAAAAAAAAGAGAAAAGAAGAAAAAGACAAAACATAAAAAATTTACCACCACATGAGTGGTAACACAAGCGGTTTAGTGCTACTGAGCTTTGCATACAAATAAAACCCAGCTGCATCTTCAATTTACATATATACATCCGATTGTAATGTAAAATTTATGAATGTATGAACATTTGTCTGTGTGTGTGTATAGTTAACATTATGGAAATCCAACGGTTAAGAGCAAAAGAAAAAGTATTATATAACACCAAACTCCTACAAAGTGGAAAAAGAATATGGACAGTAGCATTTGGATTATGCTACCGCAAGTGGTAAATTATTTAGATTTAAAGAAATTAAAAATCTAAATCATTTTAAACATAAATTTAAGCTTATCGGTGTTATGCTGTATATAACTCCTTAACACTTGTTTTTTTATGTTCTAAGCTCGCAAACGAGACATGTTTAATACACATACTCCCACATATTTAAGATATTCAGACCAAATAAACTATGTACAAGAAAAAATGTTATAAATACTAGAATCATATGACTGCTGGTTGTCATTGGAAAATCTCAAGCCAAATTCATTCCATTGTATCATTTCTGTTTGTTTAATTGTTTGACATAAGGGTCAAGGGTGTTCCTTCGTTCTCACGCACACCCTCTCGGAATTGTACAATATTTTCCAACACTCATACGTTGTGTGTTGTACGTTTGCTTAAAGGAATGTGTAGTTTACTTTTAGGTGTTGTAAACAATTTTTTTTTAATCATTTTTGTCGCGTCTCATGTTGTGTGTGATAATTGAAGTTTCTGTTATGTTGAATTTATACTTTTCATTTCTTTACAGTTTTGCAATTTAATGCCAGTAAATATGAGAGGGTAAATTTAAAATTTTGTTTAAAATGTAAAAAAATAACAAAACATTAAATTAAGGAAAACTATTTTGCTTTTAAAAATAACAATTTAAGTCTTATTTTCTTTACAAAATCTAACTACACAGAAATTCTTAGCTAAATAAGTTTTAGTTCTTTTCAAAAACTTTCACTTTACCTGTAAATTCATCTTTACTTTACAGAGTTTTCTCATTTAGTATGTTATAAAGTTACTTGACTTAAAGTTTTTTTCCAAAAAAAAAAACTTTTAAAACTTTACTCATATCGCTTTGTAGTAGTATCGTGTATAAAATTCGCAAAAATCTAATACAACTACAAGAGTAAGTTGAGTCAAAAGCAAATATTACTTTCATCAAAAGGTACCACCTCAGCAGTTTCAGTTACGTAAAATGTCATTTTATTCAGACATGGGGCTAGAGTACACCGAAAAAAATACAAGGGTTTTTTTAAGGTATACCTGCTAATTTTTTTTCGAAAAGAGTCAAAACCACTATAAAAAAGTGCCTACATAAAAAATGTAAATAGCCTTGACCCCATTTGTGTGGAAAAAAATTGGAATATTTTTGGTTTAAGTGAATTTTAAACAATAAATACTTTTTACCAAAAATGGATCGAATTTAAAACAGAACTACACCATCTTTCATCTGAGTCATAAAATTTAAAAATTCATAAAATAATTTTGGAGTCATTACAACCTCACCCCGAAATTTTGATTCCTTGACAACATGCCTAAAGAAAGCTTGTGACAGATACGGGTTTTACAAATAGTTGGTATCAAAGGAAAGTGATCAAGATGACACGCCTGAACAAATTAATGATGACGGCGCGCTATGGTATTTCTGCTGCAAAAAAGGCATTTTTTGACTATCACTTTTCAAAAATCTAATAATGCCATTTTATAGAGAAGAATCTGACAATGAAAAATCTGTATTTTTTCCAAAGATATGTGTATATATATATAGAAAAAATCGGTTGAAGTCAGCTGAATATTGTGAAACAAAAATTTATGGTAAAATCATAGAAATTTAATGACTTATGTATCAAAGACATTTTAACTTGCAAAATATAGGTATCAATTTTATTTAAGTCTGAGATCTTGTCTTTGTTAAAAAGAAAAAAGTTTAATGCATACGTAGTTTGGGAGATATATGCGCAACAAAATTGCCCTATAAAATTCAGCATTGGCTGTTTTCATTGGAGAAAAAGTCAGTTAGCTCGGTTTATCTCCGGGCTATCAGTATAATGAAATGCAAGGTTTTTCTTTCAAATTAGCTAAAAAAATTCTGCAACTTTTGTCAATCTTTTAAAAAAATCAAAATTTAGTAAAAAAATTAAGGAATATTGCTTACAATACAAAAGCATTGCATACCTTCAGGCTTAAACTTTTAATTAAATTGCAGTTATGAATCCTAACATTAGTTCAAATTACATTATCTTGAGATTTACGAAGTACCTCTAAGAGTCTACGGATTCAATACAAATTAGAATAGTTCTTTCTTAGATCAACTAATAGGCATGTGACGTATTTCACTAAATTTTATTAAGAAGTTCGCCTTATTCATTCAGAAAAAAATTATATGAAAAAATAGGGGTCCAAGACAGGTACCCCAAGAAGTCGACGGATTTCATCGTTGTGGGATCACTCCTTCTATTTTTTGCAGTTAGATGTATGAAGAAATATCACTGTACGGCGTTGTATCTCTACCACATAACCAAAATGCGGCTAGAATTGCTGCTGCCGATGGTGTACTGGCAGAGTTTTTTAAGGCCGGAGGTCATAAGTTGATATGGTCAATTGAACTTATGCCAGACGATTGAAGTCTCAGTGTTCTTTGTGAAGTACACAAAAAAATGGATAAAACCGTATATGACAATTATGGAGGTAAAAGCCCCCTTTAAATTGCATGTAAGATTGTATCGACCACACTTTGGAACCCACCAATGTGGCTTTTAGGCAGGGTAAATCTACCACTGACCAGATCTTCACGCTATGTCAACTCCTGGAAAAGACCCAAGAGTAACAAATAGACACTTATCACCTCTTCGTTACAAAGTTTTTGACAGCCTAATACGAACGAATTCATTTCAGGCAATGACTGAGGTTGGCATTCCTACGAAGTTTAGATTATGCAGAATGACATAAACAAATACAACCTCACAAGTTAAAATGGGTAAGATCCTTTCGAAGTCCTTCGTAACTAAATGGGAATTCAGGTAAGGCGATTGTTTATCAAGTCATCTCTTCAATATTATATTAAAGAAAATCCTGAGTGAAACATATGGCGTTTGCCGATGACATTGATATCATGGGATGTACATTGCGCGAGTTAGCTGTGACCTTTTCAAGTATCGAGAAGGAATCTAATAAAATGGTTCTAGTTTCTGGTTTCTACAGCAGACAGTCCACAAGAATTGGACCACATGTGATCGCTAAGAATTATAGCTTCGAGGTTAAGTTTCGAAATTAAATGTAGAATCTTATTGGCCAACAGATGCTATTTTGGCCTAAGCAGGCAGATAAGAAATAAAGCTCCTCTATAAGAACTAAAATTACGCTTTACAAAGCGCTTATACTAGTGTATGACTCAGTAGTGAATCATGGTCACTTACACATACAATTAAAGCTATTCTTGGAGTTTTTCATACAAAGATTCCACGAAAAATCTTTGGACCAGTCTGCATCATCAACGAAAATCGATATCGAATGAACCATGAACTATATGAGTTATACCCTGATATTGACATAGTTCAACGCATCAAACCTAGCGCTGGCTGGAACATGTTGTGCGGATGGGTGAAAATACTCCAGAAAGAAAAGTATTCGAAAACATTTCAAAGGGAAGTTGTAAAAGAGGAAGTCTGAAAATTTGATCGAAAGACCAAGTAGAGGAAAACCTTTCAAAGCTTGGCCTACGAAATTGGATAATATGCACACAAGCCCATGGAATTCTTAAATATGTTCGGCGTTTCACCTTAAAATGTGTAAATATATTTAGGCCATTTAAATAAGTAAGTTCAATGCCTAAGGATATGCAGCAAAACATTTTATTTTAGAAAAGAAAGAAAGGCATGAGAATATATCGAGCCATAACCGCCAAAAGGGCTTAAGCGACATGATGGACGATTTTCATTTTATTAATAAATTTATTACTAATGATCATCTGCAACATTTCACAAAAGATCAGGGCAGTTGAATTTACCGTTATGATTTTACAGCAAAAAAAAAAAATAAATAAAGTCTTAAGTACTGTCCAAACATATTTTTAAAAATGCTTCTTCTGTAAATTTTAGTTTTTGGCACTTGAGCCTTTTTGGCCGTTAGGGCTAGGGAAATCATATTATGATTTCCACTTGAAAGAAGTTTGCATTTGATGTTTCAGTTCACGCAAAAATCCTGATATTTGACACTTTAAGTTCTAGTATATTCTTCGAAATTTTATAAGCTTGAAACTTTATTCCCTTTGTTCAAAGTTCAAAATTTGGATTTTTTAAAATTAAAACACGAAATAACGAAATTTTGGATCAAAATCTATTTTTGACACGATTCTTTAATTCTGGTATAAAATATATTTTTTTGTTATAAATTTTTGCTTAAACTTAATAAAATTCACTTTTTCCGTGATTTTGAAAAGAAAAATTAAAAAAAGGATACATTTTGAACCATTACCCGGGGAAGAAAGGAATAAGATTTTCCATATAAAAGACATAATTGAGCTAAAAATATTAAAAAAGTATAAAAGTTGAAAAAAAAAGAAGATATTTGAGGCCAAATCGCCGCATTCGGTATCGATCGATAACTCATATTTTATTCAAATATTGTGTAACATACCTTAGGGATTTTCAAAATAATTTAGTTTGCAAAAAGTTTAATAAAACTTTATATCATTAGGTACCGTTTGTTTATCAAAACATTTAGTTTAAATTAAATTATTTTACTATCAGGGAACTTTTAAAATGTAGTGATCCTTATATATTCTATATTATTCAGATTTTCTTAAAAGTATGCTACACAAATGTTCTTTAAATGTCTTACATTGCGATCGATATGGGGCCATTTGGCCCTAGTTGTGACAAATATAGGTTGATTCAACATTTTTCTTAACAATCAGCCCATTATCTTTACATATATATACAATCATCCCCATTCACAAATTTCGTCCAAATGTGAGTATAGTATTAAAATTCCACATTTAAATTTAGTGGTAGGGTATTGTACAGTCAGGCTATATCTATTAAATTACTTTCTTATTTCATTTCCAAGTAAATAAGTTTGTCTGCTTCTTTTACATTTTAGTTTATAGTTTTTTTTATACAGTATTTTTCGTTTACCTGCATTTCGCTTAACTGCATTTTTTGCCTATCTGCACAAAATACAAAGTATTATTTATGATGGTTAATATTTGTATGAAAAAAAAATCGTGTACGTGCATTTTGCTTAAGTGCATATTTTGAATAACAGCATTCGATTTATGTTCAATAATGTTTATTTTTAGTATAAAATATTACTTTTAAGTGCCTCATAAAAACAAAACAAAATTTTTGTTGAAAATCGCTTTTTTGAGGAAAAATAAACCCCCGTCTTCACGACGGCAATAACATTGCCGCAATGTAGGTCTTTTACATGAGCGTGAGCGAGACACACGTACTATATTTGTCTTGTACTATATGTACTATATATAGATATTGCTCGTCTAGACGTGGGTTAAGGCAAAAAAGTTAACTCTAATGATATTTTTCAAAAACAAATCCGATATAGTTTATGTACTTCTTTATGTATAGTATATGTAGTTCATAAATTGATTATGTACATATGTATGTATAACTTACTACGTGAATTTACTTATGTATGATCTCTTTTGTTTTTAAATGAATTGTTTTGTTTTTGTTGAAATTAATAATTAAATTATTCTATTATTACAATAAAAATGAACTTTTACTTAAGAGCACATTTATGCAGGTAAGTGAATTCATTTTATAGCATAAATAATGCAGCTAAGCGAATTGTGCGTAACAGCACATTTTGCGTAAGTGCACAAATTTTCGTGCAAACTTGAATGTGCAGCTAAACGAAAAATACTGTATAAGATTTTAACTTAATATTTGAATATTCTAAAATTTTGTCTATATTAATACTAAAATACTTATTAGTTTTTTGGGCTATAAACTAAATAAGAAAGTTTTAGAGAAATAGGTAAGTAAATTTTGGTATCTTAAAAGACTTTATAAAGAGTTATTTTAAAAAAGTAAGTAAAAACATGTAAGTATATTTCGAATAAAGTCAATATGCAAAATGAAAATTTATATATTGTGGGCAAACCTGCTAGGTCCACTTTTTAAATAAATTGAGATTCTGATGACGTGTGGTAGATAGTAATTTTGTCGACCATTTGTATCTCGAAGTGAAATAAAGGTTAAATAAGAAAACCGGCTAAATTCAATAATAGAAAATTTTTGTTAGAAAAACTGCTGACTTTATATATTTATGGTTTTTAAAAATATGTATATGCATAAATGTAAAATAAACTTATGCAAAACTTATAAATCAAATTATATAATTCGTTTATGAATGATTGGGTAAATTTATAATACAACCTTTTCTCTTCTGTATTTTGTTATAGTTATAGTTAACAGGGGCCAAATTACCGCATTCGATATCGATCAAAAACTCAGCCTTATAAGCAAATATTGTGTAGTATACTTTAGGGATGTTCAAAGTTACATCGACGCAAAAAGTTTATTGAAATTTGGTATGCATTTTGATTCGTTTTTAAAAACATATAGTTCGATTAAAACTCTTTTACTATTGGTCATCTTTCGGCAAATAACTTAAAAAAATAAAATAAAATAAACTGAGCATCTTTTAACCCTTATGTGTATACCAAGGTACCCCGGTACCTTTAGCACTTTCATCTTAACTTTTTTAATGGAAACAGATGGTTCATAAACCTCAAACTTCTTGAGAACTCCTAACTATTGAAATAGTTTAAATTATTATTACTTTTAAGCTAAAAGATTATATTGTATATGCGCTATGGCCCAATTTATATCTTATATACGTAACCGTACGGCAAGGTACCCGAGTACCTTCATACATTATATATGAAAAAACTGTAATAAAAAGTAAAATTTTATTGAAAGATAACTAAAGCAAAATTAGACAGATTAGTTATAACTATTTTATATACATATGAATATTTATGTAACAAGATCTACACGATTTTCTTTGTTTTCTACATAGTTTCGAATTTTTTTCAAATTTTATTCTTGACCCTGGTTATAAAAGGGCTAGTGACATCCAATTTCAACCAATATTCTAAAATATATATTTTTATCCGTTGTAACAATCATAATTTTAGTTCTGCTTATAAAAACTGCTAATATATAACAAGTTACGTGCTTTTTTATAACTTTGGTGAAAAATTATGTTTTTGTCGAAATCCTTTGATTTTAAGTCGCAGGTACGACTAAGCCGTTAAAGATATTGCTCTAACTCTTTCTTTGTGGTAATCTGTAGGGGGTTCTAACTATAACGGGAACTTTTTAGCCCATTGCATCAAAAATGGGTATTTAAATATCCTAAAGCCTGAAAAAAGTAAAACTAGTCAAACTTTTTAAAGTTTTTTAAAAATAATATTTTTTTTTATAGCTCAGGGGAGTCTTCAAGGACATAGGATATTTTATAAAACCTTTGATAATTAGAAAAGTCTTCAACCGATTTTAAGGTTATATATCATGTATTTGGGTTATTGGAGTCAAATGTAGAAAAATTGGAGGCTACATCTTCCTGTAGTACGAAACTTAATTTACTTAATACAAATTTATGGTAAACATACATATTCGCCATGACTTGTATCCTTACAACCGCCACGTTGAATTCACCTTGAGATTTACTATTTACTATAAATGAACGTGCATTGCAACTCTCAGAGTTATTTTCCGAGATCACTCATTAATTTTCTCCAAAAATGTTTGTTTACAATAATTTTTCCATATAGGTACCCGGGTACCTTGCCATTCTCTTAAAGGTGTTTTTTTTTTGCCATACACATAAGGCTTTAATAATTTTGATTATCCTTAAACTGTGCTATACAAATGTTTTGAAAATATCTAAGATTTCGATCGATATCGAATGCGGTAATTTGGGCCCAGGTATGCATATTAGCTTACGATATGTTAATACTAGGGCCAAATCGCCGTATTCGATATCGATCAAAAACTTAGAATTTCAATCAAATATTGTGTAACATACCTTAGGGATTTTCAAAATATTTTTGTGCCAAGAGTTTAATAAAATTTGATATTAAACTTTTTTGTTTGTTTGTAAAAATATTTAGTTTAACCCATTAGTGGATTAAACTTTCGACAAATAAATTTTAATGTCGTGAACCTTATTTGTTATGTATTTGTTATTTAGATTATCCTAAAAGTATGCTAAACAAATGTTTCTGAAATATCTTTCATTTCGATCGATATCTAATGCGGAGATTTGGTCTAAGTTCCCAAATTTGAATAGGTTTCATTATTAAAATTTTAGTTTTGACTAAGATTCAACTGAACATTGGTAAAAAGAACTAGATAACGTGTTCATAAGAAAATACTATGACAATCTGAGATTAAGAAGGTTTGATACAAAATATGTGCAATATTACCTATAGGGTAATATTAGGGTATAAATAAATAACTACTTGCCCATTTAAATCAAAATGCATTTGCATCCCATAAACTTAATATCATATTGAAAAAATTTGAAAATTTTGTTTAAAATAAATACTTAAAATAATCAATAATTTAATTTCAAATATGTGTGTATACAAATATTTTAATAACTAATATTTTACACATTCATATTAAATCGAAAATAAAATAAACAATAAAAAGGGAATTCACATCAAACATTGTTAAATAAATACAAATTCACAATAAATTTAAATATTTACGACATCCTTTCTTTGCCATACAAACCTTGAACACCCCTAATACTACTAAATTTATAAAATCTATGGCAAATATTTATTTCCAAACTGGAAAAAATAAACTTGCAAACGCATTCAATTACATGTAATATATAGCCCTGGTATTAGCAAAAATTGCCGCAGTAATTTGAAATTTTTGTGGTCTAATTTTTTGTGATTTCTAGTTTTGTTTTTAGGTGTTAAAATATCATCTATTTATTTATAATATTTTTGCAAATTTTCCATTCAACTGCTAAATTATTCAAAATACTGATGATTGCATTTCACGATTGGATTTTAATAAAGTGTTGAAAATTTATGCATTTAATTTAATTAGATTTGCATGTTTAATAATATTATGACTTTATAATTGAAGAAATATTTGCATATATATATAAACAAACTTACACACAAATACACATAGTCAAATGTTAAAAAAAGTGTAATTGAGAAATAATTTTAAGAATTAATTATACACATGAATGCAATTTATATGAATTTCAAACGTTTTAGGTGTTTCTGATATTTGACACTTTAAGTTATTGCAATTATCAGGAGTTTTTTTTTTTGTTTGTTCATTTAATTACAATGCAGAGTATGAAATTTATTTGTTTATGCTATCAATTATTTAATTAAAATTAATAACTTCCAAAAACCTAGTTGGTGGTTTGAGGAGACTACCTATAGATGGCGCTAATAGCATTAAATCTATATTAATAAATATTGTAAGTGTTTTGTGTAAAGCAACTTTAACAAAATGTATCGAAAAGAATTAAGTAATAAAGCTAAAGCTATTATCATTTTTGAGACAGCACAGGGTTCCTAAATATTACTGGTCCGTTTTGACATCATACCACTGTGGTGTGATGTCATTTTTCTTACCAAGAAACTGCCCAAAACTTTAAAGAAAGATACATATTCCAAAACAAAAGTAAAACTGCTTATTGTGAGGTCATAAAATTCCAAAATCTATGCAAACAAAATTTCGTTTCTTTGACGATATGCCTAAGGATATGCAGCAAAATTTTTATATTTAAAATAAATTGCAAAGTAAGGCATAATTGACATTGTAAGTGCTAAATAGTATAATTTTTTAAAAATATAATTAAATTTCTCTGTTTCTTTTTCAGAGTGGATTTTGATTTTTTTCAATTTCAATACAAAAATAAGAAGTTTTATGAATTATGACTTTCATATTGACCATTTCCAAAAACTTTGCAGTAAAGTTAGTATAAATAAACGTTATCCGATCATTATCAATTACACTATGAAACAGTTTTTTGATCTGATACATAATCTTCATGTAAAATTATCTGCTGAATTCAAATTTGTAGTCAGAATGGTCAAAAGTATAACAGTTTTCGAGATATTCCATTCTAATTTCTTATTCGGATTAATCGAATAAATTGAGGAGTCAAATTCATTTGCTCACGACTTTCAAATGAAAAAAATGAGTATCTTGGACACTCTAACGTAAAAAAATTGTCTATTCAAAAATTTTGTTATCACAAAATTTTTATGTGAAAATTTTTCTAAAAATTTTATAAATGAAATATTTTCATAAAATTTTGCAAAATTTTTTCATAACAAAAAATTTTTTCATAAAAAATTTTCTATCAAAAGCTTTTTGTAAAAAATTTTCTATCAAAAATTTTTTTGTGAAAAATTTTCCATCAAAAATTATTCCCATAAAAAATTTCCTATTAAAAATTTAAATGTGAAAATTTTTTTGTAGAAAATTTTCTATAGACAATTTATTTGGAAAAAATTTTCTATTAAAATTTTTTTATAAAAATGTTCATATAAAAAATTTCTGTAAAAATTTGAATATGACAAATTTCTATAAAAATTTTTATATGAAAAATTTCTTAAGAAATTTTAAATGAAAATTTTCTATAAAAATTTTTATGTGAAAAATTTCTATAAAAAATTTTATATGAAAAATTTCTTTAAATATTTTTATATCAAAAATTTCCAAAAAAAAAAATTGTATTTGAAAAATTTTTGTACAAATTTTTAAATGAAAATTTCTGTAAAATTTTTTTACAGAAAATTTCTGTAAAATTTTTTTATGAAAATTCTTTGAAAAAATTGTTTAATGAAGATGTTCTATAAACAATTTTATATGAAAAATTTCAATAAAAATTTTTATATGAAAAATTTCTACAAATATTTATATGAAAACTTTCTATAAAAAATTTTATATCAAAAGTTTATATAAAAATTTCTATAAAAATTTTTATATGAAAAATTTCTATAAACCTTTTTATATGAAAAATTTCGGTAAAAAATTGTATATGAAAAATTTCTATAAAAATGTTTATATGAAAAATTTTTAAATAAAAAATTCCTTAAAAAATTTTATATGAAAAATTTTTATATAAAAAATTTCAATAAAAATTTTTACATAAAAAATGTCTATAAAAAATTTTATATGAAAAATGTCTATAAAAAATTTTATATGAAAAATTTCTTAAGAAATTTTATATGAAAAATTTCTATATAAAATTTTATATGAAAAATTTCTATAAAATTTTATATATGAAAAATTTCTATAAAAAATTGTATATGAAAAAAAAATATAAAAAGTTCCTTAAAAAATTTCATATGAAAAATTGCTATAAACATTTTTATATAAAAAATTTCAATAAAAATTTTTATATAAAAAATTTCTATAAAAATTTTTATATGAAAAAATTTAAAAATTTTTATAAAAAAAATAGAAAAATTTTTATATGAAAAAATTGAAAAATTTTTATATGAAAAAATTAAAAAATTTTTTTACAAAAAAATGTAAAACTTTTTATATAAAAAAATTTAAAAATTTCGTATGAAACATTTCTATATAAATTTTTATATCAAAAATTTGTATAAAAACGTTTATATGAAAAATTTCAATAAAAATGTATATATAAAAAATTTCTATAAAATTTTTATTTTAAAAATGTCTATAAAAATCATTATATGAAAAATGTATATAAAAATTTTTATATAAAAAAAAACGACAAATTTTTTTAAAATTTCTATAAAAATTTTTATATAACAGATCGAGATCAAATGCAAATAAACTTTTTTTTTTAATAAAAAATTTCCAAAAAATTTTTATATAAAAAATCTATATAAAAATTTTTATATCAAAAATTTCTATAAATTTTTTTTTTTTTTTAATTTCTATAAAAAATTTTATATGAAAAAATTTCAAATGAAGAATTTCTTAAAAAATTTCATATAAAAAATTTTCATTTCAAAAATTTCTATAAAAATTTTTATATGAAAAAATTAAAAAATTTATATATGAAAAAATTGAAAAATTTTTATATGAAAAAATTGAAAAATTTTTATTTGAAAAAAATTAAAAATTTTTATATGAAAAAATTGAAAAATTTTTATTTGAAAAAATTAAAAAATTTTTATATGAAACAATTTAAAAATTTTTGTACGAAAAAATTTAAAATTTTATAGGAAAAATTTCTATAAACATTTTTATATGAAAAATTTCTATAAAAATTTTTATATGAAAAATTTTAGTAAAAATTTTTATATCAAAAATTTCTATAAACATTTTTATATGAAAAATTTCTATAAAAATTTTTTAATGAAAATTTTTTAAAAATTTCTATAAAAACTTTTATATGAAAAATTTTTATATCAAAAATTTCTACAAAAATTTTTATATAAAAAATTTCTACAAAAATTTTTTAATGAAAAATTTTTATGTGAAAATTTAATTTTGAAAAAATTTGATGATACTTCTACGTGAAAAATTCTCTATAAAATTTTTTTACAAAATTTTTATGTGCCAACCAATATTTATATAAAAAATTTTAAATAAAAATTAAATTTGTCTTCGAAAAAATATTGTATTAAATGTTTGGCCTAACTACAAAAGGTTTTAAAAATGTATTTTATTTCCTAGAAAACTTTTCACTTAAATGCCTCAAAACTTAATTATGTGCTTTTCTATTGCAATTAAAATGCATCCTTTAAAAAGTAATTAAACCACAAAAAGTTTATTACAAAATGCCACTTTACTTCATATAACATTAAAAACGAAACATTTTGAATGCATTTTTTTATGGGAAAAAATGCAACAAAAAATTCAAAATAATTTGCCATAAAAATACATAGATAAAGTCAGCCTGGCATACATAAAGACTTTTAAACAGAATACACACTTTATGGGAAATGCATAAAAAATACATAAATTATAAAATGGTGCGGTCCGGTCCGGGCAACCAACAAATTGCTAAGAGTGAAAGAGGAAAGTTCATACCCAAAAATATATTGATAGTGTTGAAGTAAAAAATTGAAATGGAAAAACTTAACACCCAACAATAACTTTTGGAGATTTTTTTTAGCTTCGAGCCTTCTTTAAAGCAATTTTGGCACATGTATCTATAACTGTATCTATAACTCAAACATCCTGGGGAGTTAAAATATTTTTTAGAGATTTTTTTTTTTGTAGGAATATTGTAAATATATTCAGATTTTATTTATTTTTTTTGTGAACAAATTTCAACTCAATAACAAAATAGTGATGTAGTGTTTTGTTGCCAACTTGTCGTAACTAAATGCAAAATATTTATTTGAAACTCAAAAAAAAAAGGAAAATATTGCAAGAAAACAGTAAAAATTTTAAGTTAAAATTCAACATGATTTGCATGATTTAGCGGTTTAGAAGTGAAAACAAAAATTGAGTTCATGTGTGTGGTCTGGTCTGAAAAATCACAAGAAAAATGTTTAAAAGTCTAAACATCATAACAAGTGGTATTTTATTTAACATGACTTTAAAATATTGACTTTTAAATTTTTTGAATTTTTGAAGTTATTATATGAGTTAAGCTGTTGTTAAGTATTATGAGAATGAAATTTTTTTCTTTTCAATTGGAAACAAGAAAAATAAAATGAATTAAAAAGAAAAATGTTCATGTTGCTAAAAAAAAAAGTTTCTGTTGTTCCTTCGGTTTTAAAACCAGCGATAAACATAACAACTTTTCAAAATGTCTTATACCCGCAGCAATATTTTGTAAGATTTACTTTATTTTTTCTGGCACATTTTTCTGTTGCGGAATCCTATATACTTGTGTATGCTTTGTAAATATGTACAATGTATATCGGTTTTCTATACCCTACACCAATAAAGGCTTTGATTTTTAAGTCTAACAATAGACTGAGAATTACTTTCAGAGTCAATTAAAAAAATATGTCTACGAGAGATTTTCTCTCAAAATTTTTTTATATAAAAAATTTTCTATCAAAAAAATTTTTATTTGAAAAATTTATTCTTGAAAAATTTCTCTTAATAAAGTTGTATTTAAAATTTTTTTATGAAAAAAATTGTATATGAAAAATTTCTTTTGGAAAATTGTTTAGGTACATTTTTTTTAAATTTAGTAAAAAAAATGTTATATAAAATTCTTTCAGAAAAAAATGCTTTTTATAAGAAATTTTTACAAGAAAGTTTTTTATAGAAAAAGTTTCTGATCAAAAAATTTTTTTTTTCAAATCTGATCAAAATTTATATTCAAAACCGTCTATGAACCAATTTTTTCAAAATTACTTTTATTGGGAAATAAAAATTAGAGAGAAGAAATCTATAGTAGAACTTTGGCATAAATATATTGTAGAAGAAATATTGACTCCTACGTAGATTTTTGATGTTAAACAGTTCTTTGCCTCTCCATAAAAATATTTTATTTGGTTGATAGTCGGTATTGAATATAGGCCCTCGTTTTACAATATTTTCGAAAGTTAAATTTTTATTTTAAAATTTTTTCAATTAAAAATTTGTTGATATTGAAAGAAAAGTTGTTTGAAAAATTTTCAATTAAAATTTTAATTTATAAAAAATCTTCTATTAAAAATTGTGTGCATACAAAATCTTTGGTAAGCAATTTTTTATGACAAATTTTATATGACAAATTTATTAAAATTAAAAATTTTTCATATAAAAAGTTAATAAAAAGTTTTTTACTAAAAGAAAGAACTCTTTATATGAAATATTTCCTTTCAAAAAATTTCAATATAAAATCAATTTGTTTCGAAAAAATGTTTGCATGAAAAAATTTTCTATCAGAAGAAACATTTTTTTATGAAAAAATTTGATTTTTGATTCTACGAAAAAAATTGTATATGAAAAATGTAAACCCCTCTACAGCGCTTTTGCAACAACAAACGTATTTGTAGTACTAAAAAATAAAACTTCTTCGCTTTATGTTGATGTTTTGATAGTCAATATAATTCGTACTTATTTTGTTTTGCTTACTAGAAAAAATGGGAAATTTGTGCTTTGTCTAGAATAAATGATACTTCTCCTGATTATACTTCTCCTGATTATCAAAAAATATATATACTTGATAAGAATAATAAATAATTGTAATAAATTGGGATCATAGAGCAATACATTTGTGTAAAACTTCTTAAAAAAAATTTTAGTACATCATATTTTTGAAAAAAAACCCTTTTTAAGAAGTTTTATAAAAAAAGAAATCAAAAAATAACTACATTGTCGGATGGTAAATATTTCTCTTGCATTTATTTATTAATGTAATAGACAATTTATTGATAAAAGCCAAAAAAAATGTCTGTGGGGATAAGCAATTCCTCGGCGCGTTCCGATGGTTGATAATTCAATCATCTTCAGGAGGAGGATTCCTACTTTAAGACAGATCGAAAACCTCGATAGCTAAGAATCTACTTTACAAACATAATCATTACGAATTATGTTAGTAAATCAAAGCAAAAAGCTCAGATTATCGACTGAACAAAAGTAAACATTAACATTTTCAGTTTTATTTTTCTTGTTTAGTCGATAATCTGAGCTTTTGCCTTTGATTTACAAACATAATTCGCAATAAGTGTGCTTATAAAATAGATTATTACCTATCGAGGTTTTCGATTTGTTTATAAAATAAATTATTACCTAACGAGTTTTTCGATAAAAAATTTTCTGATAAAATTTTCGTTCGAAAAATTTTCACAGGAAAAAATTTTCTATTGCGAGAAAGTCAAAATATTTTATGAAAAAATGTTTATTTAAAAATAAACACTGATTTTTTTTTTAAATAAAAGAATTTTTATGAAAAATTTTGTTATGAAAAACTGGTTATCAAATAATTTTACTTTAATTTTTTCATTTGAATAATACAAAAAATATATGAAAAGCTTTGTTTTGCCTGAAATTGGTCAACAGCGGAAAATTATTCTCGAAACTTCTATATTAATGTCCTTCATGAATCATGATTTTGATCACTCACAGTTTAAGATTAAGGTAAATTTATATTCAGTATTAATAATTATACCCATTATTCCAAAAAGTTTTGGAATAGGTCCATGTTTGACCATGTCTAAACACCATAAAAAACCTGCATTAAAAAGCCACCTAAATTTCCGAAAAGTTGAAAAACGAACATGAGTCTGAAGTAAATTTATATAAAAGTTATATAATATAAAAGATAAATTTTATATGAATCAATATGAGACATCCCATAATATACCCACTATCGAAAATGACTTAATATAAAATTAAATCTGTGGAAAATTAATTTTAAATTTTAACTGATAATTTCGAAAATTGAATAATTTTTAACTAAAAAACATTTCACACTTGACCTAAGAGGTTCAGGGTATCGTATAGTCGGTCTTTACAGACTTCGAAAATTTTTTGTTTGTTTTTGTTTTGCAACATTTTTCCCATCACTTTATTTAAAATGAAAATACAAGGAAAAATCCTGTAAATACAGACATTACTCTCGCTCTTAAGTTATTTTGTTGTTATTAATATTTGCTTATGTATTGGGGTAAATCCATGTGGAAGTAAATAAATATTTATCTTAATACAAATTATGTACAAAATATTTTAAAATGAAAAAGTTTTTAGGGGAATATACATATAGTTTTTTGAGAGCTTAACCATTTGATTTCCAGAGTGTATTTAAATTAATACTTATAATTGTCATTAACAATAATTTCCTAAATCGTTTTAAAAGATATTAAGGCCATCCACAACAAAAGATGTATCCATAGTTTCTCATGCACATATTGAGGATCAACACTTCATTTGGCTACCTTGTTCTTACTTAAAAAAAAAACTCCTAAAAGGCATACTTCTTTTAATGGTTCTGGGCTACGTAAAGATAGGCCCCCCTGATTACCACCGTTTGTGTTAAAAACTTCATATTTTATAATGTCGATCTATGTATTTGAAACTAGAACATTAGTAATAGAAATTCTAGAGACCCCATGCTCCACTGGGAGTTAGGGATTACAAAAGAAGAATACCAATTGTACCTCTTGTTAGATTTCTTATGGATTCACCCATTGTATCATTGTGCTAGTATATGTATGTGTTGATAAGACGACTACAAAAGCAACAATAGCAAAAACTTAAAGCTTAACACATGTCCCCCCAAGGATATGTCAGGACATTTTGTTTTTTTAATAATATTTTTTTGTTATTTATACAAGTTGTATTTTTTCATTTATTTAAATTTTTGTATTTACATTTTTCTTATTTAACAACAAAAAAAATGTTGTTTCAATCAAGACAATTAAAGTACAAAATTTTTTTTTAAATTTGAGTTTTGGTTTTATTTTGGTGGATTGTTCTCATGGTGGAGCGAAATTGTAACTATTAAATTGCTTAACAGGAAGTTGAATTTTATGATAATTAGGCAGATTTATTTTTAATTTTAAAAGCCACTTGGTAACAACTTGGATGACTCATGCGATAACTTGCACCGCTGTCTTATTGTTAGAAACATTTTGGCCAAACCGACTTTGAAATGTTTAACTGCTACAACAAACAACTAAAAATCTTGCCAAACTAGAAGTAGGTAGAAGGCAACGGAAATAAAGATCTACTTAATGCGACAAACAAGATCCCCGCTTCCACAGAGGTATGTCAACGGAAATTGTGGTGGACAGGCCACACACAGGTCAAATACCAACACTTCTCGACAATCGCTTCGTTGGAATCCATAAGGAAGCGGCCGTCGTGTTGGTGCACATACTAGAACATGGAGAAATTCAATTGATGCGGAGTTACAAGCAGAAAACTATTCATGGAATGATGTATGCCTAACATCTCGCAATAGAGTTCGATATAAAAGGATGGTTGAGGTCCAGTGCTCCACTGGGAGTCAAGGATATCAGAAGAAGAAGGCAACGGACCTGGTTATGGCACACATTAAACCGCTTATATGATAAAATTTTTATAGATATCCTTGAATGGAAGCCCCAAGGACAATGTAGAAGAGGATGCACAAGAAACATCTGAATTCGGTGTACAAAAAGAGGGATTGGAATTAGCCCAAGCTCATTGGAATCATGTACAATATTAGCTAATTTTACAATAAGATGTAGAGATCCAGTCCTGTCGATATAGAGGTCCGTATTAGGCAATGGACCTGGTAAGGTCACATCTTACGCCGCCCACTCGATGAGAATGTGGTATATCTAAAGAAGTACGGATATTATTTTTTAGATCGAATTAATTTTTTTGAAAAATCTTTTTTTCTCAAATGGTTTTTGATAATATTTCTATCGAAATTTTTTTCCGAAAAAAATTTTTAATCTATTAAAACTAATTTTTTTCCATGAAATATTTTCAAACAAATAATTTTGTATGAAAAGTTTTTAATAGAATAAACAGTTTTCTATTGATTAGTTTGCTATGAAGAATGTCTAATAATTTTTCAATAAAAAATGTCTAATGAAAAAATTTTCTTTGAAAAATTTTTAATGAAAAAATTTTCTTAAAAAATAACAAAATTGTCGGGATGTAAATATTATTCAATAAGAATGACTATTCGCATTTGATCCCAAATCTGTTACATTTATTTATTAATGTAACAGACCAATTTATTGATAAAAAGTCAAAAATTTTCTTTGAAAAATTTTTAGTCGAAAATTTTTCTACTAAAAATTTAAAAAGATTTTTTAAGCAAAAAAAATTTTCTATAAAAAAAATTTTTGAACATATTAATTTTCTATACGAAAATGTTTAATAGAAAAAGTTCTATTTCAAATATTTAATAAAACTATTTTTTCGAAAAAATTCATATAAAAAGAATATATAAAAAAAATGTTTGTTAAAAATTTTTCGTAAATAACAAAAATTTTCGACAAAATTTATATTAAAAATTTTCAATAAAAAAAATTTTCTATAGATTAGAATAATTTTTAATGAAAAGTACTTAATACATTTTCTATGAAAAATATTTAATAAACAAATTTTCTAAAAAATGTTTGAATACACAACATTTCTATTAAAATTACTTACTAAAAAAAATTGAGTCAAACATTTTTCTACAAAATTTATATAAACAAATTTTCAATTGACAAATTTTTTATAAAAATATTTTGAAAAAGTTTCTAAGAAAAATATTTAATTAACAAATTTCCTATACAAAATTTTTGAATAGAATAATTTTCTATGAAAAATATTAAAAAAAAAAATTTTGCCAAAAATTTATAGAAAAAATTTTCTATCGAAAGTTTTTTTAAAAAAAAAAAAAAAATTTTAATAGAATAATTTAATAAAAAACATTTTTGGCAAAAATTTGTAAACAAAATTTTTAATTGAAAAATTTTATATAAAAATGTTTAAAAAAAAATTTCTATAAAAAATTTTAATTAGGAATTTTCAGAAAAAATTTTCAATCGACGAATTTTGAATAGAAAAATTTTTTGTGAAAACTTTTAAATAAAACATTTTGAGTCAAAAATGTTTCTACAAAATTCATATAGAAAAATTTCAATCGACAATTTTTTTTTTAAAAATGTTTAACATAATAATTTTGTATGAAAAATATTTTATAAAAACATTTTCTGTAAACAATTTTTAGCTAAAAATGTTTCAACAAAATTTGTACAAAAAAATGTTTCAATCAAAAAATTTTTTATATAAAAATTTTGAATAGAATAATTCTATGAAAAAAATTGAACAAAACATTTTTTATACAGCTTTTTAATATAAAATTTTTCATAAAAAATTTTGAATTTAAATACTTTAAATGAAAATATTTAATAAAAAATGTTTGCAAATTTTAAATAAAAAATTCTCAATCTATAAAAACAGTTTGAATGGAATAATTTTCTATGAAATATATTTAATAAAAAATTCCTCTATAAACAATTTTTTGTTAAAAATTTTTCTACATAATTTATAGAAAAAATTTTCAATTGATAAATTTTCTGTAAAAAAAATTTTTAAAAGAAGAATATTCTATGATAAATATCTAAGAACAAATTTTTCTAAAGAAAATTCAATGAAAAATTTCTATAAAAATTTTTTTGTCAAAAATTTCTGCAAAATTTTTTTTGTCATAAGTTTCAATAAAAAAAAAATTTATCAAAAATTAACAAAAAAAAGTTTTTGGTTATAAATTTCAATAAAAAAAATTTATCAAAAATTTATAGAAAAAATTTTCAATCGACAAATATTAAATAAAATATTTTTCTATGAAAAATATTAAAAAAAAAAAATCTATAAAAATTTCTACAACATTTTTTTTTGTCATAAATTTCTATAAAAAAAATTTTATCAAAAATTTATAGAAAAAATTTTCAATCGACAAATTTTAAATAAAATAATTTCCTTTGAAAAATATTTAAAAAAATTATCTATATTTTTAAGATTTTTTATATAAAAATATTTTGAATATAATAATTTCTTATGAAAAATATTTATTTAATAAAAAATTTTAATTAAAAAATTTTTCTATAAAATGTATATAAAAAATTTTCAATTGACATATTTTTATAAAAAAATTTTCCATCGAATAATTTTATATGAAAAATATTTAATAAAAAAAATTATCTATAAAAATTTGTTAGAACAAAATTTTTTACAAAAATATATAGCTTTTTAATCAAAAATTTTTTCAATCGAAAAAGTTTTTTTTGAAAAATTTATTTCTTTAAAAAGTTTCTTTAAGGAAATTTTGAAGTCTACTTTTTTTCAATTAAAAAGTTAAAAAAGGTTAACAAGCTTAATTTTCCTTGTACAAATTTTTCTAATAAATATGATACCAAAGCAAAAATTTCCATTTTAAAATTCTAATTTTCCCAAACCATTTAAATTACATTTGTTGACTATGAGACCCACAAAATGGTAGTACGTAGTTGTAATTTCGCTTTAGCCAATAATAATGTATACTAATTCATTTAAATTTATCTAACAATTTGTCATAAAATCTAAATAATACAAACAAGAAAAGGCAACAACAAAATTGATGGAAACGAATAAAACAAACTTACCAGGACGATCCAATTCGTGTATTAGTTCATCCGGTTCTAAATATGAGGCATAAGCCAATATTGATGAGACAGATGACGAGGACGATGATGATGTTGTTGACGACGAGGATGATGATTTAATAATGAGATTTCCGATATTTAAATTACGACCGCCATTTGTAAAGAAGATTAAACAAATGCCAAATAGCCACCATAGATAATAGGTAACAATGTTGTGAGAGGGTTTATGCCATATCCCGCTGGGTCGTTGATGTTGATAGTTGGTTATTTGTTGCTGTTGCTGAGGCTGGTGGTGGTGATGGTGTTCTTGCTGCTGTTCTTGTTGTTGTTGTTGTTTTAGTTGTTTGCAATAATTCTCTTCTTGTTGTCGGTATTGATAACAATATTCATGAGGTTGACTTTGTTGCTGTTGTAGCTGCTGATGCCTGTGTTGATTGTGTGGGGAATTGTTTGGCTGTTCTTGCTCCTGATGTTGCTGCTGCTGATGGTGGTGGTGTAGAAGACGATGGTGGTGTTGATGTTTGTGTTGTAGATGATATTGATGATGGTGATGTTGCTGTTGGTGCTGGTGGTGTTGATGTTGTTGACAATCTATGCAAGAATTTAAGCATTCTCTTGTACATAATAAGTCTTTTGTTCTTGTTGTTGTATTTGTAGAGGCTTCTTCTCTTTTTGTTCTTGTCCTTGTTGGCGTAGTCGTTGTTGCTGTTGTTATTGTGGCTGTTGTTGCTGAATAACCGGTAGAGGAAATGATAACCGCAGGAATCATTTTTAATTTGATTATTATTTGTAGCTATTGTTATATTATTCCTTTTCTTATTACTCTGATCGTATATAAATTCCCGTATACACATTTATATCTTCAAAAATATTTAACAAACAAAAATATTGTTGTTATTTTTTTTTTTTTGCTCTATTTATATTGTATTTCTTTAGAAAATAAGAAAAATCACACTTTTTGGTTTCCTACTTTTATCCTTTTTTCACCAAGTCAACATAAGCTATAGGTATGTGTATTCATGTAGTTCTGAATATTTGTGAAATATTACTTTATTTTCATAGAATTTTTCCTTCCATATGTTGTCATCATTTTGTTGCTGGTTTGTTAGTTACCAGTTTGCTGTTGAGAGATTTCCATTTTTTTTCCTGTTTTTCTTCGGTGTATATCGGTATAGTGTAACGGATAAACTTTCTAACAATTCTCTAATGTATTTTAAAATTTTATATATTTTTCCTGGGTTTGCTTAGTAGATTTTAGGTTTTTGTTATTACTTTTTTTTGTTATTTTCTATTATAGAATTTCAAAAATTTTTTTTCTAGCACATAATATTTTATGTGTAAATGTCTGAATTTAAAGAGCTTCTTCAGTGTAACTATGATGTTGGGTTTTCAGCACTGAACAAGTAAAAAAATTGGAGTATTTGTATCATGTGATGAATATTTTTCTTTAGAGGTTTCAAATTCAACATTTACTCTTTTATTTGGTAACAAAAAAAATATACAGACATACACAAGTATAAGCAGCCTGTTATTTATATGATGATATGTATTTCCGTCTGTTTCCGTTTATAGTTTACACACAACCGCACACACATACACATTATATTTTACATTCATATACATTTAGTTGTTTTTGTTCCACATTTATCTATTCATAACGTTATTCGTGTATTTTATTATATTTTTGTGCTGGATGTTATTTCTGCTCGGTTGGCTAACTAGCTGGTTAAATATCTGTACTTAGATTCCTTTACAACCCAACATACTTCCATAGATACTACATACATACATACATATCATATAGTAAAAGCAATAGAAAATTTTAAAATATTTTTCAGTCTGTTGTAGTAGTAGCTTCGTTTCCTGCCCTTTCCCACAGTATTCCCACACTTTAACGTTTTTATATGTTTGTATGTATTTGCTTTTGGTTATTTTAGCGCAAAATTTTTATTATTTATTGTTGTTATTTGTTCATACACAAACACATAAATCTATTTGTTAATACTCTGGTATAAACATTCACTTATGTATGTATGTATGTATATGCATGCATATCTGTGTGTATCATATATTTATGTTTGTATGTTTTGTTAAAATTTTAGTTTGGATTTCCTTTCCTCTTTTTTTGTTTTGCAGTTGCTCTACCAATTCAATGCTCATCCAATTTACTAAAACAATTCAAAACTGCATCCTGCATTTGTCAATATTTTTTATTTTTTATCTGCGACGTTGTTATTGTTACCGCTTTGCTATTGTTGAATTTTTTTGTAAATTTCTGCAAAAAAAATAAAACAATAAAGTTAGAGAAAAATTATTAGAAAAACAAAAATATTATTTTAGTTTGTATGATAAAAGAAAAATAAATAATTTAAAAGCGAATGTTTTCTATTTTTTTAAGTTATTTATTCTATATTTAGTTATATTCTCTTTTTTCTTTATTTAGTCAGAACGGAGGGGAAATTATCATTGGAAAAATTCAATTATTGAAAAAATAACAAGTAAAAGTAGTATTTTTGGCTATAGCAAACTTAGGAAAGTTATCTGGAAAATAGAGGGTGGGGAAAGTTATACAAACTATGAAGTTTGAAAACATTTGTAATGCTTAAATTATTTTTTTTTTTCTGAAGATTAAACATTGAATATGGGCAAATCGTGCGTGACGGACGATATATTTGTCCTGATTTTGTTTTACTTAAATGTATCTCATTGCCGTTCTACACTAGATACCTTTGCACAGATTTCGGATAATAATAGCCCATCAATTATGCTATCGAATGGCATTTGTTAATTTACATTCTTCTTTTGGAGGAAAAAGATATTCGCTTTTAAAGTGCTGTGACGGACGCTACAAAAAAAGGAAGTGACTTTTTTTAACACGTGTTTCTGCAATTTTCATCTAATCGATCATAGTAATAAAAAAAAATTGTAAATACATTAAAGAAGGAGGAAAATCCGAGGATTACAAAACAATTTTTATAAAATATTTTAAAGTTTCCATTTTCAACAAAAATCCACAAATGAACTGCTGCGGACGCTAAGTGACGGACGATACAGTTTTTACTTGAATGTTTTTTATTAGGAAAAAATTAATATTTCATATTTTTTTTAAAGATTCGTTAATCAGTGAAAAAAAATGGTTTTATTTGTTAGCGAATTTCATCTCCTTCCTTTTTATGTTCGCGGTTAAAATGTGATTTTTGCGCACAATTTAATATTTCACAAAACTGCTACATACATATATTTATTTAAAGTTGTTTACTTTTGACATCTTTTTTTTCGTCGAAAGAATGCTGCTGTTAGCTGTTAGAGTGTTCTAAAAATAAAAAAAAATCTAATTTCAAAAGCATCAAATTTGCCCCACTGTATATACAGATAGTGTTATTGTTTAATGAATAAGACAGATATGTGTTCGTATATATTGTATTTAATAAATATCATTTAGTAAAAAATATATACTGTGACGGACGCTACTCACTTTCTTATACATATTATTCTGTAAAATGCTATATAAACATCTTTATATTTTTAGCCTAATGTAAAGTATACTATAAGTTCTCTTTACGAACCAAGTTCAATCGGAGAAAAAAAGAAAAATTGCACAAGTCAAATTAAAAAAAAACTTTATTTCTGTGACGGACGCTACACACTGTGAATCCTTTTTTGCTTGCCGTTATTTATATCACTCCAAATTCTTTTGATGTGGTCTTTTACATCTAATTGTATCAAATGAAGCAGACTTTGAGCCCATACTGAAACTTGATACCTAAATGGATGTTTTTGTGATTTTTATGAACATTTAAAAAACCCATTATTTTAAAAAATATATAAAAATTCGAGATGGGTGCAATAAAACCCTGGCATTCACGAAAAAAGCAATCAAAAATTGTATCCATTATATATTCTAAAGGATCAATATATGGTAAATTTTTTCATAAACACAAATACGTGATTTTGACAGTTTTAAAATTTTGTTCTTGGTTAAATGTTTTTCGGATTTGCCCATATTACACTAGGTTGCAAATTTTGCTATTCCTGTAAATAAATTTTGAAGACACAAATTTGTTTTTTTTTAACCTGTAATTGGATATAAAACAAGTACCAACCATACCTTCACCACTGACATTTGTCTTTTCTATATTGCAAATCTGCTAAACTTTGTTATCATACAAATATTTTCTTAAAACTTATATATTTAAGCTATTTCTGTCATTAGTCATTATATAAAAGTTTGTTCAGAATGTAAACCGATTGTGAACCGACAGTTTATGCAAAAATTATAAGTGCAACAAATAAACATTAAATTGTCATTATCTTCAGATTTACAAGCATTTTAGTAACGTTTGACAGAAGAATTTGTATGGGAGCTATGGGCAAATATGGAGCAGGAATTTTCTATACAAAAGATTTGTATCGAAAAATTTTCTTCACAAAAGTTTTATAAAGAAAAATTTTCTAAACAAATAACAACATTTTTATTAAAAATTTCCACAAAGAAAAATTTTCCTTGTTAAATTTCATATCAAAAAATTTTCTTTATAAAATTTTATATCGAAAAATTTTTTTTATAAAATTTTATATCAAAAAATTTTTATATTAAAAAATTTTCTATATAAGATCGGAAAATTTTCTATATAAAATTGTTATGTCTTAAAATTTTTTTTAGTTATAAAATTTTCATATCTAAAAATTTTCTATAGGTATAAAATTTTTATATCTAAAAATTTGTATCGAAAAATTTTATATCGAAAAATTTTGTATAAGAAATGTTCTATTAAAAAAATTTGTATAAATAGTTTTTTCTTTAAAACTTTTGTATGGAAAAATTTTCTATAAAAATTTGTATATCCTAAAATTTTCTATATAAAATGTTTATATCGAAAAATTTTTAATATAAAATTTTTATATTGAAAAGTTTTCAATAAAAAAGTTTCATATCAAAAAATTTTCTATATTAAATTTTGATATTTTTTATATAAAAATTTTATATGGAAAAAATTCCACATACAATTTATTTATCACAAAAATTTCTATATCAAATTTTTAACGAAATAACGAAAATTTTTTTTATAAAATTTTTATATCGGAAAATTTCCTATATACAATTTTTGTATCGAAAAATTTTGTATAAGAAATTTTCTATTAAAAAATTTGTGAAAATAGGTTTTTGTATAAAACTTTTGTATCGAAAAAGTTTCGATATAAAATTTTTATATCGAAAAATTTTCAATATAAAAGTTTTATATCGAAAAATTTTCAATACAAAATTTTTATAATGAAAAATTTTCAATACAAAAGTTTTATATCGAAAAATTTTATATAGAATTTTAATATAGAAAAAGTTTCTGTATACAATTTTTATATCGAAAAACTTTCTATATAAAATTTTTGTATCGAAAAATTCTGCATAAGAAATTCTCTATTAAAAAAATTTGTAAAAATAGTTTTTTGTATAAAAATATTGTATCGAAAAAATTTCTATATAAAATTTTTGTATAAGAAATTCTCTATAAAAAAAAATTGTAAAAATTGATTTTTCCATAAAAATTTGGTATCGAAAAATTTTCTGTATAAAATTTTTGTATCGAAAAATTTTTCAATTAAAAAAATTTATAAAAATAGTTTTTTGTATAAAAATTGTGTATCGAAAAATTTTCTACATACAATTTTTATATCAAAAAATATTTTTTTTTAGATCGGAAAATTTTTAATATAAAAACGTGAAATTTTCTATATAAAATTTTTGTATCGAGAAATCTTGTATAAGAAATTTTCTAATAAAAAAATTTTGAAAACTAGGTTTTTGTATTGAAAAATTTTCAATATAAAAGTTTTATATGGAAAAACTTTTACATAAAATTTTTATAAGAAAAAAATTTCTATATACAATTTTTTTTAACTGAAAAATTTCCCATATAAAATTTTTATATCGAAAAATTTTCTTTATAAAATTTTTATATCGAAAAATTTTCTATATAAAATTTTTATATCGGAAAATTTTCTATATACAATTTTTGTATCGAAAAATTTTGTATAAAACATGTTCTATTAAAAAAATTTGTAAAAATAGTTTTTTGCATAAAAATTTTGTATCGAAAAATTTTCTATATAAAATTTTTATATCGAAAAATTTTCTATATAAAATTTTTATATCGAAAAATTTTCAATATAAAATTTTATTTTGAAAAATTTTAAATATAAATGTCTTATATCGAAAAATTGTCTATATCAAATTATTAACGGAAAATTTTTCTATATAAAATTTTTATTGAAAAATATAAAAATTTTATAACGAAAAATTTTCAAAATAAAGTTTTTATATCAAAAAAATTTTATATTGAAAAATTTTCTATATAAAATTTTTATATCGAAAAATGTTCTATATAAAATATTTAGATGGAAACATTTTTTTGCATAAAATTTTAATATCAAAAAATTTTCTATATAAAATTTTAATATTGAAAAATTTTCTTTAGAAAATTTTAATATTGAAAAATTTTCTTTAGAAAATTTAATATCGAAACATTTTCTTTATATGATTTCATATCGAAAAATTTTCTTTATAAAATTTTATATCTTGGTTCAAATAAAAGTAGTTACTTTCAAGAATTTTCTATATACATTTTTTAGATCGGAAATTTTTTTAGATTGGAAAATTTTCTATATAAAATTTTTATATTGATAAATTTTCTATATAAAATTTTTATATCGAAAAATTTTCTATTTAAGATTTTTGTGTCAAAAAAATTTTGTATAAAAAATGTATATCAAAAAAATTTGTAAAAACAATTTTATATATAAAAAAAATTTTCTATGTAAAACTTTTATATGGAAAAATTTTCTATATAAATTTTTTATATAAAATCTTTATAACGAAAAATTTTCTATGTAAATTTTTTTATATAATTTTATATTGAAAAATTTTTCAATAAAATTATTATATTGACAAATTTTGTATATAGAATTGTTTATTTCGTTAAATTCTATGAAAAATGCAAACTTTTATTGTACAAAACTTTTATTACGAAACATTTCTGTCAATGTTAAATTTTATGACAAATAATTTTGCAAAAATATTTGCAGCAATTAAAAATAAAATTATTGGTACAAGTGAAAACATTAAATGAGCTATTTATTTAATTAGCTTGACTAAACATAAGTTAAATATCCTGCAATGTGACAAGCAATTAAAATTATTACGTTTGTTCATAAAAAGCCAATAAAAACACCAAAAAAAGTAATAAAATGAATATTTACAGTTAATAACATAAATGTATTAAATATGTATGTGTGTATGCATGAATGTGTGTGTGTTTTGTAATTGTTAAATATTCACAAGTCGTATGTAATCATTTATTTATATCTTTATTACTCCAGCTACCAAAAATACATGTGTTGAACATAATATAATTGTTTGATTACAAATCTATACCCCAAGACATAGAAAATAAATACATACGCATGTTTATATGAAAACAAAACGGAAACCAAATCCTTTACACGTTTACAGATTACATATGTATGTACACTATAACTTGTAAATATTATATAACTACAAAAGTAAATATTTTTGTATAGAATTAACCCAGTAGTTTTATGATCAAGAATAGTTTCCAAATTTATTACTTGAAATGTTAGCACTTGATGGATATTGAATTTGGACAATAGATACTTTTTGCTTGGTACGTTAATAGTCAAATTTTAGCTCTTAATTTGTACCGAAATTAACAAAATTTCCATGAAAATTGCTTAGAATGATTTTAGGAGTTCTGAAATTATTTATATGATTATTATAGTTTTTTAAGGATAAAACTTTATCTATGAGCAAGAATAGTTTAGTATAATCATGTTTACATTTTAAAAAGAAAAAAGTACCTATAAAATTTTAACTCTTTTTCATTACAATTTTACTACCATAGATGTTTGAAATAAAGTGGAGAAATCTGAAACGTCTAACATAGAATGTTTTCGTAAAGCAAATTTGTTTATAGAAAAAAAAAATATTTTAAAGAAATATTATGTTTAAAATTTCTACGAAGAAATAGGATGGTAAGTACCATAGAACTAAACATAAGATTTCATTCTTACATCTGGGAACCAAAACTTGTCATTTAGTTAATTCCAATTTTCTTAGGTTAAATTAAATATCTTCTTCAATATTTATACATTAAATCTTTCTTGAATATACTTATAGTGTATGTGTATTTGAAGTGTTGCTGGCATTAGTAGTTTGCCACTAAATATTACATTAGATTATAACAATTTAGTAAAAGTGTCTACATCCTCGTATCCAAATACTATTTCTATACGCGTGATTATTTTGCCTAATACCATGAATTTACAACTTTTATGTTTTTGGTACTAATAAACCTTGACAATTTTAGCTATACAATGTTGACATAAAATAAACATATAGTATAAATATATGTAAGTTTAAATGAACCCAACAGTTCCAAACTGTAGAAAAGCCGCGATATATTAAATTAAAAAAACAAATACGCATCTGTAATGTTTTTATCAACAAATTGTCTTTATAAAATTTTTATATCGACAAATTTTTTATATAAATTTTTTTTTTTTAAACGAAAAATATCAAAAAATGTTCTACATAAAATTTCTAAATCGACAAAAATTTCTATTTTATGTCGAATTTTCAATATAAAATATTAGTGTTGGCACATTTTCTATATTCTTCTAAACAGAGTGACGACTTTTTGATAGTAAATAGTCGGTCATTTAGTTTGTGAGATAGAGGATTTTGAGTAAAGGAAATGTTTGTATCGAACCAAATTTCTCTTTTCTAAAATTTTTAGCAAAATTTGTCTTCAGTAATTTTTTTTTATCAAAATTTCTCCGAAGATATGTTTTCAAAACTTCTCTTTGGTAAAATTTTGAATAAAATTTGTCTTAATAAATTTTTGATCAAATTTTGTGTTTACTAAAAATTTAATCAAAATTTGCTTTTGGTAAAATTTTTAGCAAAATTTTGATCAAAACTTGTCTTTAGTAAAATTTTGATCAAAATTTGTCTTAAGTAAAATTGTGATCAAAATTTGTTTTTAGTAAAATTTTGATCAAAATTTGTCTTTAGTAAAATATTGATCAAAATTTGTCTAGTACAATTTTGATAAAAATTTGTCTTTAGTAAAATTTTGATCAAAATTTGTCTTTAGTAAAATTTCAGTATTTTTTTTTTATCAAAATTTTTCAGAAAATATGTTACCAAAATTTCTCTTTGGTAAGATTTTAAACAAAATTTGCCTTTAAAAAATTTTTGATCAAATTTTGTGTTTACTAAAAATTTGATCGAAATTCGCATTTAGGAAAATTTTGAACAAAATTTTGTCTATAGTAATATTTTTATCAAAACTTGTCTTGAGTACAATTTTTATCAAAATTTGTCTTTAGTAAAATTTTGATAAAAATTTGCCTTTAGTAAAATCTTGATCAAAATTTGTCTTTAGTAAAATTTTGATCAAAATTTGTCTTTAGTAAAATTTTGATCAAAATTTGTTATTAGTAAAATTTTGATCAAAATTATTTATTAGTAAAATTTTGATCAAAATTTGTCTTAAGTAAAATTTTGATCAAAATTTGTCTTTAGTAAAATTTTGATCAAAATTTGTCTTTAGTAAAATTTGGATCAAAATTTGTCTTTAGTAAAATTTTGATCAAAATTTGTATTTAGTAAAATTTTGATCAAAATTTATCTTTAGTAAAATTTTGATCAAAATTTGTCTTAAGTAAAATTTTGATCAAAATTTTTCTTTAGTAAAATTTTGATCAAAATTTGTCTCTAGTAAAATTTTGATCAAAATTTGTCTTTAGTAAAATTTTGATCAAAATTTGTCTTTAGTAAAATTTTGATCAAAATTTGTCTTTAGTAAAATTTTGATCAAAATTTGTCTTTAGTAAAATATTGATCAAAATTTGTCTTTAGTAAAATTTGGATCAAAATTTGTCTTTAGTAAAATTTGGATTAAAATTTGTCTTTAGTAAAATTTTGATCAAAATTTGTTTTTAGTAAAATTTTGATCAAAATTTGTCTTTAGTAAAATTTTGATCAAAATTTTTCTTTAGTAAAATTTTGATCAAAATTTGTCTCTAGTAAAATTTTGATCAAAATTTGTCTTTAGTAAAATTTTGATCAAAATTTGTCTTTAGTAAAATTTTGATCAAAATTTGTCTTTAGTAAAATTTTGATAAAAATTTGTCTTTAGTAAAATATTGATCAAAATTTGTTTTTAGTAAAATTTGGATCAAAATTTGTCTTTAGTAAAATTTTGATCAAAATTTGTTTTTAGTAAAATTTTGATCAAAATTTATCTTTAGTAAAATTTTGATCAAAATTTGTCTTTAGTAAAATGTTGATCAAAATTTGTCTTTAGTAAAATTTGGATCAAAATTTGTCTTTAGTAAAATTTGGATCAAAATTTGTCTTTAGTAAAATTTGGATCAAAATTTGTCTTTAGTAAAATTTTGATCAAAATTTGTTTTTAGTAAAATTTTGGTCAAAATTTGTCTTTAGTAAATTTTTGATCAAAATTTGTCTTTAGTAAAATTTGGATTAAAATTTGTCTTTAGTAAAATTTTGATCAAAATTTGTTTTTAGTAAAATTTTGGTCAAAATTTGTCTTTAGTAAATTTTTGGTCAAAATTTGTCTTTAGTAAATTTTTGGTCAAAATTTGTCTTTAGTAAATTTTTGATCAAAAGTTGTCTTTAGTAAAATTTGAATCAAAATTTGTCTTTAGTAAAATTTTGATCAACATTTTTCTTTAGTAAAATTTTGATCAAAGTTTGTCTTTATTCAAATTTTCATCAAAATTTGTCTTTAGTAAAATTTTCATCAAAATTTGTCTTTAGTAAAATTTTCATCAAAATTTGTCTTTAGTAAAATTTTCATCAAAATTTGTCTTTAGTAAAATTTTCATCAAAATTTGTCTTTAGTAAAATTTTGATCAAAAATTGTCTTTAGTAAAGTTTTGATCAAAATTTGTCTTAAGTAAAATTTTGATCAAGATTTGTTTTTAGTAAAATTTTGTCTTTAGTAAAATTTTGATTAAAATTTGCCTTTAGTTAAATTTTGATTAAAATTTGCGTTTGGCAAAATTTTGATTAAAATTTGTTTTTAGGAAAGTTTCGGTCAAAATTTGTCTTTAGTAAAATTTTGAGCAAAATTTTTTATCAAATTTTTATATCGAAAAATTTTTTGTATAAATTTTTCTGTATAATGTAAAAAAAACTATCTATATAAAAATTTTAATATGAAACTATGAAGATTTGAAATAAGCCATTTTTCCTATGAACGTCCTTTAAATATTTTTGTAAAATAAAATCGGGTTTGTTATGATAAAAAAACTTCAAACACTTTTGGGACTGTTCTTCATTTTGTTGCTATTTTTTTGGTCAATAGTGCTCGAGCGGCACCCACTTTGAAGCGAGCTTTCTCATACCCAAATACTCATTCTGAGTATGTGTTCAAGACATTTCTTTGACAGCGGTTAAATTTATATACGTCTCTTTAGAAGATTATGGTTAACTAAAAACCATATGACTTGAGTAATAGTAGCGCCATCTGAATGTCGTATGCTGACATTTAATGCTTTTACTAGATACACATATCCACAAATCATAACAATTAATACAATTACCTAAACAGCCAGCCATTTAGACGAACGGACACATATCGTTAAATTGGCTAAAGGGGCGCTAATAACTTCACTAGTTTCAGAGCCATATCTTTTTCACCAAACAACTGGGCAAATTCATACTCTCCCAATACACACATATGTCTTCTACTCCTACATGGTTCATACAAAAAATATGTAGCATAAATTATGGGATATTTATATTAACTCAAGCAAACGGATATTGCTTAAGATATGTTACGGAATTTTAAGTAATCAAAATATATGTTATGTTCAGGATATTATAATATGAAAGGCTCAAAGTATTTTATAATGACTCAATTTATTTAATAAATAGTTTTTGTCATTTTATAGAGCTAGAATTTTATTAAGAAAAATATTATGTAATTTACTTTATGGCACATTTATAAACATTACAGGATAATAAAATTAATCTTGGAAAAACTTAAGAAACTATTTGCTATTTAAGTAAGTAAAAGTTAAAGTTTAAGATAATAAATCTAATTATACAAAGTCTTAAATATATACCCTTACACTTAAGAATTTAACGGTTGAAGGTTTAAAGTACTTTTTTAAAGATTTTTTATTTTTAAATTTTAATATTTGTTTAAATAACTAAATTAGTAAATTTTCTTTAAGTTAATTAAAGAAACATTTCTTTAGACAAATAATCTTTGATAAAAGTAGAAAAAAATAAATCTTAACGTTGCCATTGGTGATGTTTTAAGGCTTTCATTTTTTTTTTAGCTAAAAACTGCTTTTGTTTGTTGTCTTTAATAGCCAATTTAATTAAAATGATATTTATGTCAAACATTTATTGCTGTTTATGATAGAGCTATCAAATAAAGATAATTATAATGATGAATAAATGCCAAAGGGTATTATTGTGTACGTATTAGGGCGATTCTTATAACATAAAAGTTTAAAATGACATACAATAGCCATATCGACAGAAGTTGATTTAGACATTAGTCTAGGTCAATCGATGATGTTTGACTTAAAAAAAAATGTGGACTATATAAGTCATCTAGAAAAATATACAAATTGAAATAAACATAAAGTCAACAATTTTTGGCAAAATTAAAGGACAAAAATTTTGGGCAAAATTATAATAACTCGAAAAATTCAATAATAAGACTCACCATATAAAATATTAATCGATTCGCCTGGGGCCAAATTTCAGAAACATTTCGTCGTGCAGGAGTTTATCTGATCTATCCACCATTTTATACATTTAGGTTTTCGACCCTAAATTTTTCAAGTCTGCAGTCCATTTTTGGCCACCTCGTCTAGGCTTTGAAATACATAGGGTCTGTTTTGTTCTATACCCTTCAAAACAGATTTTTTGGTGAACTTTTGCTCTATACGCCAAATAAATGGTGTAAAAAAATCTCAAAAAGTTTTTTTTTGAGAAATTAAGGTAAAACTTCAAGATCGATTTTCTCATTTTTGGCGTATAGAGCACATAAACTCCCGCATGACGATTTGTGTAGCATACTTTTAGGATAACATGGCAGAGTTAGATGGTTTAAAAATAGAATGGAGATTAGTCCGTAACTTCTAAACCGTTGAGCGGATTTAAAAAAAACATGTATATAGATATAGCAGAAGTGTTGGGGAGCTTCGGCCCCCAAAGTAGGGCACCTCAGACTCATAAATACATAGATCAAGATCTACAAAAAACATCTAAACATGCATCTCTTATGGTTTTAAAGATATTCGACTTCAAAAATTAAAATTAAAAATTTTTGTCCCAGACTGCACCGAATTTTTACTAATATCTGATTTATATATAAATCGATTTTCTTGATTTAAAGTTTTACAAAATAAGAACAAAATTTTAAGTATTTCAACCAAAAAGTGTCGCATTTGATATCGATCGAAATGTAAGATATGTATAAGGGTGGAGCGAATAACAACTTTTATTGAAATTCAATACGCCTGGGTTTAAAATCGATGCTCTACATCCTAAGGTGCTCAGAAAAAATTTTGTCTGTCTAGGTCAATGTCCTGAGGTGGCGCACAGGACATTTATTTCTTGGATTTGTATGGGGAAAAATGAGAGTTTTTTTCGTTTTTTGGTAAATTTCAGCCAATGGTGATGTGTTTTGGCAAAACCAATCATTGGATGTAGAAGACAACTAAATTTACTTTCATCAGAGTCATAAAATCTAAATATGCATGCAGTAGTTTTTAAGTTATTGCAACTTGCATTAGAAAATTCGTGTCCTTTTCAACACGCCTAAGGATATGAGGCAAAAAAATTAACTTTAGAGTACAGAAATCACAGAATGATCTAGTTCATTCTTTATCATCTAAAGACTTATAAGTACTAAATAGTTGAAATTTATTAAAATATAATTAAATTTACATAGTTTATTTTATACTGGAAATGTTAGTTTTTTAAGGACCGTTTCAAAACTCACTTTTTAAGTTTTAGAAAATTTTGTTAAAAAATATTCAAAATTTTTAAATTTTTGATCGGCATGTTAAAACACACAGATGTGGTAACAAAATGCAAACAAATTAAATTTGATATCTTATATAGTTTCGCCGTACCTGCGACTTGAAATCGTAAAATTTCGCGAAAAAGTTAATTTGTGGACATTATTTATGTAGATGCATAGTAAATTTTATTTAAGTTTTCTTTTGATAAAGCTATTACTGAATTTTATTGCCGTCATTAGCATTGTCTACTAGATTAATATTGGATGAGCTTAAGAATTTTTTCATCGGGATCAAAGTCAAAATTTTGATTTTTAGTGGCAAAAATACGAAATATTTTATTTAGCGCCAAATTTCGATCAAAGTTAATAAAAATAGTTATTTTTAAGAACGGTTATATTGTTTTATTAAAAATATATTTTTTAACCCTTAACAGACACTTACACCTTAACAGACTAAAGTGAGCCAATTTTTTTTTTCGAAATTTTAAATGTTTGGTTTATTTTAATGATTAATTTAATTAATCTGTTGTCTTCACTTAAGCTTTAAAACAATTTTGGGGATTTCCCTTCATAAATTTTCGAAAAAAATAACCATTTTTGGAAATTTTTCAAATCTTTTTAGGAGTTCTGGTATTTGTGTGAATAAAAATATTTTTCTTTAATTTTTGTATTTTTTTCTCAGTCCGTGTTTTGAATCGATATCGAATGCTGTAAGTTGGCCCCTGAATTTATTTAGGATCAAGTTTATTGCGAATTATTTCCGATTTGGGAATGCGAGTAAATGTTTCGATTTTCTTTCGATATTGAATGCAGCGACTTTGCCGCTTCTTATGAATTTTTTCCGATCTCAAAATGAAAGGTTATATTTTCATTTCACCAAATATGACCTACCCTAATGCGTATGTATTTAATTTGCATTTAAAAAGAATATATTGATTTGACCCTTTTATGTATTCAATTACTTTATAATGGTATTAATGCTCATTGATTTACAAAACGTTATTATTTGAATTTATGTTGTAATTACACTGTACAAAATGATAAAAAAGAAGTACAATAAGTAGAAGGATTAAAGGTGTATGGGCATTGTCATGGCAGTGAAAGAAGTTTAGTTAAAAGTCAACAGTTGGGATGAAAAGTAGGCAGACACATAGATGACTGCTGAATTTGAATACCCATTATTTTTATTGATTTGTAGCCTTCAAAAGTTTGACAGTTTTTGTTCTTTCAGTTTCTAAGATATAGCTTTTTGAGGGAAGTAAGAGTGAAGGAATTGTGTGTGCTAATAAAATATTGCCAAGATTTGCTCGATAAACATTATTCCAACACCAGAAAAATCAACTGTTAACAAAAAATTACCGAGGACGATGCACACAGTGGACCAAAAAGACCCTGTTTTTGACGAAAACCTTAAAAACTGCTTAATATAATGACATTTATAATCGTTGCATCTAACCATAAAGAATAAAGAAATATGAAAAAATAGTCCATGTAGCACTTAAACTTTTTAGCCCAACTGCACCTTTTGGGTAATTTCCAAATTATGGATTTTTCATAATAGAAATTGATATATGACAACTATTAAGAGAAGGAAATGAGAGCATACAAATCAATATTTTAGGAGCAGATTTGTAATCCAAACACTATCATTGCTGTATAACTTTTTTGCTTGAATATTATAAATAAAATTATATGTTCAATTACTGTAAAAGTTGTATATTTGCCATATTTTTTTATTATAATGTAACAGCAAATACCTGAGTTCATATTTTTCCCCTATTTTGTTCTGTTTATCAATTTATATCCATTTGTACAAAAAAACTTTAAACATATGTTTATAAAAATGTTATTAATACTTTTTTAATTGATGTTTTAATAATTATGTTTGTTTTATTTTTGCAATAAATTCATTATTATTAAAATTGTAAATGATAATTTTTTAATGCTTAATTTTATGCGCATTAAAGAAGAGATAAAATGTTGTAATATAAAGGCGGTACAAGAAAATATTTTTAAATTTTTTTCAAATTATAGTCTCAAAAAAAAAAAAACCTGGAGCTTGATTTTTTTTCAAGTTTCGATTAATAATGTAAAATTATTTTTATTTACAGTCTTTACATACATTTATTAATTAAGATAAAGTTATAAACTGCTGCAATATAAAAATATATTTAAATATTAATATTTTATGATAAAGAAAATTTATTTTATTACCTAATTAATAGTTTTTGATTACAATTCAATAGATGTCGCTTATGTGTGTATGAATGTGTATGAATGTGTATAAGGTCAATGATTTTTTATAACTTGTTGTAGGACAATAATTTAAGGAATTTAATTTTATTTGTGACATATACAAATAAGTTTATATTAGTATTTCTCTAAATTACAATTCTATGATGACCATTTTAGGATATCAGTCTGTCTATGAATTAAAAAAACTCACACGAATTTTTAAGTTAGTTTAATATTATAATTAGATTTGTACAAATCATTGATACAAAAAAAAAACAAAATTAGGCAAAAATCAGAAACTTTTTAATTTAGTCTAAAACTTATCCCATAACATAATTCTACCGTCAAATTTTTTCTGACACTAACATTAACATTCTGATTAACTAAGAATTGCTACTTACATCGATTCAGATTAGGCAAGGGCAAACAATACATTTGCTAAAACTGGTTATAGGCAAAAATAAAATTCTGCCGACACACATACACACCATTTTTAAAGTGCATCAGAATAGTTTAATGTTAAAGATTTTTTCACACTCTCACCAACAATTACGGAGATTTTTTTTGTGCTGTGGATTCATATAACGGCGCTACGTTGGCCGAATTTATTTTTCTAATATGGGTGTTATTGTCTGAGCATGTCTGACTTAAATACACATCTATGTATGTCCGTTCGAAAAGTTATTTGTAAACTCAAAGTGTTTATAAAAGTAAAATTAAAATGTAACTAATTATACCCTTTACCACCATAGGTGGAAAGGGTATATTGGGTTTGTGCTGATGTTTGTAACGCATAGAAATGTCGGCCTGAGACCCAACTTTTAGTAAACCAATCGGCATGGAATCACTCCCTGAGTTGTTTTAACGATGTCCATCTGGCTGGCTGGCTATAACAAATTTTATACCGAAAAATTTTCTACAAAAAATTTTATACCGAAAAATTTGCTATAAAAATTTTTATACCGAAAATTCCTATAAAATTTTTTTATCCAAAATTTTCTATAAAATTTTGATTTCCAAAAATTTTCTATCAGAATTTCTAAATACAAAAATATTCTTTTAAAATTTTTATATCGAAAAATATTCTGTAATAATTTTGATATCGAAAACTTTTCCATAAAAATGTTTATATCGAAAAATTTTGCTATTAAAATCTTTATACCGAAAAATTTTCTAAAATAATTTTTATACCGAAAAATTTTCTAAAAAAAAAAATTTATACCAAAACGTTTTCTAAAAAAAATTTTATACCAAAAATTTTTCTATCAAAATTTTTATATCGAAAAATAAAAAAAAAAAGTATGTTAAAAATTTTTTTTTCTATTTTTATACCAAAAAATTTTCGAGGCAAAAAATTGTCTAAAAAAATTATTATACCGAAAAATTGTCTAAAAAAAATTTTATACCGAAAAATTTTCAATACAAATTTTTGTACAGAAAAATTTTCTATAAAAAATTTTATACCGAAAAATTTTCCGTAAAAAGTGAAAAACAATTTTTTAACAATATTCTTTTATTTTTTTTAACCGCGATTTTTGCGAAATTTGACAAAATGTGAGTCTTAGTAAAAGACTTGACTTATGGACAAATTTAATTTGGGTGTAGGGTAGAAGGGGGAGCATTTGCCACTTTTTTTTAAAGTGCTCCAGGTTTCTTACCGTGAGAGTTATCGCAATTTTTTTGGTCTTTATAGGTACCTATATATATTAGCTTTAAACTGTGGTTCAGATTGCCTACGGCATTTCTTTATGTATCAAATTTGAAAAATAGCAAATTAACTAAATAAAAGTGGCCAATGTGCCCCATCCATGGGGCAGATTTGCCAATAAGTTTAGTACAAAAAAGAAGTAAAAAAATTGTTGTAATAAAGTAAATTTTTATTTCTTTAAAGCTTTAATATACAAAACAAGCAAACCAAAAAATTAATTTAAGTTCATTAATGGATAAATTAAACAAAACAGTAAAAAATTCAGAGATCAAAATTTAAACTATTGGGCCTCTGTTAACATTGTACTGTGACATATCAACATTAAAAAAAAAAAATTTAAGATGGAAGATGGATATTACACATGTCGGGCTCAAAAAATGTCGACGAGTTGCTTTGTTATATGTATATAACAAATGTGCCCCAGGTAGAGTCGTTAGATGTAAATAACTATTTTTCACATAAGAAATAGATTTATTGATAAAAATTTAAAATATTTGTTCTCAATACTATATTATTTATTAAACTAATGAATGATTTCTTAGGATAACAAAAAAACTAAGGAAAATATTACAAAAATATTGTAGCATAAAATTTTTTCAGGATCTGTTGAAACAATAAATCACGCCTGATGTTTTAAATATGAAAGCTACAGCAGTCAAAATTTGAGATATAGAATATCAATGATAAACGAATATAAAATCGATTACAGGATCAAAAAAGATAAATTAGTTTTCAAGAAAATTAGTGGTGGCAAATGCGCCCCTATGGCAAATGGTTCCCCTCCTACCCTGTATCTTTTTATACCCATCATCAAAAAGAATGGGGGGTATATTGAGATTGTCATTCCAATATATCAAAAACGATATATATTCTCAATCCTTATGAAATTCTAAGACGATTGAGCTATGTCCGTCTGTCTGTCCGTCTGTCTGTCTGTTGAAATCACGATAACGCCTAAACGAAAGGAGCTAGCTCACTGAAACTTAGTAAAAATATTCTTCATCTTTGAGAAAATTTTGGTATTGAAACTGGGTAAAATTGGTTTACATTTGACCATAGCTCCCGTATAACCTCGTCTAGGCAAATCGCTTATTTGTTAATAAATAACAAATTATAGCAGCTATGATGATAAAATTTGGTATATAGAAGTTCGGTTCACATTTAGCCATAGCTCCCATACAAAAAACTTACGAAAACAGCCTAAATTTCACCTAAAATACACTTAAATGATCCCAGTAAAACTTTTCATTACCAAATAATGAGTTAAACAGTTAAACTATTAAACACGAACTACTTACTCATTCGCTGTTTAAGTCATTACATTAACATGGGGATGTCATTGGAGGCAAGTACTTACCAATTGCAGAAAAGTAATGACTTGGGTAAGCAATTTGAAAGCAACAACAACAACAGCAACAACTTTTTTGTTGTTGTTTTATTAAAAACATATATTTTTAAACGAAATACAAAATTTTTTTTATGATCCCATGGGGGCTCGAACACAGACCCTCCGACTGCTAGGCAGAGACTCTTCCACTGAGCTACTTCATATGTTGGAAACTTAGCAGCTTATAATTAATATAAACAATTTTTATTTTTAGATCCAAAATCATGTGAAAATAACCTTGTTGTTCCCTCCTTTTTTTTGCTTTGTTGTAATTTTTGGAAAAATATTTTTATACGATTTTTTGTAATTATTTTAAAACTTTTTTAAAATTATTTTAAAACTTAAACAATTTAAATCTTCTTTTTTGTATAAGTTTTTACATAAGATTGACTCTTACTTACTTAAATGTTACAACCTGTTAAGGTCAAACTCCGAGCATATTTTCAAATTCCATGGATTACGATCTTGTGCGAATATTCTCCAATTTTATAGGCCAAGCTTTGAAAAATGTTCCTCTACTTGGTCTTTCTATCGAAGTTTCGGACATCCTCCTCAAACATTAGGTAGTGGGACATTTCAATTCTAATTTTATCCTCTTCATTGTATTTTTTTTTCAAGAGAGGGTTACTAGCCCGTAATCCTAACCCATTTTTATCGATCTTATGGGACAACTCTCGGAACATGTTAACTCACAATATTAATGGGTCTTAAACTAGCTCCCCGGGTGATACTATGAGGAGGTGTGTGTCCACAGTTGAGATGAAGGATGACCCAGATAAGTTGGGCTTACCAAGTTAAGACCAATTAGAATCGTGTTTGGTATTCAACATCCCCTACATAATCAAAATTGACTCATGATGGTATTTTTTCATTAACGTGAGTTAGTTTTACAATTTTTTTTTACAGAAGATAATATTTAAGTTCTTAAAATTCAAAAATCATTTAAAAAGACTCTTTTAATAAAAAAAACTAAAAAAAATGGTTGCCCTTGGTGGGATTTGAACCGGAGCCATTCAGTTTAAATTACCATCTTATTTACAAATAAGTACTTCTGTAATAACTTATTATTTATTCGGATGGTATGTTGTAGTCGTTACAAGGTAACCAGTTATCAGAGTACTTGCCATTACCAAAGTTTTGCTGGGATAATAAATCTAAAAGTATAACAGATATAACTAAATTTGGCACAAAAAAGTCTTATATCAATGCCAGCTAGTGTGCAAAATTTTGTCGCAATCGGTCACCATTTGACCTAGCTCCTATATAAAAAACTTACGAAAACACAAAAATTCAAAAAGAAAAGGGGATTTATGTCCGTCAGATGAAATCGTGATAGCTTCTTAACGAGATATATATCAAACGATGCGAAATTGAGAGATCTACAAATCGTTATTTTTTAAATTCTTTGAGGCGGCGAAAAAATATGCGAAAAAAATTAAAAAGTGGCGAAAACGAGCTTCAAATTTTGGTAGCCATTAAGTAGTATTAGATGTGTCCAAAATTAACATTTAGAGGGAAGTGGATACATCCCCTAAGTATGATGTTTATTTCGTAGAACAACGACTTGGGTTCAAATGTTAAAACGAATGCAGAAGAAGACGAAATATGATTCAATCGATTTTTTGATGTCTTTTTTTAATTTCGTGCCAATTGCGCTTAGAGGCGCAAATTTGCGCAACTAAAATTTTGTGTTTAGCATACAAAAGTTTTTGTGAGTTCAAGATCTGTAATTAGATTTTCCGAACTCCTAAGGGTACAAAAATTATTTGAGTTGAAAGTCGGTTTCAAAGAAATAAAAACTATTTGATTTTTGCCCATATATATTATTTTGTTATAATCAACACTTTATATTTTTAATTTTATCACTACTCGTATTCATGTAAGTAAATAATCGTTTCGTTTTAGTGCTTTCTTTTTTTCAAAAAATTATATTATTTATTTACTTAAAAACTATTTATGTTAAATAAAAATAATAATTATATATTATTTATTTTAATTACATAAACAAATTCTCTTTGATTATTTAAATTATGTAAATTTCATTTCACTGTGTGTGTATGTATGTGAATGTGTATTTTATATGAATACTATAAAAAAATAAACTTTTAATGATTATGTCAACAAAATTTTTACAAAAGTCAATTGGAAAATATGTAAATCAAATTCTGCGGAAAATAGCAAAAAAAAAAAAAAAAACACTGAAAATATGTACAAAAACTTTAATTAAAAAAGTTTTTATCCACAAAATTCTATTCGGGTTTTTTGCTGTTAGTTTTTTTTTTTTTTTTGTAATACAAATCATAGATTCTGAGATAATGACAAGTAAAGTAATTAAATTCAGAAAATAACGTAAATTATGTATGACATTATTTAACCGAAATTAGTTTATAATTATATATTTACAATAGAATTAAGTTGTATTAGTTTGGCTTAATGATCTTTATGGTTAGAACGTGAAACGTTTAGGGGAGAGGTTGAGGCATAATAAAAACTTTTTAATAAATATGCAAATCTTTAATTTAGTGGTGGTTTAGGTAAATAGAGCCAAAAAATGGAATTTATAATAGAATTTTAAATATTACAAAAAAGTTTGTAGAGATTTAAAAATAAATTATATATTAAATTTAAAGAGTGTTATTTATGGGTTAACAATAAAACACTCAAATAGTTTGCTAGCATTTTAACAATACTAGTCAATTTCAATGTAAAAAAATAGATGTAATTGAAAACTATGTTTTGTTAAAATTTAAGGTAGAAGGCCAATGCACGCGGCAAGCGGCTGCGGGCGGCAATCAGCTGTTTTTTGATTTGTCAAATTTCATGCGGTAATGGAAAAAAGTAGAACTTTGTTCTACTTTTCCGCGCGTTAGATTTTTTCAGTGCTGCCAGATTTAATTATATCCTACTCAAATATTTTTGATATGAACATTTTTGTAAACAAGCGCACATTTTATGTACTGGCAATACTACGACCGCCCGCAGCCGCATGCCGCGTGTATTGGCCCTACACCTTTATTTTGTTATTATACTCTTTAAGGTATATTACGTAATTAATAAATTTCCGTAATTTTGGAACGAACAATTTAAAAATAACACTACCAAGAGTCTTAGAATCACTACCTGAGTTGATTGGATCGTATATCCTATAAAAGACCAACTAGAAAAAGCCACTTAAATACCCCGAATTTTTTTTATTTTCTATAAAAAATTTATATCGAAAAAATCTCTGTCAAAAATTTATATTGATAAATTTTCTATTAAAATTTTTATATTGAAAAATCTTCTATACAAATTTGTTGTTCAAAATTTTCTAAAAAAAAATTATATTCATACTAAAAATTTTTATATCGAAAAATTTTCTAGAAAATTTTTCGATAATCGAAAAAATTTTTAATGAAATTTTAATATTGAAATATTTTCTATTAAAATTTTTTATTGAAAAATTTTCTTTAAAAATTGTTAAACCGAATAATTTTTTAAAATTTTTATACTAAAAAATTTTTATATCGAATATTTTTTATATTTTATATCAAAAAATTTTTTATAAAAATTCTTATATCGAAAAATTTTCTATAAAAATTTTTATATAGAAAAATTTTCTGTAAAAATTTGTTTATAGAAAAATTTTCTATAAAAATTTTTATATGAAAAAATTTTCTATAAAAATTTTTATATCAAAACATTTTTTAGAAACATCGAAAATTTTTCTAAAAAATTTTTTATACGGAAAAATTTTCTATAAACATTTTTACATCGAAAAATTTTCCATAAACGTTTTATGTATGAAAATCTTGTCTATAAATATTTACATCGAACGATTTTTTTAAAAATATTTATTTTAAAAAATTAAATATATTAAAAAAATCTTTATTCCGAAAAATTTTCTACAAAAATTTGTCTACCAAACATTTTCTTAAAAAATCTTTATTTCGAAAAATTTTGTACACAAATTTCTATAAACATTTTGTATATATTTTTTTATCAAAAAATTTATATAGCGAAAAATTGTTTATCAAAGTTTTTAAATCGAAAATTTTTATATAAAAATTGTTAAATCGAAAAATTTTCGATCAAAATTTTTATGTAAAAATTTTCTACAATAAATTTTATATTGAAAAATTTTCTATAAAAATGTTTATATCTTAAAATTGTTTATCAAAATTTTTGTATCACAAAATTTAATATAAAAAATTTTCTATATCAAAATTTTAAATTGAAAAATTCTCCAGCAAAATTTTTAAATCAAAAAATTTTCTATATAAAAATTTGTATAGAAAATTTTTCAGCATAAAATTTTTTGGTATAAAATATTTTATATAAAATTTCTCGATATAAAAATTTTAATAGAAATTTTTTAATATAAAAATTGTTACAGAAAATTTTTCGATATAAAAATTTTTACAGTAAATTTTTTGATTTAAAAATTTTTAAATTTTTAAATCATATCTATACAAATTTTTATATAGAAAATTTTGTATTAACATTTTTATATCTTAAGATTTTTTATACCGAAAAATTTTCTATAAAACTTTTATATCAAAAAATTTTTTATCAAAATTTTTATACCGAAAAATTTTCTAAAAAAAATTTATACCGAAAAAGTTGCTTTACAAATTTTTATACCAAAAAATTTTCTATTAAATTTTGATATTCAAAAATTTTCTATCAGAATTTCTAAATCCAAAAATTTTCTTTAAAATTTTTATGTCGAAAAATATTCTAATATTCTAATTTTGATATCGAAAACTTTTCTATAAAATTTTTATATCGAAAAATTTTTCTATTAAAATCTTTATACCGAAAAATTTTCTAAAAAAAAATTTAGCCGAAAAAGTTTCTAAAAAAAATTTTATACCGAAAAAGTTTTTAAAACAATTTTTATACCGAAAATTTTTCTATCAAGATCTTTTTATCGAAAATTAAAAAAAAATATATTAAAAAATTTTCTATATTTTTTCTATTTTTACACCAACAAATTTTTGATATGATCTATAAAAATTTTTATATCAAAAAATTTTTACAAAAATTTATATATCAAAAAATTTCTATTAAACTTTTTCTATAAAATTGTTTATACTGAAAAATTCTCTATAGAAAATTTTTTTAAAAATTTTTTTGCTATCAAAATATTTCGGTTTAAAAATTTTTATAAAAAATTTTTCAGTTTTAAAATGTTGTTTGAGAAAATTTTTGGGTATAGAAAATTTTCTCAAACAACATTTTAGAACTGAAAAATTTTTTATAAAAATTTTTAAACCGAAAAATTTTGATACCAAATAATTTTTTAAAAAATTTCCATAACATTTTTTAATCGAAAAATTTTCTATATTATTATTTTTATACCCAAAATTTTAAATTTACAAAACTTGATTGTCTGTATCAAATTTGAAATAGAATTTTTAATCGAAGTTTTTTAATAAAAATATATTATTCTATTATTTTAAAAATTTTAAGTTCAATTTTTTTTTATAAAACATTTTTAAATTAAAAAAAAATTATACATATATTAAAAAAAAAATGTGTAAAATTTTTTTTATATAAAATTCTAATACAAAAAAAATGTATCTAAAAATTTTCAATTGAAAATGTATATTTAAAAAAATTTTCTTTGCAAGGCTTTTAAATAGGAAATGTTTCTATATAGAATTTTGATTCCAAAAGTATCAGAAAATTTTATATCAAAAAATTTTTTATAAATTTTTTTTTTTTAAAAATGTACTTTTTGAAAAATTTTCGACAAAAAAAAAATTAAAAACAAATTTTTATTATATGCTTGAATAATCTCTAAAAATCCAATCTTCTATTTTTAAAGATTAAAAATTTTGTATAAATTATTTAATGAGTTTTGCCTTAGTTTTTACCCTCTTTTTATTTATTGCACAAAAACAAAGCCGAAACTTTAGTGAAAAAATTTAAAACTTTTAAATGTATTAAACATGACTTTCGGGCAGATTAAACAAAGAAAATTTTTTTTCAATAATAAAACAACAACAACAACAAATAAACAAACTTTTGAATTTTCTACTTGATAAATACAAAATTTTTTCAGTGAATGAGAAAATAAAGGAACTTCATTATTTGCTCATTATTCAAGCGCCATTAAATAATTAAATGATTGGAAAAATTCAAGGCTCTTATGAAACACTTCAAAAACAGACCGACCATCAAGATAGAGAAGACGAGTGATAGAGATAAATATAGAGAGAAAGAGAGAGGGTAAGGAATCAAATGAAATGTGAAATGAATAAAATCCATTCGTTTTGTTTTTAAAAAATTAATATAATTTTTTGTTTAAGTAGAAAAACTCTTCATGTTTTGTTTATACACGAAAACAGCAAACAAATTTTATAAAAAAAGTTAATTTAGTAAAGTCAGCTTCCGGAGTGAATTATTTATTAATAATTTTTAATAAGAAAAGAAAAATCTATGGATTTGTGTGTAAGTGTGTGTTAATGAAATACATAAGTATAGCGCAGAGTTGAGAGTTTATGTTTGAGTGTAAAAATGTAAACATAAAAATATTAGGGGTATCCTATAGCCAAAGTTCCAAAGAAAAATTATTTTCTGCCAAAATTATGTTATTCGATATAAATCGAAATTAAACACAATTATGTAGCATACTTTGTGGAGCTGGATGAATTTTAATCAAAATGTTTTTATTAACTATATCCGTGAATATCCCTATTGTGTATTGGTAAATTTGCATCTGACTCTAGATATTGCATATATGTATTCTACCATAAAAGATAGATGTGCCTTGAAATGTTCATGCATGTGCATTTTCTATTTAGTTGGTATTTTTCAATAAATTGAAATACATACAAAACAAATTTTACAATAACATGTTACCCACATGTTTACGCATTTTTGGCTTAAAGCCAAATTGATTTTTTTTTGTTGTTTGTTGTATTTCTCCAGCAACTGCATACAACTTTACAAGACCAGACAAAGCAACAGCAGCAATTACTACATTACAACAACTGCAACAACTACAATATATAGTAACAACAAAAATATTGTTTAAATGAGCAAAAGATATTAAAACCAACAAAAAGCTGAAAAAAAAGAACAACTATAACACCAAACTTTTAGTTTGGAAAAATAAATTTAGCAGCAATGGTGAAGTTTTTTTTTCAGATGTTAACAATTTTAGACTTAAAATGCCGCAATACAACTACCACATTGAACTTTATTCTTTTTTAAATGTATGTAATTTTTTCTGTTGTCTTTTTGTTCTTGTTAGTGCAACAATACATATATAAAGTGAGCAGTAGACCGACTCTGAATTCAAAATTATGGTATTGGATGGTCCTTGTATATAGTTAAAATTCAAACATCAATAAAACCTCTAAACAAAAATTTCAAGACTGACGGGTAAACAAAATCAATACCTTTTCTAATATCGTCCAGGTCTCCAATGTAATAAGACTCCATTGTAAGATCCTCACTATGCGAGTAAACTAAAAATATGTCCATAGATCATATTTCTCGTTACTACAGCTTCTGTCTTTCATCAGTCAGTACGAGGTCGTGATAAGGACATTAAGAGCTCATTAAAGGCTAGAATGAATAAATATTCGGATAATCATAAAAATTTCATATCTTGAAATATTTTTTTCTCCCGCAGTAGGAGCTTTTAAGTGACTACGAGTAAAGCCATGTGAGCAGATTGTAGTTCATCTGGAATTTTTAATGTGGTTCTCGCTAGCTCTACAGTTCTCTGGTATATTCATTTGGGCCGAAACTTATAAAAGTGGAATTCTAAATCGATCAGCCACTTCTCAAATAAGGCTGACGTTGAGTTCAGAAAAATATTCCAATCAGTTAGAAAAACATTAAAGTGATCAGGTAGCGATTTTAGCTGTAGTTCTTTAAATTAATTACACTGTGCTCGATTTTGACAACTCTTTTTTTAACGACAAAAGGGAGACCTAGTGGGTAAAGATAAATCAAGAACGCTAAATTCAATGGTGCTAATTTTTGTGGTTAGCTCTATTTTTTGAAATATAGCTTTAAAAACAAATGGAAGAGGTTGCGCACTTAATATTCGCGTAATCTGAAAACTGTAAAAAATCAAATTTTGTCATCAATTTTATGAACTTATGGGATAATATATAACTTGTGGGTGAATTTGTATCATTTTGTTTTGTTAGTCACTTCATTTTCTATAATTTTAAATAAATTTTTGAAAATTAAAATTTTTGTAATTTCTCAAAGAAAATAAATTTTTTTTAGCAGACAAAAACAATTTATTTCCAAAATGACTGAGAGATAATTTTGTTTCCAAATTTAGGATTTTTCACTTCCTTCAAGAAAATAAGAAGTTTTCGAGTTACGCTAATATTTATTTGCATAGCCTCTTCTATTTATACCCTTCACCACCATAGGTGGAAAGGGTATTATGAGTTTGTGCTGATGTATGTAACGCATAGAAATATTTGTCTTAGACCCATCTTTTAGTGTACCAATAGACATAGAATCAATTTTTGAGTCGATTTAGCGATGTTAGTCCGTCCGTCTGGGTGGACGGCTGGCTGGACCCCCATATGAACCATGTAATCAAAGCACAGGTCGCAATTCTAAAGATAATTCGCTGAAATTTGTCACAGATAATTTTTTGATAGTGGGACCATGGCCATTTAAATTAGTCAAAATCGGTTCATTATTTATGGTACATCCCATAGGAGGTTCACATTTGACCCTAACTCTCATATAAGTCCAAATGACGGAAACAGCTTAAGTTTTGAAGAAATGTTTGTATGATAGCAAAATTTAGCAAGTACTTGCCTTTATACAGGAAAAAGAATACCTTTGGCCTTAATGGTGAAGGGTATGTTATGGTCGGTCTTGACTGACTATACTATACACTTTCTTACTTGTTTTCAATTTAAAACTTATTAAAAGATGTAGGTACTTAATAAGAAACCTTTAAAATAAAGAAAAAAAAGTGAGAAAGAACTTTAGTCGGTCAAGCCCGATTATACCATACCCTTCACCACTTAGGTCAAAAATGTTATTTTCCTGTATAAAGACAAATATTTCCTAAATTTTGCCAGCATACAAACATTTTCTCAAAACTTATATATTTATGCTGTTTCCGTCATTTAGACATATATGAGAGCTAGGGTCAAATGTGGACCGATTATTTCGAAATTTGGCGAAATTAGGTTAATTATACCCTTCACCACCACAGGTGGTGAAGGATAACTAGGATTTGAACCCGAGCATTTATGTTGAAATTACTATTTGAACTTGTAATAATTTCAGACATTTTGTTCTATTCATTACAAGGTAATATAATACCAGAGTACATTTCATTACCAAAGTTTTGATTGGAATGAATGAAAGACGGTCTAAAGATAATTCTAGAGAACTGGGTTTATACTGCATTAAGCCTTTAGATTTGCAAAAAAAATCATGCAAATTTAAAGAAACAAAAATATAAGTAAATATCGGTATTTCCGATACTTATACGTATATATCTTTTGTAATTTCAAAAAGAATATAGTTGTTAGGATAACTCATTTTTGTTAATATAGCAACAGAAATCCTGGCGTATTGTATAAATGCATTTCTGGAATGTCTTACAAACAATAGAGGTCTTTTGTTAAAAATACTTAATCATATCGCTCAATTGCTGCAAAAGTGTCATAATTCAAAAAACTTGGTTTTAGTTAAGATATGGTTTTATCAAGATTTTTGTATGGTAATTTATAATATATATAATTTTTAAAGGCAAGTGCTTCAATGCAAAGTAAAATCTTGATATCTGATTTATTTATAAATACTTTATATACCAAAAGTTAGACTGTGACCATCGTTTTTCTTACAAAATGCTCATATACATATATCATACACTTCCGTATAAAAACAGACTTTAAAAAAGTGTTTGTATCTACTTAGACTGCAGAGAGATATATTCTTTACCGAAATATTACATTTATATGTAGATATGAGTATTTCTGTTCATGTCAGAATATTTTCGTTTATAAACTGACAATGATTTGTATAGAAAATGGAAAAGAATGGTTAAATTTTTGCCATTTTTTCTTCTATTTTGTATTTTTGTATTTTAACATGAGTTGTATCTGCTATGCTTTTACAATAATACAATACAGAAATTTTTATGTGTTTTTTTTTATACAGATTTTTACATTTATTGCACTATTTTGTTGTCATATAAATATATATATATATGTATATAACGAAATGGAATTTTAAAAACTTATCATTTATAAAAATATCCCAAAAACGAGAACTTTTATGAAAATTATGTGCATTTTACCAAGTAACTACTTTGTTGGCTACAAATAGTCAATCAACTGAAAAAATCTTTATTAAAAGTGTTTACTTAAATGCCTTTGTTATGAATTATTTTTCTTTTAATTAAGATTCAACAACTTTTATTTATCCCAAAAGGAGTTTCTTGTTCCCAACCTTTAACAATATTAAATATTATTGCCCATTTATGTCAAGTCTTGGAGATAAAAACCTATTTATGTACATTAGGGTGACAGGAATTTTTTTTCTTTGATTTCAAATATTTTTCTACGGAATATTGTGACACTAGGTCTAAAAGTTTAGATCTACCAAAAATTATTTTCATGCTTTATTTTAATTCCCTAATTATTACTTAATATTCCGTAATCTCGCTGTGAAAATTTTCAGAAAATCCAAAGCGTTAATCTCGTATAATATTAAAAACCCTTTAGCATAGGTTTTCCATAAACGAAGCAATAATATTAGTTATCTTTTTTGTTAAAATTGAAAACAAGTAAAATTTATCGAGCATTTACTCGAATTTGGCCTAAAAATTTACATTTTCCCGAAATTCTTCAATTTGAAATCGTAGGTACGGCGAAACGGTTCACGATATCGATCTTTTTTTTTGAGTTTTATTCTCTCATGTATCTGTTTTAACACACTTTAGAGCAAATTCTAAATTTATAATATTTGTTGAACAAAATTTTTAAAAAATTTAAAAATGATTTTTGAAACCGACCTGAGAAAAATGTACCAATTTCCAACATGAAAAAAACTAAGTAGATTTGCTTATATTTAAACAAAACTGAACTATTTACTAGTAACAAGGTAACAAGCCATTAAATGTTAAATCATGTCTAACTTTGCAATTTTTGGTGCATATCCTTAGGCGCATTTTTAAGGACATGAATTTTTGGGGGAAAGCTGCAGTAACTATTAAACTACTGCAATAACTACTAAACTACTACATGGATTTTCGTCTTTCACGATTTGAAATAAAGCTGTGTTAGTTCTCTGTAATATTCTATTATTTTTTCTTGTAAAAATTATTTATTTTTGGTGTAGATTTCGCAAAAACAAAAAATAACCCATTTTTCTCTTAAACTTTCGAACCGATGCGCGCCCATAGAACTTTGTTCGATTTGGCTCAAATTTTCACATTTAAATTTTTAGACCTAGTGTCACAATTCTCCGTAGAAAAAGTTATAAAATTAGAAAAATCATTTTTTTTTGTCACAAGTAAGTTAAAATTGTAAATTTTGAACTGTAAAAGTGACATTATATTGGAATACTTAGACATTTCAGTATACCTAAGCGTATCTAAAAATTAGTAAAACCAAAAAAAAAAAAATTGAAGGAAGCGCTTTTAGTAATTGTCATCGAAGAAATCAAACCATTTCTCACTTTGTTTCATACTTTTTTCATAATTAGACAATTTTTTTTATATATTTTCATATAATATTAAAAATATCAGATATACTATTAAAATGAAAATTAGTGTACAACGTCAAGCTAAAATTGTTTTCCTACAGTTTTTCATTTTTATGTCCAACACATTCCATTCATTTTGCTCAAATAAACCTTAACCAGCCAACACAAATAGACATCCCATAAACTGTCAGATATTAAAATAAAAAAAACAGTTTTACAAAAAAATACGTTTTTTTTTGCTTTTTAAATTAAATGATATTTTATTTAATATAGTCTATGTTTGAAGGCGAGAAAAAAATACAATTAAAGATAACCCAGCAAAATTTTTTGTTCATAATGAGTCAGTTATTTATACGAAAGAATTTTCAATCAAAAACAATTTTATTTTGGAACTTTGATATTGAAGCCTTAACATTGATATTATAAAAATTTTAAATCTTACAGAAATGTAAGCCTTAACAGTGCTAGTTCTAAGCTTTCTTAACAGTGAAATATATAGATCAGTGAAGGGCACTAAAACACGTGTGTGTTCTCGATTCCTTAAGTGTGATTCAAAGCAAATGATTAAATTTATTAAGGAGAGTTTGTAAACAATCTGGAGCGCAAAAGGAGATCTTTACAATTGTTGTGTGTCATGTATATGTGTCGGTAGAATTTACTTGGGCTCTTTAAAAAGAACATGAATGACAAACTTCAACCTAATTTCAATCTCTGAAAGTGAACTTGCGATGAGGTTCAATAACAATGTCCAATATTGTTCACTCATAAACGTAAAACGGAAAATGTTGCATCATCCGAAACTATGAGTTCTGAAAATATTGAGGAATCAGAAACTCTTGATGTTCAGGACGTATAAAAACTGCGTTCTATCGCTTGGGCATTTTCAGGTGTCGGAAGAAGCATTTAATTGTTCCGGCGCACAGTGGAATTTCTTCATACAACGATGAAACTTTGCATAGTTATTCAGTTTTATATAGATAAGACAAATTTCGAAAATCCGCCGACTCCTTGAGGTACCTGCCTTGGATTCCCATTATTTCACCTATTTTTCTTCTCAATGTACAAGTCGCAATTCTACACAGAGTTTAATGAAATTCAACACACATCTATTAATTAATCCTAAAAAGAAATCCACTAATTTTGGATGAAATTCCTCTCCTCCTTGAGGTACACATTTTTTACCTATTTTTCTGCTTAATGTACAAATTGCAATTCTAAACAAAAGTTGATGGAAGTCGCCACACTTTTGTTATTTAATCCAACAAAGAGCTCTACTAATTTTAGTTGAAATTCGTACCTGCCTTGGCCACCCAATTTTTCACCTATTTTTCTACTTAATGTACAATCGGCCATTCTCAATAGAATTTGATGAAATTCGGCACATGTTTATTAGGTGACCCAAAAAAGAGCTTGACTACCTGCCTTGGACTTAAACTTAAATGCAATTTGATTAAAAAGTAACGCCTAAATGACTGCAACACTTTATGAGTTACAATTTACGTGACTTTTTTCAGAAAATTTTTAACTTTGTTCTACGATTGGCAAATTTCGGTGAATTTAATTTGCTCAGTTTAAAAAAGATACTTTCGCTTTTCACGTGGTTATAGTGGGAGCACTGAGCACTACCGAGTCAACTTAGTTTTTGTCCAAAGAAAAACAAATCCCTGAATTTTGTAGAGCTTTTTTGATTTCCTGAACTCGCCTAAACTATAACCAAGGTTTTATGTCTTAATTAAATCGACATCATTATTAAAGCTGTGAAACTCTATTCGATGTATGAACTACTGAGTTTGATGAAAAATTTCATCACTTTTTGTTTTATAAGATTAAGCACATTTTAGTACCTTTTTTATAACATATAATATAACTTTTTCTCGAAAACAATTATTGATCCTTAATAATTAGACTTTTCTCTGTAGAACTGCATCATTAGATTTTTCAATAGCGGTGTTCCAAAAATGACTTTTTTGCAGCAGAAATTCCAGACTGCGGCATTATTTCTTCTTATTATAACGAGCCGTTAGATTAAAATGATCGCAAGCGACAGTAAAAATATTGATCGTAGACGACAAAAAATCGTAATTAAACAAAAACGAGGAATGTTTTGGTACATAAAATGTTTGTTCTTTATTAGCTTTCTACTTTCTACAAACTAATTAAATTTTTTTCCAAATTGTTTAGAAGTTATAGTGCAAAGTATTGTATGTTAAGTTTTTTAGTTTTACTTTAATAACTTTTAAACTACTGGCCGGATTGTGGCGCAAGATGCAGAAATCGGCTAATGGGTAATTGTAGTTTAGACCAATTTTTAAAAACATATCAATTTCTTGCACAGTGGCCTCCACAGTCGGCCTAAGTTAAGCAGCCTTGTATGTGAAACCTATTGGATCTTATAACTTATGCAAATATAAACCGATCAAAAAGATTTTTTACGTTTGAAAACTACTTAAGAATAAATGAAAAATCTCCTTACTGTACTACGCTATCTTTAATAGTTTAAGAGATATTTAACGGAACGTCGTTTATGATTTTTTAGATCTTTAATATATTAATTATTTTTGTATGTATTTTTATCCAACTTTAAATGAAACATAACTTTGATGTTTTGGTAGGTGATAAAAAGCTTGAATAGGAATTACTATATCGAAGGTCTAACTCTATTGATTCAGTAAATCATAGCGATCTGGGTTGGGTTAAACTATTTTATCAATATAACACATATAAGTGTTTTAAGGAAATAAGGTAATTTACAGCCTAATCTTGTATTCGTAGTAATCGTACGTCTATAAGATATCATCCATTTGTGGTCGAATTGTTAATGAATTACTCAAAATTTAATAGAGAAAAATCCTTCTTTAACCGAACTCTCTGTATGTGGTATAAACTTCCTGCATAAGTCTTTCCATTCACCCATGATGTCGAATGCTCTCCCCGTTCTATCCCCAGAGTTTTTGTGGAATTAATGAATAAATACTTGATTTTAGAAAACTAATTTGCTGGGAAATTTACGATACATATTTTTCACACTACAAAGTTTTCATATTGTTTTTATAAAGAAAATATTTTTATACGAATGCTTTTTTCTTTTGGAAAATTGTTTTATTAATTTAAATATATTACGACTGCATGGCTTAAAAGCTCTAAAGAGTAAATTAAATTCTTTCCTATTTTTTTTATACGAAATCAGTACCAATTCACACAAACCGAAATTAAATGGAAAAAATCCATTTGGTTTTAAGTGAAAATTTTGAAATTTTCATTTTAAACGTTTGTATAGAAAGAGTACGAAAGAACATAAAGAAACCTTCTGCCATTTAACAATTTGGTGTTTCCAAATTATGGCACAATGAATTGTAAATTTACATGCACGTTTAAACAAATTTTTCAATAAATGACAGTTTTATTCTTAACAAATTGTTTTGTGTGTGTGTTTTTTTTTTGCTGCTGGTGTTCCTGGCCCTATCTCTGTTGCTGTCCTGTGACTCAGTGGAAAATAAAATGAATTTATGAAAATAAATAAATTTTCTTGCCATGTTCTTAACATTTATACAATTTCACAATTTTTGTTATATTTTTTTATGGAAAATGTATATTTAACACATTGCCTTCTTCTTCTACTATTTGTGGGCAATCGAACGGAAAAGCTTTGATTTATTGGTCTGCTCTCTTTTTTATGCTTCTTACAGTTTTTGTGGTGGTAAAAGTAAGTGTGTGGAGGTTATTTTGTATCTAGATATATATATTGTATTCCCACAATCATATCTCCTGTTTTAACCACATTTTTTTTTATAAATAACGATAAACATTTTTATACATTTATTTTAAAATATTTGACTATTGTTAGTAATATTTTGTCAACTTATTTTGCTATGCAACAAATATGACATTATAAATAAAATTGGTAAAAAAAACATCGAATAACAAAATACCTCTGGGGTCCTTGAGGATATAAATAAATAAACAAAATTTAAATATATCAGAACATAATTCTACACACTCAGTCTTTTACATGCCAGTTGTTTAAGGGGTGAAATTTAGAATCTTTTCGGATGAAAGGTAAAATAATGTTTGACAATATAACACCCAGGATATCAAGAAGAAATTTATTCAAACATGAAATTAAAGGTTTGAAATAGAAACTGACTAAAAGGAAATATTTAAGGTTGAATGTAGCGACACAATTATATGGAAATTTATTTACCACAGGAGAAAGCCTAGTTAATGCTTAACCTCCGAAGTCGTCAACACTTTTTATAAATCAATAAAAGTGATAAAAAACGAAGGAAAGTCATAATAGCGATTACAAAATTAAGAAATTGTTTGCCGTGAAATCTCCTAAAAAAAAATAAGAAATTTTTGAAGAATCTCCCTTTTTGAAAAATTTCCTATAAAAATAGGAAATTTTTGAAAAATTTCCTATAAAAATAGGAAATTTTTGAAAAATTTCCTATAAAAATAGGAAATTTTTGAAAAATTTCCTATAAAAATAGGAAATTTTTGAAAAATTTCCTATAAAAATAGGAAATTTTTGAAAAATTTCCTATAAAAATAGGAAATTTTTGAAAAATTTCCTATAAAAATAGGAAATTTTTGAAAAATTTCCTATAAAAATAGGAAATTTTTGAAAAATTTCCTATAAAAATAGGAAATTTTTGAAAAATTTCCTATAAAAATAGGAAATTTTTGAAAAATTTCCTATAAAAATAGGAAATTTTTGAAAAATTTCCTATAAAAATAGGAAATTTTTGAAAAATTTCCTATAAAAATAGGAAATTTTTGAAAAATTTCCTATAAAAATAGGAAATTTTTGAAAAATTTCCTATAAAAATAGGAAACTTTTGAAAAATTTCCTATAAAAATAGGAAATTTTTGAAAAATTTCCTATAAAAATAGGAAATTTTTGAAAAATTTCCTATAAAAATAGGAAATTTTTGAAAAATTTCCTATAAAAATAGGAAATTTTTGAAAAATTTCCTATAAAAATAGGAAATTTTTGAAAAATTTCCTATAAAAATAGGAAATTTTTGAAAAATTTCCTATAAAAATAGGAAATTTTTGAAAAATTTCCTATAAAAATAGGAAATTTTTGAAAAATTTCCTATAAAAATAGGAAATTTTTGAAAAATTTCCTATAAAAATAGGAAATTTTTGAAAAATTTCCTATAAAAATAGGAAATTTTTGAAAAATTTCCTATAAAAATAGGAAATTTTTGAAAAATTTCCTATAAAAATAGGAAATTTTTGAAAAATTTCCTATAAAAATAGGAAATTTTTGAAAAATTTCCTATAAAAATAGGAAATTTTTGAAAAATTTCCTATAAAAATAGGAAATTTTTGAAAAATTTCCTACAAAAATAGGAAATTTTTGAAAAATTTCCTATAAAAATAGGAAATTTTTGAAAAATTTCCTATAAAAATGGGAAATTTTTGAAAAATTTCCTATAAAAATGGGAAATTTTTGAAAAATTTCCTATAAAAATAGGAAATTTTTGAAAAATTTCCTATAAAAATAGGAAATTTGTGAAAAATTTCCTATAAAAATAGGAAATTTTTGAAAAATTTCCTATAAAAATAGGAAATTTTTGAAAAATTTCCTATAAAAATAGGAAATTTTTGAAAAATTTCCTATAAAAATAGGAAATTTTTGAAAAATTTCCTATAAAAATAGGAAATTTTTGAAAAATTTCCTCTAAAAATAGGAAATTTTTGAAAAATTTCCTCTAAAAATAGGAAATTTTTGAAAAATTTCCTATAAAAATAGGAAATTTTTGAAAAATTTCCTATAAAAATAGGAAATTTTTGAAAAATTTCCTATAAAAATAGGAAATTTTTGAAAAATTTCCTATAAAAATAGGAAATTTTTGAAAAATTTCCTATAAAAATAGGAAATTTTTGAAAAATTTCCTATAAAAATAGGAAATTTTTGAAAAATTTCCTATAAAAATAGGAAATTTTTGAAAAATTTCCTATAAAAAAAGGAAATTTTTGAAAAATTTCCTATAAAAATAGGAAATTTTTGAAAAATTTTCTATAAAAATAGGAAATTTTTGAAAAATTTCCTATAAAAATAGGAAATTTTTGAAAAATTTCCTATAAAAATAGGAAATTTTTGAAAAATTTCCTATAAAAATAGGAAATTTTTGAAAAATTTCCTATAAAAATAGGAAATTTTTGAAAAATTTCCTATAAAAATAGGAAATTTTTGAAAAATTTCCTATAAAAATAGGAAATTTTTGAAAAATTTCCTATAAAAATAGGAAATTTTTGAAAAATTTCCTATAAAAATAGAAAATTTTTGAAAAATTTCCTATAAAAATAGGAAATTTTTGAAAAATTTCCTATAAAAATAGGAAATTTTTGAAAAATTTCCTATAAAAATAGGAAATTTTTGAAAAATTTCCTATAAAAATAGGAAATTTTTGAAAAATTTCCTATAAAAATAGGAAATTTTTGAAAAATTTCCTATAAAAATAGGAAATTTTTGAAAAATTTCCTATAAAAATAGGAAATTTTTGAAAAATTTCCTATAAAAATAGGAAATTTTTGAAAAATTTCCTATAAAAATAGGAAATTTTTGAAAAATTTCCTATAAAAATAGGAAATTTTTGAAAAATTTCCTATAAATATAGGAAATTTTTGAAAAATTTCCTATAAAAATAGGAAATTTTTGAAAAATTTCCTATAAAAATAGGAAATTTTTGAAAAATTTCCTATAAAAATAGGAAATTTTTGAAAAATTTCCTATAAAAATAGGAAATTTTTGAAAAATTTCCTATAAAAATAGGAAATTTTTGAAAAAATTTTTGAAAAATTTTATATAGGAAATTTTTGAAAAATTTCCTATAAAAATAGGAAATTTTTGAAAAATTTCCTATAAAAATAGGAAATTTTTGAAAAATTTCCTATAAAAATAGGAAATTTTTGAAAAATTTCCTATAAAAATAGGAAATTTTTGAAAAATTTCCTATAAAAAAAGGAAATTTTTGAAAAATTTCCTATAAAAATAGGAAATTTTTGAAAAATTTTCTATAAAAATAGGAAATTTTTGAAAAATTTCCTATAAAAATAGGAAATTTTTGAAAAATTTCCTATAAAAATAGGAAATTTTTGAAAAATTTCCTATAAAAATAGGAAATTTTTGAAAAATTTCCTATAAAAATAGGAAATTTTTGAAAAATTTCCTATAAAAATAGGAAATTTTTGAAAAATTTCCTATAAAAATAGGAAATTTTTGAAAAATTTCCTATAAAAATAGGAAATTTTTGAAAAATTTCCTATAAAAATAGGAAATTTTTGAAAAATTTCCTATAAAAATAGGAAATTTTTGAAAAATTTCCTATAAAAATAGAAAATTTTTGAAAAATTTCCTATAAAAATAGGAAATTTTTGAAAAATTTCCTATAAAAATAGGAAATTTTTGAAAAATTTCCTATAAAAATAGGAAATTTTTGAAAAATTTCCTATAAAAATAGGAAATTTTTGAAAAATTTCCTATAAAAATAGGAAATTTTTGAAAAATTTCCTATAAAAATAGGAAATTTTTGAAAAATTTCCTATAAAAATAGGAAATTTTTGAAAAATTTCCTATAAAAATAGGAAATTTTTGAAAAATTTCCTATAAAAATAGGAAATTTTTGAAAAATTTCCTATAAAAATAGGAAATTTTTGAAAAATTTCCTATAAAAATAGGAAATTTTTGAAAAATTTCCTATAAAAATAGGAAATTTTTGAAAAATTTCCTATAAATATAGGAAATTTTTGAAAAATTTCCTATAAAAATAGGAAATTTTTGAAAAATTTCCTATAAAAATAGGAAATTTTTGAAAAATTTCCTATAAAAATAGGAAATTTTTGAAAAATTTCCTATAAAAATAGGAAATTTTTGAAAAATTTCCTATAAAAATAGGAAATTTTTGAAAAAAATTTTTGAAAAATTTTATATAGGAAATTTTTGAAAAATTTCCTATAAAAATAGGAAATTTTTGAAAAATTTCCTATAAAAATAGGAAATTTTTGAAAAATTTTCTATAAAAATAGGAAATTTTTGAAAAATTTCCTATAAAAATAGGACATTTTTGAAAAATTTCCTATAAAAATAGGAAATTTTTGAAAATTTTTTAAAAATTTTATATAAAAATTGTTAATTTCTTTAAAAATTTCCCATAAAAATAGCAAATTTTTTAAAAATTTTATATAGAAAAATATAAAATTTTATAATTTAACTTTCTTACCCAATGTTTTGCTGGGATATTTCTTGTTATTGTGCTAGTGTGTAGCAAGCACTAAAATTAGCATAGGAAGTAAATTTATGAAAATATTATTTGTATTCCTAAAATAAAACCCACAAGGACCATTAGGTTAGACATGATTTGATTACGCGCTGATATATTATACAAGTGTGTTTTATTTCCAAAGTGTTGTATGTCCCAGAATACAAATTTGTGATTTCCCAAAGTCCTCTGGCAGTCGGGAAGATAAACGTTGTAATAAGATGAGAATTATTGTTAAAAAAAAGCGTTTATGAAAATAAATAAAATATAAAAATATGTTAACGATTTAAATGTTTTAATAATAAGATTATTAAGGGTCATCCTATGTAGGGATTTTCTTAATATTAGGTGATGATGATATCACATTTTGAATCCAATATGACTTTTAAATAAGTTATCTTTAAATTTAGCTGAATATGACATTTAATTAAAATTTGCAAAATATGTTAAAGTGAAGTAGAATTTTTGTGTTATATTTAAATTTTTTTTTTTCAAAAATCAAATAAAACCGAGAAAGGCTCATATCTGTATATATCTCTGTGGTTATTATATTTTTTGTTAGTATAATCATAAACATTCGTTTGTCTACGTGATTGTATGTAAATAATTGTTTATATTTTATATTATTGTCATAATGTTTCAACATTAGTTGGCATATCCTCTAAAAACGGAAACGGAAGTGATTTAAATGTTTGCAATTTACAATTGTTTTTATCATGGCTTGAAATTCGCAACAATACAAAAAAGACCTGGCGAAACAAACAACAAAAAAAAAAACAATTGCAAAAATAACATGAATACACAAAAAGGATAAAATGAACACAATATGCGAGTGGAAAACCAAAAAATCATTTTACGTTTGAGTGAATATGACTAAATGCGGTTGTGTGTAGATTACGGGCATATATTAACGTTTTATACAAAAATTATTAGAATTATGATTACCAACAATGCCAATGATTTATTTTGACATATTTGTCACAAATTTACAACATGTGACATTTATATTTTAAAATGGAGGAAAAAAGGAAAGGAATGGAAAAAATCCTTGTTTAAAAGCCTACTTAAACAAATTGCCTTAGTCAGACTTGTACATACATATTGTATGTACATATTTCAAACAATTTGAATTTTTCATAAGCCTATATACAAGAATGCATTAACATATATATAAACCTATATAAATACATACATATATATATATATATACATCTTATGTATTTTTTTTCATCTACAAAAGAAAAAAACATCGTTATTTTTTGCATAAATAATTGAAATTTATTACTGACAGCCAAGACATTAGAGCCAACAAAATGTGTCAAAAATTTATTTTCTTTTGCTATTTCTTTCGCCTTAAATATTTTGCTTATACTCGTATAATAAATATATAAGTTTCTATGCAAAATATCATTATTTTATATAATGGCAAGTGTGTGTGTTTGTGTTTCTAAATCCCCAGAGCCTAATCTTCTTGCATTTTGGAAAATTTTCCATTTTTGTTTTTTTTTCTTCTTCCCAGCCTAGACAGATTTCTGTAAACACTTTAAAATTCAATACTACTGACACCTATTTGACATTTGTTAACATTTGCTATTATATTATTGAATATATTTAAATTAAAGAAATTAAAATTTTATTTAAAATCGTTATTGTTGTAAATAGGACAAATCAATTTAAATTATTTAAATTGATATCTTAATAAAAAAAATTGAAAAACATAAACATATTTAAATATATAATCAATATTTAAGTTATCTACCATTGCGATTGTGCTGATGTTTGTAATATAGATTATAGCAGATATGGTCAGATACCCACCCTAAAGTAAACTGATTGTTTTGAAATTAATTTCTTGTATTTTTTCCACAATATGTTGATAATTTTAATAGAATTTGAAGAAATTTGATACATATTTGATAATTAAATTACGTAAAAATCAGTTTTATTAAAATAGTGAAATTTTGAAAATTTCCTTATAGGAGTAAAGAAATTTTGAAAATTTTTCATATCTGTTTTTTTTTGTTTTTTTTTTTAAGAGAAGTGAAATTTTGAATATTTCTTGTAAGAAAATTTAAAAATTGAAAATTTTCCTATAAAAATAGCAACATTTTGAAAATTTCTCTATAAAAATTTGTGACAGCTTGAAATTTTTCCTATAAAAATAGTGAAATTTTGAAAATTTCCCTCTAAAACTAGTGAAGTTTCGAAAATTTCTATTTAAAAATATTGAAACTTTAAGAATTTTTCTACAAGACTAGTGAAATTTTGAAAATTTTCTTATCAAAATTGAAACATTATGAAAATTTCTCGACAAAAAAGGTGAAATTTTTAAAATTTCCCAATAAATTGTGAAATTTGTAATATTTCTCTATAAAAATAGTGAAAGTTTTAGACTAAAGATCCACATCTGACCATAGCTCTTCTAGCCACCGGGAAAAATTTTAATGACAGTAGGCAGAATGTAAAAAGAGAAAAATTGGTCAAATTCAGTACGGTTTCGGGGCGATCTGTCACACATTGAAAAGATCAGGGATTTCATACTTGTCTTCATGCGTGAAATGTTTTCGCCTTATATAAATCGCAGATATCTAAAAGCGCTTATCTACACTATTACCATTAGAAAGACATCATTATAAAGACTATAATGCGACAGGTGGAATGATAAGTTGCAAAGAATGGCACTACCTTCCTTTCAGTTGAAATGTAGGAAGCCTTAGACCATTGCTTTGGATATAGTGGCTGTCAGCAGATCAGTTGACGGCAATATTTTGCTTGTTTTACGGCAACAGACTCTTTTTTACTTAAGAGTCAAAGACATATAAAATCTCCTAAGAAATCATGTGTATCACCGTTAATTTTACGCCGTCTATTAATGTCTAACGGTCTTGCCTTATAGGTTAAAGGTCTGAAGTAATATACCAGTATGGGAGGATGTGGTCGAATTCATACATTTTTTTTAGAAAAATTTCTATAGAAAAATTTTCTATAGAACAATTATTTATTTTAAAAAATTTTTTATTGAAACATTTTCTACTGAAAAATTTTCTAAATATAGGAAAATAATTATACCTAAATAGTTTTTTACATTTCTATTGAAAAATTTTTTATACAAAAAAAATGTTTAAAAAGTTTTCGTGATAGTTTTTTGTTAAAAAAAAATTCTTTTAAAATTTTTGTATAAAAAAGTATTTTAATGAAAAATTTAATGAAAATAGAAAATTTTTCTATAGAAAATTTTTCTATAGAAAATTTTTCAATAGAAAATTTTTCTATAGAAAATTTTTCATTAAAATACTTTTTTTATAAAAAAATTTTAAAAGAATTTTTTTTAACAAAAAACTATCACGAAAACTTTTTAAACATTTTTTTTTGTATAAAAAAATTTTTCAATAGAAATGTAAAAAACTATTTAGGTATAATTATTTTCCTATATTTAGAAAATTTTTCAGTAGAAAATGTTTCAATAAAAAATTTTTAAAAATAAATAATTGTTCTATAGAAAATTTTTCTATAGAAAAATATTCCATAGAAAATTTGTCTAGAAAAATTTTCTTTTGAAAATTTTTTTATTGAAAATTATTCAATTGAAAATTTTTCTATAGAAAATTTTTTTATAAGAAAATTTTTCAAAAGAATATTTTTCAATAGAAAATTTTTTGTAAAAAACTAGGTATAATAATTCTCCTATAGAAAATTTTTCAATAGAAAATGGTTCAATAAAAAATTTTAATATAAATAATTTTTCTATAGAAAATTTTTCAAAATAAAATTTTTTTCAATAGAAAATTTTTCAAAATAAAATTTTTTTCAATAGAAAATTTTTCTGTAAAAAAATTTTTTTTATAGAAAATGTTTCAATAGAATATTTTTTAATAGAAAAAAAGTTATAATAATTTTCCCATAGAACATTTTTTAAATAATAAATGTTTCAATAAAAAAATTTTTATATAGAAAATTTTTCAATAGAAAATTTGTCTAGAAAATTTTTCCATTGAAAATTTTTTAATAGAATTTTTTTTGTATAGAAAATTGTTTAATAAAAAATTTTTCAATAGAAAATTTTTCTGTAAAAAATGTTTGTATAGAAAGTTTTTCAATAGAAAATGTTTAAATAGAAATGCAAAAAAAACTATAGAAAATTTTTCAATACAAAATTTTTCAATAAAAAATATTTTAGCAACAAATTTTTATATAGAAAATTTTTACAAAGAAAATTATTTAATAGAAAATTATTTAATACAAAATTATTTAATAGAAAATTTTTCTATAATACATTTTTCTATAGAAAATTTTTCAATAGAAATTTTTTCTATGAAATTTTTTTTGTACAAAAATTGAAAAAAAAAAATAAAACAAAAAACTACGAAAACTTTTAAAACGTTTTCTGCTAAAAATAGTGGACTAAAGGCTGAAAAAAATGTAGAAAAATTTTCTATAGAAAATCTTTCTTTTTTTTTTTAGTGAAACAAAGTGAAGTTTTCGATTTGGAAAAAACAATAACAGGGCTTTTGATTCAAAAATTTTTCAACGTCCGTCAACAGCTCTTTTGTTGCGAATATATTAATTATCTCAAAGAAGTGTACTCGATGAAGTACATTCTTCTTCTTCTTATATTATCCTTGACTCCCAGTGGAGCATAGGGCCTCATATGAAGTACATAAGTAACAACAATTTTCACTTTTTGTCAAACTGGTTCGTATATGTAAAAAAAGATATAACGTCCGCAACAATATATGTAATACAAAATATTCAGCTTAAAACAAACACAATTATTTAACAAAAAACATATTTTTAACTTTTAAACATCAATCACTTTCCTCCCCCTTTTCAAATTTTTTACACACATACATATGTAAAATCTTCTGTGAAAGTAAAAAATGTCCTTTAAGTCCTCCAACACAAAAAACTGGTGTCATTTGGAGAACTGCAGTTTTTCAACTGTCACCAGCTCTAACTATGAAAAAAAGAAGCCAAAAAGTTTTATGAATTATTCAAAAGAAGAAAATGTTATATAAACAAAATTAGTATACAGTTTTTTATGATATTAAATAAAATATATTTTGGTATTAAGATTTTAAAAGAGATTAAGCTGCTAATCAAAAAGATATCATACAAAATTTTCCCATATAAATGTAAACAAATTAATTTTTATTATTACAAAATTAACTAATAATTTCATAAATAGTCAATCTTTTGTTAGGTATAAAGTCATAAGAGAAATTCAATATTTTAAATAAAATTATATAAAATAAAATTTGAATTTAAAAATTAAAACAAAAACACTCAAAACTGCTTGAAACTTATTCATATTTCGTGTCCGGTATCTTAATTTAAGCTTTAAATAGTCAAGGGGGGGAGGAGGGGATGAGTATATATTTTTCTCGTCATTCCCATTAAATTTTACATATTTTTTTGTTATTACGAGTATTTGAATATATATTTTTTTTTATTTTATACTGACATAACGTTTTTTTTTTTAATAAAAATTGCTTTTGGTTCCTGCTGCGTTTAAGGGGTTTCCATTTGAATAAAACTGTCTTTTTTTTGGTTTTTTTGAAGTAACTTGTGTCTAGGTTTGTTAGATGTATATTTTCTAGTTTTATTTATAAAACAAAGCCACTGTCAACGACAAAGATACCAAAACACTAAAAACAAACTCCTAGTTTTTTTAATACATATATTTTTGCATTTTTAAAACGCTATAAATTTTCATCTTTTTTTTCTTAACATAAATGTCCTTTTTGTGTTATAAAAATTTATATTTTTTCCTTGTTTGTATTATGAGTTTTTCTTTTTTGTCATTTTAAAATTATTTCTTAGTTTTTGTTTCTTTCTCATAATTTAATTTCAAAATTATACTCCTCATAGGAAGAAGTAAGGATTTAGTGTTGACTGGAGTCAACAGGAGGTCCTTTATTAGAAACAAAACAAAAATGAGGAAAATTCAAAAGTCGTGTTAGAAGTGTACAAGTGTTGAATTGTTAGGATTTGGAAAATTGTTTCTAAATTATTTCAAAGGTAAATGCTAATTTTTGGAGGATGTAGTTTAATGTTGTAAAGAAAAATGTATCTGTATCTAACATTTAAAGGTGAGCTAAGTTCTAAGAACAAGTTGATGTTCTTGTTTATAGAAAAATTTTCAGTGTCAAAATATGAAAAAAAATACTTTTAAAATATTTGTTTTAAATTTATTATTCATAAAATTTCCTATTAAACAAAAATGTTTAAATTAACACAAATAAAAATGTTTTAAGATCGGCCATATGATACCCTATAACACTGAAGTGAAATGTGGTCCAATGAGTTAACAACTTTAATTTGAATGAAAACACACAATTATAAAAAAATTTTCAACAGAAAATTTTTCGACAAAAAATTTTTCTATAGAAAATTTTTCAATACAAATATTTTTTATTTAAAATATTTTAATAGAAAATTTTTCATCAGAAAATCTTTTATAAAAAATTTTTCTATAGCAAATTTTTTAACAGAAATTTTCTATTGGAAGTTTTAAAACAGAAAATTTTTCTATAGAAAATTTTTCAATAGCAAATTTTTCTATAAAAAATTTTTTTATTGAAAATTTTTCAACAGAAAATTTTCTATATATTTTTTAATAGAAAATTTTCTATAGATTTTTCTATAGAAAATATTTCACTAGAAAATTTTTCTATATAAAATTTTGCAATAAAAACTTTTGGTATACAAAATTTTCTATTGAAAAATTTTCTTTAGAAAATTTGCTATTTATACAAGAAAATTTTCTCTTGAAAAGTATATAGAAAATTTTCTATCAAAAAATATATAGAACATTTTCTATGGAAAAATTTTCTATTGAAATATTTGAAAATAACATTTTTCTATAGAAAATAAACCTATACAAAATGTTTCAAAAGAAAATTTGTCTAGAATATTTTTTAAAAGAAAGTTTTTCTAGAGAAAATTTTAAAATAAAAAATTTTGCTACAGAAAATCTTTTAATAGAAAATTTTTTTATAGAAAAATTTTCAATAGAAAATTTTAATAAAGAAAATTTTTCTAGAGAATTTTGCTACAGAAAATTTTTCAATTGAAAATTTTTTAAGACAAAATTTTTTTGTAGTAAATTTTTCATTTGAAAAATTTTCTATAGAAAATTTATCGATGGAAATTTTTTTACAAAAAATTGTTCAAAAGAAAATTTTTATATAGAAAATTTTTCAACAGAAAATTTCTGTAGAAAAATGTTCTACTATAAAATTTTTCAATAAAAAATGTTTTTATAGATAATTTTTCAAGATAAAATTTTTAATACAAATTTTTTTTATAGAAAATAATTCACTAGAAAATTTTTCTATAGAAAATTTTTTAATAAAAATATTTTCTATAGAAAATTATTCAATAGAAAATTTTTCAATAGAAAATTTTTCTATAGAAAATTTTTCCATATATAATTATTCAATTGAAAATTTTTCTATAGAAAATTTTTTAATAGAAAATTTTCTATAAAAAAATTTTTCAATAGAAAATTTGTTATTGAAAATTTTTCAATAGAAAATTTTTCACTACAAAATTTTTCTATAGAAAATTTTTTATAGAAAATCTTTTAATAGAAAATTTTTCTATAAAAAAATTTTCAATAAAAAAATTTTCTATACAAAATTTTTCAATAGAAAATTTTTTAAAGAAATTGTTTTAATAGAAAATTTTTTTATAAAAAATTTTTCAATAGAAAATTTTTCTATAAAAAAAATTTTCAATAGAAAATTTTTCTATAGCAAATTTTTCAATAGAAAATTTTTTATACAAAATCTTTGAATAGAAAATTTTTCTATAAAAAATTTTTTAATAGAAAATTTTTCTATAGAAAATTTTTCAATAGAAAATTTTTTATAGGAAATCTTTGAATAGAAAATTTTTCTATAAAAAATTTTTCAATAGAAAATTTTTCAATAGAAAACTTTTTATAGAAAATCTTTGAATAGAAAATTTTTCTATAAAAAATTTTTCAATAGAAAATTTATCTATAGAAAATTTTTCAATAAAAAATTTTTCCCTAGAAAATTTTTTAATAGAAAATTTTTCTAGAAAATTTTTCAATAGAAAAATTTTTATAGAAAATCTTTGAATAGAAAATTTTTTATAGAAAATTTTTCAATAGAAAATTTTTTATAGAAAATCTTTGAATAGAAAATTTTTCTATAAAAAATTTTTCAATAGAAAATTTATCTCTAGAAAATTTAACAAAAGAAAATTTTTCTGTAGAAAATTTTTTAATAGAAAATTTTTCTATAGAAAATTTTTCAATAGAAAATTTTTTATAGAAAATTTTCTATAGAAAATGTTTCTTTAAAAATTTCAGTAAAATATTTTTTTTATGGAATAGTTTTAAATTACTTTTCATTTTGTGCTAAAAATAGTGGACCAAAGGCTCAAAAAGTCTTATGAATTAGACCTAGTACTTTGCTTCATGCTTTTAATCTATAGGGTAAGACTATTAGACGTTTAGAGACGGGGTACAATTAACGGCGATACACATGATTTCTTCAGATATTTTATACGACTTTGACTGTTTATAACGAAGTAGATTTATGCCGGAAAACAAACCAAATATTACTGTCACCTGATTTACGGACACCCAATATATTCATAGCTATGGTTACATCTCAATTGAAAGGAAGGTATAGCCATTTCTTGCAACTTCTCTTCACATCTTTCGTATTATAGTCTTTTAAATTATGTCTTTTCAAAGGAGTTAGCATAATCTTTTTCAGTATCTGATTATTTATGGGCTGATTAGGTGTTCATGGCTGTGAGGTGAGGAAACATAAATTTTTAACTACTGATTAGATCTTTTTCAAATTTTTAAATATCTTAAAGTCTTAGCAGAATTAAATATATAAATATTTAAAATTATTTATTCCTTATATGGCTGCCAATTTAAAATATGAAATCTCTTCAATTTATATATTAATATTTTGACATCCATCTGCCCACGAGTTATTCTAATTTCCATTAAAAGATGAAAACCAAAAATAAAACAAACACAACTTTTTTTTTTATTAATTGGTTAAAAGTTCAAACATGAAATATAAAAATTCCGTTAATGTTTGGAAAAAATATTTGCATATTTTATTTTCATTTTTTTTTTGTGAATAATTTTACAGTTTTTGTCAATTAGCAATGGCTGACACATGGAAGAGTGATTTTGGGCTAAAAATGGCGTGTTAAAATTTATATTAATATTAAAAAAAAGAAGAAAAAAACATATATTTGAGATAATTTAAATTGGGATATGTTTATTAAAATATGCAGACAAGTTAACATAAATATTTGTAGGAAATTAATAAAATAGTAAAAAAATTTTAAAAACGTCATTCTTTTCGAGATCATTAGCATTAATAAATAACACAAATTGTTTAAGTTTGTTTTTTTCAAGCGTTTTTGAATTAGTAATCACAAGTGATCAAGTGTTTTTTAACCTGTGGCCACATTTTTCGGTTGATCTTACAAAAAGTAATTAATTAAATAACTAAAAAAAGACAACTTGTGATCATATATTTTAACGATTTTGTTAGATCTTTCATTAATGAAATAGCTAAAGATGATCATTTTGAATGATCATTTAATAAACCTAAGGTCAAGAGAAGCTTGAAATTTTTGGTATAAAACAGGTTTTTCCTAACAACAGCAGCAGTTTATTAGTATTTACAGATGTATTATATGAATTTGTGTATTAAGGTGTGTTTGTATATGTTGCTTTTATATTAAAGATTTATAGAAGCTTTTAAACGATTAAAATGTTTTTATAATTTTGAATTGTGGTGGGTTTGGTTGGGTGTTTTTACAAAAATCGTATTTTGTCTCAAAAATTTTCAAATAGGTATTTTGTTACTTTTTCAAGTTGTTTTCTTTGTATATTTTTAAATTAAATTTTAACTTATGATTTCTCTGATAACAAATTAATGCAAAACTCGTGTAACTTGTTTAGTCTTAGACCCAGACAGACAAACAACAGACACTTCGACGCTTTGAAAATATGTTTGAAGAGCTAAAAAAGCAAAAAAAAGTTTAAGTGGTTTTAAATTAACAAGACATAAAACAACTCATCAAAATTAAGACTCTTCTCCACTTTTAAGGGTCAATACAAAAGAAGCAAATTCATTTTTTTTAATTTTATCATCATTTTAATTTCTATTTTAATTGTATGATTTTAAAATTTATTGGACACGTACATTGTTCAATCTTCTCTCTTAGAAACTTGGCTATTGTTATGGTAAATTCAATTAAGATTTTTATTACCAAAAATGTTATCGTCAACAATTCGTAATCTCTAAAGAGACAATGCAAATTATATAAAATAAAATACAATACAAGACAAAATATTGTAAAATTAATATGATTTTAAAGTCACCAGTCAATTTCATCAGTTTGATTTACGGCCAATATTTTATGAAAATTAATAATCGTCTCAAGTTGTTAATAGTTTGTGTTGTCGTCTTCGATAAGAAGAACCAGAATTGATATTTTGGTTAATATTATTTATGGCAATATCTTTACAAATTAGTTTACAAACTTTAAGATATTCACGAAATAAGAATTTTATAGGACTTTAATGGTGATTTTATGTTAAACAAATTATTAAAAATGTCAAGCAGTTTTTGAATTATGGTTTTATTTGTTCGGTAAAGTTATAAACACTTACGTTTATGCAAAAAAAAAAAAAAATGTTAAAGATTATAAAATATTTTGGCTTAAAACCAGATAATCTAAGTTTCTTAAGGCCATATTAGTGTCAGTTGTTCACTTTGTTAAACTCAAGATATCACTGAAGAAATACTAAAGAATTAAAAAGTGCTATGGTCGGTGAAGCCCGACCATACGATACCCTTCACCACTAAGGTCAAAGGTGTTCTTTTTCGTATATAAAGACAAATATTTGCTAAATTTTGTCATCATACAAACATTTTCTCAAGACTTGTATATTTAAGATATTTCTGTCATTTGGGCTTATATGAGGGCTAGCGTCAAATGTGGACTGATTATCTTGAAATTTAGCAAATTGATTACAAACATTGTTACAAAAATTACGTTGAAAAAAAGAAATAAACTAAAAATTTTCATTATCTTCATATTTTCGAGCTTTTGAGTGATATTTATCTCATATAGTGCGCTTTGATGGAAGAGTTTGTATGGAAGCTATGGTCAAATGTGGACCGATTTTAACGAAATTTTGTGCAGAGATTTTGGTTCCAGTGTGTGGTTAAAATTTCATAAAAAATTTGTGATATTTGTGGCTAAGATATCAATTCCGGAATGTGGGACCTATGGGAGGTACCATAAATAATGCACCGATTTTGAAGAATTTCAATAGCCATGGTCTCACTATAATGAAAATTTACTTGTGCCTATTTTTATTAAATTATCTTTTGCATGGACCAGCCATCCAAACGGACGGATGGACTGACATCGCTAAATCAACTCAGAAAGCGATTCCAAGTCTATTGGTATACTAAACACAAACATTTCTTTGAGTTACATACATCAGCACAAATTTGAACTATTTATACACTACAACACTAAAGGTAGGAATAGTAACAAACGTTTTTGTTTTATCAATTTTGCAAAAAATACACTTTTTAGTCTATTTTGTACATTTTTCCCAGAAATGTTTACGACTTTTTTGAATATAAGTAAAAAAAATGGGGGAATATTAAGTTCGTAATTTCCTCAAAATTGGCTAAATTTTGAATCCTTATAAAATTCAAGACGATTGGGCGATTTCCACCTGTCTGTCTGTCTGTCCGGCTGTCCGTCTGTCCGTCTGTCTGTCTGTCGGTTTACATTTGATCATAGCTCCCGTATAACCTCGCATAGGCCAATCACTAAGTAGCTAATACATAACAAATTTCACCATAGCTACCATAAATGCGAATAAATAATAACTTATACTAGCTATGACCCTTAAATTTAGCATAAAGAAGTCTTATATTCACGCTAGCTAGTGTGCAATTTTGTCACAATCGGTCACCATTTGACCATAGCTCTCATATAAAAATTTACGAAAACACGAAAATATCGAAATGAAAGGTAGTTTCCGTCTGTTATGTCAAATGAAAGCATGATAGCGCCTTAAAAAAAACCTAGAGGGCAAAATTGTACAAAAGAATCTTCGACATCTTGAAAAACTTTTATATTTAAAATGGGCGAAATCGGTTCATATTAAGTTAGATCTCCCATATAAGCCTGACCCTGGAATTACATTAATGCTGATAAATTGAATACAATTGTAATAGCTATGATGACTTAATTAAAAACAGAGAAATTTTATGGAATTCTTGGTTAGTATATAAAATTTTATAGGAATCGGTCCATATTTGACTACACCTTTTATATAGAAACCACTTCCGGAAACCACTAAAATGCCACAAAGGCCTGTTAAGAGCTATTAAATTAGAAACAATAACAAATACGGCCACTAAATTTCGCAAAAATAAACTTTATATAAATAGGGGCCAGTATATACAATTTTGTGACAATCGGTCAACATTTGGCTATAGTTTTTTTATATACAACATCCGCACCTACGAAATTAGATAGCTATCAATCAATGTTCAGTCCAGACTTTATATACGGTTGATGCATACTTCTAGCAAAGTATATGGACCTGACGTATTACTATTATTATGTTTACCCGAATTACATATTAAGAGCAACGAAAAGTATTTAACTCATTAATGTAAAACTATACCTGGTCATGGGACAAAATTTTGTGCAAAGTAAAGACTAGGGAAACCACTTAGATACTCTTAAATTTTGAACTGTAAAGCTATTGCAACCGGATTTAGTCCAAAGATTTTACCAACAATACCAGCTAGAGTAACAAATGTTTTCGAATTTGGTCCACATTTTGAAAAAGTTACACCCTCGTATATACATATATGAGATATATTTAAAAAATTAATACAATTTGATGGTGGATATATAAGATTCCCGAATATAACACATGTTAGTTTATTTTGTAAATTTTTCTCAAAAATGTTTCAGACTATTTTGAATCAAGGTATAAAATTGACAGTATAATCAAAGTGTATTTTTTACTTAACTATTATAAATGCTTTAAAAATAATTAAAAAAAAAACGTCTCCTTGACTTTCTCTTGAAATCAATCAAATGATTTTACTAACGAGCTTGACATTCCTATAATTTTTTTTTTATGCAAACCTATCCATAGATTTAGCTAAACTATAAGAAATATATAAAAAAAACTTAAAACCTAATGAATGTCAAGAAAATCGAAGAAAAAAAAATAATTTAAATTCTAAGCACTTAAGATTTAAGACTGTGGAAAAAGATTGCTAAAGAAAAACAGAAAAGAAACTACACTCCCCCTAGACAGATTTAGATTAAATAACGTAAAAACTAAAACGGAATAAATATCTTAAATATCTTAACGGAATAAATATCTTAAGTAAAGTATTTAAATAAACTTTAAGAAAACAGTATTCAGTATTTAACTAAACTTAAGCTATAAACGCTCAATAGTATTATCAGTGACAACGACTTCTTAATATGAAGTATGTTTTGGGTATGTAGTACATACATACACACTATGTACTAAACTTATGCCAGAATTTGCTACGACTTTTGTACTCGTACTAGATATGTAGGTATGTTTTATTTATATTTGTAGCTATTCTACCATTTCAATTAGTTTGTACTTGTAGTTTGTTTTACCAACACCTGAACAATAACTAAAATGTGTTTGTTAATATAATTTATACAAGTTCATGTTAGATTGTATAGTGAATGGGTGGGTGTGGAATAAATCCTTGATTTATATTTTAAGATTCTTCATAAAGTTAGTCATTTATTTCAAGAGTTTGTTCCTTTTCTTTAGGTCTTTTCTGTTCATTATGTATATTGTTTGCTTAGGCGATACTATAAGAATAACTACCTGATACTAAATGATACCAAAATCATTTGTAGCCATCCACATCAAAAGTTTACTTACATTTTTTCTAAGAAAATTGAAAAAATATTTTGAACCTTAATTTGTTACAATATTTCCTATTCTTCTTAAGCTAGTAATTTTAAACAATATGAACATTTTCCTCAAAAAAATCTAAATATACACTTTGATTTTTCTATTTGAAATACAACTTTCTAGTGTTTTTGTCTTTTTTAATGAAAAAGTTAATTTTTACGTTTTGGAGTGGATCTCTACATTTGCTTTATTTGAGTTAGCATTTTGTATTTAATTGTATTTCTATTGTATTTTGTAGATTTTTATTTTAAAAGTATTGCTAATTGCATAACAATGAGAATAAGAATTTGATTCATTAGTATAGGCAGGAGTTTAAAAGAAATGTTTCTTTAATATATCAACACATCATGTTGATCAAAATATAATCTTATCAATTTCATTATCCAGGGGAGTTATCTATAAGACAACTCTACAAAATTAAACTTTTTGCTTTACAATTGACCTTCACTATATTATTTTTTTATTTATTGTGGTCTCCTAAGTATAAAATTTAAAATTCTATGGAAATTTTTTTATAAAATTTGCCATTTTTCAAGCGGCTGATCTATTCATTTTATCATATCTTTAAAACATAATGTTCGGTTTTGTTGAAAATTACAGAATAGAATAACCAAAACAAATGTCTTTAAGTACTTTTAAAATAATTTTCTGATATGCTTTACGGATTTGGAGTTATTTGCATTTCATTGTAATTTTTATCTTTAATTTTTATTTTTTTTTATTTATTAAAAATTCATAAAAAATCGAAGATGATAAAAAATATGCCATTTTTATTAAAAGGTCAAAAAATTGTGAAAGTTTTAAATAAAATAAACCTCATTTCCTAAAAATCCCTCCATAACTAGTGATTTTGTTAACAAAAAAGTAAATGAAGTGAGTAGCAATGCCAAGTCTCATTAAGTATTTTTAAAATTTCACCCGTTACTTAGTTTTAAATTTTTTTTAATTTTTCATATGAAAAATGTTTGATAATTTTCACTTTATCTCTTAATATATAAAAATTAATGCCACTTTTCGTTGTAATTTTATAACTCATGAACGGACATACCTGTCCTAATCAAATGTTTAGGCTTTGTTCGACCTATTTAGTAGATGGTTTATGTGAAGTTTGTTAAAAATCGGTCGATCGGTTCTTTGTTTATCACATTTTTTGCAACAAATCAATTACATTGTAATTTTTAGAGTTTTTAAAATCTATGGAAATTTTTTATGTTTACATATTGTATAATATGTATAAATAATTTCCATATATTGCAAAAACTCTATAAATTGAAAATTACTCAAAACAAATTAAATCGTAAACTGTACATCTGATCATGATATGATCTCAGGCAATGTTATTGTGCATGAGCCGACGAAGATTTCTAACTTTTATTGCATTATTTGTAACAAATTAATCAGTTATTTTATAGAGTTTATAAAATCTATGGAAATTTTGTATATTAACATATTGTATAATATAATTTTCGTGTATTGCATAAACTTTATAAATTGAAAATTTCTCAAAATGCATTATATCTGAAACTGTGCATCTGATCATGATATGATTTTAAGCAATGTTGTTGTGCATGAACCGACGAAAATTTCTAAGTTGGTATGATGAATTTCCGACAGGTGGCGCGACTGAATTTATCACATTTTTTGCAACAAATTAATCAGTATTTTCTTAGAGTTTATAAAATATATGGAAATTTTTTATATTAATATATTGTATAATATATTTTCCATATATTGCATAAACTCTATAAATTGAAATTTACTCAAAATGTATTTGATAGCAAACAGTGCATTTGATCACGATTAATTTCTGATAGATGGCGTCACTAAAAATGATTCAAAATAAATTGAATCGTAAGCTATGCATTTGATCATGTGTTGATTGGACATAATAAATAAAATTATTCCAAATTAAATGGATATTTGTGTAGCGTCTTTCCATCAAATTTATTTAAGTTAAAAAAATTGTTAAATAAAGAAATTGTCTCATCAGGGCTTAAAGCAAATTTTGCAGTAAATCCGCCAGTGTTTCTTCCAACGAATTTGGATAAGCCATTCCACTTTCCATAAGCCATAATACAATCAATGGAACGACCTCTATATAAGCTTGCAAAAGTTTATATTAACATAACAAGAGAATTTAGTTCCCAATAAAACGTGGTCTTAATTTTTTGAATCAGACGAAAAATCTATTAATTATTATTAAGTTTTTCATAAGCCGACTAGACCATATACTACGTACTACCATGGTAATACTCATGTAAACATTGTTTAACAGAAATTCGTAACAAAACGTATTTTTTTAAAAATTTTGGGACATTGAACATTTAATTAAAAACTTTTACTACAGTGTATTGCACTAAGATCCCAATATATTACAATTATTTATTATTTTAATAAAAAGTTTTTTGATAAAACCAAAACCTCGACGCGTTGGTTGGTTAGGCCATATTCACATATCTTATTTGAGGGACAGAATAAATACGAATTATTGTGTCTAACAAATATCAACATAAAGCGATGACTATCATCTGAACAGAAACACACAACATTTTTCAGTTTTTTCTTTATTTCCCAAAATTTTAACTTTACAAAAAGTTGAATAACTTTTATAAATGTTAATCGATATCAATGTCTTATAGATTTTTATAGAAAACAGTTGAGATAATTGCTTTTGAATATTGAAGATTACGAAAGAATTAAAATAAAAGCGAAACTTTTGATAAAAACTGACCTATTTTCTTAAAATATATACCCTGGTTTAGTTTGTAAAAGCTTAATCCCTTAGCTTTCCAAAACTTGTCACAATTTTTAAATCGCTCTGCAAGTGTAAGAGTTATAGGTAATAAAGTACTACGACCTACCCGAAAATTGTTTATTGCGAATATCTCAAAATTTTGTACGTATTACGAAATCTTTAAAAATGGTTTTTGTATGTCCTCACCTAGGCCTATAAACCCCACTAGGTCGCTTTCCATGTTTTTAAAAAAGTTGCTCATTTGTGAAACCGTATAATTGTTGTTATAAAAATCTACTAAATAACGATTTTTTCTTTAGTAATATTAACCCTTTGCGACTGACGTGGCAATCTAGCTGACAGCAACGAAGTCTGTGTTCTATGCCCGGTCGCAGCAACATTAATTTCTGTAGCTATTAATTTCTATTAAAATTTTTAATCGGTGGTAAGCCTACTGCAGAAACACGCCTTCGATGTAAAAGAAATTAAATTGGCTATAAAACGAAAACCTTACCAATGCGCCAAAATAACTTCAGCACAACTTCAGTGTTCTAAAAATAGACATGACGTGTAATTACACTATTGATCAAAATCTTTCAACCAACTTTTTCGAATAGGTTCATATTTGACCATTCCTATATATGACCCATTGTTGAATATGACTGTTAATAGCATCTATAATTGTTTTGATTAAATTTAAATATTTTCTTTTAAAAAGGATTTTTCCATTCATTTTTCATTGTATTTTGTAGTTACAAAGAAAATCCCCTTTAATAGCAATAGAAATCCTCCATTTTTAAAAAGAACTTTTAAATAAAATCTCATACATTTGCAGCTCTACTTCCACATCTAAAGTCTTTATGACAAAAATTAGCAAGAAATACGAACGAAGAAAAATAATAGAAAATTAAAGCAAAGTCTCTTGCTATTTTATTGGCCAATTATTTTGCCTTTTCGAAATGTTAAATGTTGGCTATATTATTTTGTCAAGAATACTCCTGTGTAGGTTTGGCAATTTGAAATAATGCTAAGTACACTTAAACTTCAGTTCGTTTTCTCGTACTTAGTTATAAGATTTTTTTTATTCGAATTTAATCCCCTTCATTATGAAATAGTATAAAAATGTTCTTGCTAGTTTGCTGCTGCTGCTGATGGTGATTTGGCATATTAAGGTAGGCATATTATTAGGGTGGGTCAATGGAAATTTAATTAGAAAAGAGGGGGTAAAATAATAAATATTGCTAAGACTACTAGTCGGTTACAAAATTTACTAATTAATAGGATATATATAATTAATTGGATATATAAACATATTCTGAGATATACGTTTAGAAAATTTATTACAATTGAAACTTTTTGTTAGCCAAAAATCATTCAAGCTTTATTTTGGTTTTTGTAATGGAAAAAACCTGTTTCTGGTACCAGTCTAATGCATATTTGCAGTTGCGTATTTGTTGTTTTTAGTCCCTGTTTGATTTGTTTTTTGTATTACGTATAAGTATGAGTTTGACTACTGTTCACCGACGATCACCACTACCACCAGCCATCATCATTATTATCAAGTTTTCATAATAAAGAACCAACAATAAGATTTTATGCAAATTTTATGCAATTTTTGTTTTTGCTCGTGTTGTTGTTGTCCTTATAATTGTTGTTGCTGCTGTTATTTTTATTTAAGAATAATTTATGTTTATTTTCGAACAATTTTTATTCTGTTAATTATTTCTTTCGTAGGTTTTTTTGTTTATTTATTCGGTTTATTTAAATTGAAAACAAAACAAAAGCAACTCAAAATGCCTGGAAAATGTTGGCAACAAAAAAAAAACAAAAAAAAAAAGACAATACAAAAATTTATTTCGTAAAATGGTGTGTAAATAATTTGTGTCCGTAATGTTTATTTTATAAAATTGTTTTCTTTTATTTTAACATTTTGTTGTTGTCTTTATTGATTTTATTCATTTATGCTCATTGTTTGTTGTATTTGTTGTATTCCTTGTAGTATTTATCTGTGCAACAATAATTTGTGTGAGTGGACATGTTGTGCATATTTATGACTATTTAAATTAATTCAGATTTTCAAAGGAAAGATTATTTCATGGTATTAAGGTGGATAATGTTGGGAAAGATGAACAAGTGGTGGGGGGAAGGAGGGGGAAGAAGGGGGAAGATAAGGCTTCAGTAATCCAGAAAACTCCTTAGTTTTAATGTGAGCATATGACAATATTTGTATAAAGATTATGAAGAGGAATTAATGTTAGAAGGTGTTAGACAAATAGGACGTGACTATATTTAAAAGATTCTATAGAAACCATTTTTTAATATCAAAAACTTTTGTCATAAAAATTGTTCTATAAACATTTTGGATAGAAAAGTTTTCTGTACAAAATTTATACAGAAAAATTTTTCTATAAAAATTTAGAGAAAAATTTTCTATAAAAATTTTACATAAAAAATTTTTCTATAAAAATTTTACATAGAAAATTTTCTAAGAATTTTGGATAAAAATTCTATATTGAAAATTTTTCCATAAAAATTTTATGTAGAAAATTTTTCTACAGAATATTTTTTTATAAAAATTATATACAAAATTTGTGTACAAAAATTACATAAAGAAAATTTGTCGATAAAAATTTGATATAGAAAATGTTCCTTTAGAAATTTTATATGGAAAAATTGTCTATAAAAATTTTATATAGAAAATTCTTCTATAGAAATTATATGTAGATCATTTTTCTAAAAAAAATTGTATCTGGAATATATTCTATAAGAATTTTCTAAGGAACATTTTTCTATCAAAATTTTATATAGAACATTTTTTTAAAAAATTTTTATATAAAAAAAAAATTTTATAGAAAAATTTTCTAAATAAAATTTTTATAGAAAAATTTTATATAGAAAATTTTTCTATAAAAATTTTATATAGAAAATTCTTCTATAAAAATTTTATATAGAAAATTCTTCTATAAAAAATTTAAATAAAGAAAATTTTTCTATAAAAATTTTATATAGAAAATTTTTCTATAAAAATTTTATAAAGAAAATTTTTCTATAAAAATTTTATATAGAAAATTTTTCTATAAAATTTTTATATAGAAAATTTTTTTATAAAAATTTTGTATGGAAATTTTTTAATTAAAATTAAAAAATTTTTCTTTTAAAATTCTATACAGAAAATTTTTATATAAATATTTATATAAAAAATTTTTCTATAAAAATTTTATATAGAAAATTTTGTTATGAAAATTTTATATATAAAATTTTTTTATAAAAATTTTACATAGAAAATTTTTCTATAAAAATTTTATATAGAAAATTTTTCTATAAAAATTTTATATAGAAAATTTTTTTTTTATATAAAAATTTTGTAGAAAAAAAAATTTATATAGAAAATTTTTCTATAAAACTTTTATATAGAAAATCTTTTTTATAAAAATTTTATATAGAAAACCTTTTTTATAAAAATTTTATATAGAAAACTTTTATATAAAATTTTATATAGAAAATTTTTCTATAAAAATTTTATATAGAAAATTTTTCTATAAAAATTTAATATAGAAAATTTTTTTAAAAAAATTTTATGTAGAAAAATTTTTCTATAAAAATTATGGCTAGAAAATTTTTCTATAAAAATTTTATATAGAATAATTTTCTATAAAAATTTTATATAGAAAAATTTTCTATAAAAATTTTATATAGAAAAATTTTCTATAAAAATTTTATATAGAAAATTTTTTATAAAAATTTTATATAGAAAATTTTTTATAAAAATTTTATATAGAAAATTTTTTATAAAAATTTTATATAGAAAATTTTTTATAAAAATTTTATATAGAAAATTTTTCTATAAAAATTTTACATAGAAAATTTTTCTATAAATAATTTTTCAGTAAAAATTTTATATAGAAAATTTTTCTATATTAATTCAAAATTTTGATATAAATTTTTCTATAAAAATTTTATTTAGAAATTTTTTCTATAAAAATTTTCTATGGTTTTTCTATAAAAATTTTATATAGAAAATTTTTCTATAAAAATTTTATATAGAAAATTTTTCTATAAAAATTTTATATAGAAAATTTTTCTATAAAAATTTTATATAGAAAATTTTTTTATAAAAATTTTATATTGAAAATTTTTCTATAAAAATTTTATATTGAAAATTTTTCTATAAAAATTTTATATAAAAAATTTTATAAAAAAATTTTTCTATAAAAATTTTATATCGAAAAATTTTCTATAAAAATTTCATAAATAAAATTTTTCTATAAAAATTTTATACCGAAAATTTTTCTAAAAAAAAGGTTTTCGATCTGTCTAAATTGGGGATAATCCTCCTGAATAGATGGCTTAACCAACCATCGAAACGCGTCGAGGAATTTGGTTTCTCCGCAAACATTTTTTGGCTTTTTATCAATAAATTGATCTGTTACATTAATAAATAAATGTAACAGGTTTGGGATCAAATGGAAATACTCTTCTTTTTGAATAAAAATTTTATATAGAAAATTTTTCTTTAAAAATTTTATATTGAAAATTTTTCTATTAAAATTTTAGATAGAAAATTTTTCCATAAAAATTTTTTATAGGAAATTTTTCTATAAAAATTTTATGGATCAAATTTTTACAGACAAATCTTCTATATAAAATTTTTATATAAAAATTTTATTACAAAAAATTTATATAGAAAATTTTAGATAGCACATTATTCTATAAAAAATGTATACAGAAAATTCTTTTATACAAATTTTATAAAGAAAATTTTCTAAAAGAATTTTATATAGAAAATTTGTCTGTAAAAATTTGATATAGAAAATTTTTATGTATTAATTTCATAAAAAAAAAATTTTCTGAAAATGTATTATACAGAAAATTTTTCTATAAAAATTTTATATCAAAAAATTTTCCATAAAAATTTTATAATCAAAAAATTTTCTATCAAATTATTTCTATTTAAATTTTAGATAGAAAATTGTTCCATTAAAATTTTAGATAGAAAATTTTTCCATTAAGAATTTAGATAGAAAATTGTATATAGAAAATTTTTCAATAAAAATCCATATAGAAGTTTTTTCTATAGAAAATATTTTTATTATGTAAAAACTTTTTATAAAAGATATTTTAGAAGAATATTTTCTTTAGAAAATTTTTGATAAAAATTTTATATAGAAAAATGTTTGATATTTCTTAACTTTTCCAGTGTAATTTATTGATTTCATTGCAGAAAAGTTTCAATATTATTACTTCTCACTTATAATATTCACATTTAAATCAATATTAATTCAAACTGCAAAGTAGAGGCTTAAGAGATTTCTAAACTTTTCACTTGAAATAAATTTATTACTTTTTGTTTCAAATAAACTTTACATTTAGGTTTTAATACTTACAAGTAAAAGTATAAAGTAAAAATTTAATAAATTTCCATTTCAATTACCTGAAAAGAAAAAAAGTAAAACATTTTAATTTAAGTTAAAAATATTTTGTATTCTATGTAGGAACAATAAATTTTACTGGTTACTTACATACAACATGTATACATACATACATGGAAATTCTTAATTCCAGATACAAATTAATTTAGAAATTCATATTGTTGAAAACTATGCAAAATCTGGATTAAAAAACAAATTTTTTGGAAAATTTTCTAGAAAAATTTTTGTGCAAAATATAAAATGATAGGTACTTAAGCAATATCATTTTTTGTTTGTTTTGTTGGTCCAAATACAAAGCCTTTATATGAAAACAATAGCTAAAGGTAATAAAAGAATTGTGTCTATTTTAAACAGAATTTTTCTAAACTATTATGGACAATGTAGAAAATACATTTTTATTGTATCTAAAAATTTGCAGAAATGAAACAAAATATAATAGTAACTATTTGGGAAAATTTATGCACATGTGATTGTAAAAGAAAAATCTTTAGACAACAAAAATAAGCAACAACAAACTGTTAACACAAATGAAAAGCTTTGTAATAGGGATTATAAATTCGTAGAATATCTGGTGAGAGAAAAATTTTCTATATAATTGGAGTAAACATGAAAATTAGATTTGGGGATTTTTTTAGGTTATCCCTTAATATTACAAACTTTCAAAATGCTTAAGCATCAAATAGCCCCCATGTCTAGGGAGTTTCAGATCAAAAAATTTAAATATACAATTTTAGATATAAATTTTGTTATAGAAATATTTGAGATACAAAATTTTTTCATGGTAAAATTTTTAAGATTTTCTTAACAATTTTTTTGTGTAAAATACGATTTTTTAATTTCCAATATGAAATTTTTCACAAAAAATCGTTTGATGTAAATTTAAATATAGAAGATCGTAACTTTGTTATAAAATCTTTCAAATGCATATTTTCCATATAAAATTTTTCGTTAAAGAGATTTGGATAGAAAAATTTCCGATATAAAATTTTTCGGTGAAATATTTTTATGAAGGTATCCAAAATATTTTCATGGCAAAATTCATATCGAATATATTTCTATGAAAAAATTATGATACAAAATTTTTGATATGGATTTTGTTCTAGAGTTATTTCGATATTCAATTGTTTATAGAAAAATTTCGATAGAATATTTCGAACAAAATTTTTGATATGAATTTTGAAATACAAAATTTTTGATATGAATTTTGTTACAGAAATATTTTGGATATAAAATTTTGCATAGAAAAATTTCGTATTAACTTTCCACATAAAATTTAAATAGAAACATTTTTGATAAAAAAAAGTTTTCACAGAAAATTTTTTTGAATTTAATTAATTTTAAGCAAAATTTTAAACAGAAAATGTTTTGATATAAAAAGATTCGATATGAATTTTTTGTTTAAAATTTTTTTAGAAAATTTTATTGCAAAAAATTTGTAGATATCCAAAATATTTTCATGGCAAAATTCATATTGAATATTTTTCTATCAAAAAATTATCATATAAAATTTTTGATATGAATTTTGGTTATAGAAATATTTTGGATATTAAATTTTGCATAGAAAAAATTCGATAGAATCTTTCCACATACATATTTAAATAGAAACATGATAAACCTTTTTAAGAAACATTTTTGATCGAAAAGTTTACATAGAAAATTTTTTCGAACTAAATGTTTTGAAGCAAAATTTTAAACGTTCGGATGATAATCTGCGCTTTATGTTGATATTTGTTGGACACAATAATAATTCGTATTTATTCAGTCCCTCAAATTATACATAATGTGAGGTTTTCGCTCTGTCTAGAATTAGGGATAATCCTCCTGATGAGATGGTCTAACCAACCATCGAAACGCGTCGAGGAAAGGTTTCCCCACCAACATTTTTTGGTTTTATCAAAAAACTATTTATTACAATAATAAATAATTATAATAAATTGGGATTCTTAGTGCAATACACTACAGTAAAACTTTTTAATTAAATGTTTGATGTCCCAAATTTTGATAAACCTTTTTAGTAAAATGTTTTGATAGTAAAAAAAATCTAAATCAATTTTTTGTTTAAATTTTTTTATAAATAGATATCCAAAATATTTGCATGGCAAAATTTATACCGAATGTTTTTCTATGAAAAAATTACGATACAAAATTTTTGATATGGGTTTTGTTATAGAAATACTTTGGATACAAAATTTTTTATAGAAAAATTTTCAAAGAATATTTCGTACAAAATTTTTGATATTTTGGTTACTGAAATATTTTGGATATACAAAATTCATAATATAAATTTTGATAGAATTTCCACATAAAAATTTATAGAGAAAACTTTTTGATAAAAAAAAGTTTACATAGAAAATTTTTTCGAAGTAAATTTTTTGAAGCAAAATTTTTAACAGAAAATGTTTTGGTAGAATAAAAAATCGATATCAATTTTTTTGTTTAAACTTTTTTTTTAATTTTTTCTATGAAAATTGTATTTCAAAAAATTTGTAGATATCCAAAATATTTTCATGGAAAAATTCGTGTTGAATATTTTTCGATAAAAAAATTATAGTACAAAATTTTTGAAATTTTTTTTGAAAATTTTTTTGATATAAAATTTTTCATAGCAAAATTCCGATAGAATCATTCGTACAAAATTTTTGATATGAATTTAGAAATACAAAATTTTTGATATAAATTTGGTTATAGAAGTATTTTGGATATACATAAATTCATAAAAAAATTTCGATAGAATTTTCACATTAAAATTTATATAGAAAATTTTTTGATTAAAAAAAGTTTACATACAAAATTTTTCGAAGTAAATTTTTTGAAGCAAAATTTTAAACAGAAAATATTTTGATAGAAAAAAATTCGATATGAATTTTTTGTTTAAAAATTGTATTACAAAAAATTTGTGGAAATCCAAAATAATTTCATGGCAAAATTCGTATCGAATATTTTTTTATAAAAAAATTTGGATACAAAATCTTTGATATAAATTTTGTTATAAAAGTGTTTTCAATATAAAATTTTTCATAGAAAAATTTCGGTAGAATTTTTCGTACAAGATTTTTAACATGAATTTGGAAATACGAAATTTTTAATACAAATTTGGTTATAGAAATATTTTGGATACACAACTTTTCGTAAAAAAATTTCAATCTTTCCACATTAGAATTTAAGTAAATAAATTTTTGATAAAAAAAAATGTAAATAGAAAATCTTTTCGAATTAAATTTTTTAAAGAAAATTTTGAACAGAAAAAATTCGATATGATTTGTTTGTTTTAAATTATTTATTAAATTTTTTTCAATATTTTCTAAATTAAAAAAAAAATTTTGTCTATAAAACTTTTTTAAAGAAAAATATTTAATTTTAATTTTGTTATAAAAAAATTTTGGATACCAAATTTTTGATTCAAAAATCTTCGATATAAGTTTTTTCACAGATATATTTCCAAATTAAAATTTAAAAATAAAAACTTTTGATATAAAAGTTAATTTAAAACAATTTCTGATGAGTAATTTTAAATCTAAAATGTTAGATTTTACATTTTTTCATAACTAAAATTTTGTATCATGTAAATTTTTTTGTTAATATTTTTTTTAAAAAAATTTTAATATTACAATTTTTTTTTAAATTTTTATATTAAATTTTTTAAAAAAAAACTTTGAAATTAAATTTTTCATAGAAAAATTTTGATATTAAATTTTTCATAGAAAAATTTTCGATAAGAACTTTTTTTTTGATAATACAGGAAATTTTTCTATAAAAATTTAATCTGAGAAATTTTATATAAAAAATTTTTCTATAAAAATATTCCACATAAAATTTTTATGGAAAAAATTTCTGTATAAAATTTTTTACATAAAAATTAAATATAGAAAATTTTGTATAATTTTTTTTCCTTAATGAGTAATTTTAGATCTAATATTTTTTATAACTTAAAATAAAATTTGTTTTGTAAAAAATTTTTCTATGTAAAATTTTTCTTAGAAAATATTTTATTATAAAATTTTTAGTAGAAAATTGTTCAACATAAACTTTTATTAAGAACAATTTTTAATATAATATTTTTTATTTAAAAACTTTTGGGACACACAATTTTTCATACTTATAATATAAATTTTACCATCGAGATATTTGCGAAATAAAATTTTTTAAATTTTCCATAAAATTTGATATTGAAAAATCTTCTTAAAAAAATTTTTATAGTGTGTAATTTTCCAACAAAAAATGTTTATACCAAAAAAGAAGTCAATGGATTTTTTTGTCTTATCGCATGGATTAAGCCAACAAATTATTTAAAAATAGTTACACTTGAAAGATTTCACCAAATGTCACTGTTCAACAAACCGCTTCAGAAATCCATAAAATCAAATTTTTAGCCAAAGAATATTCAAATAATGGCACAGAAAAATTTAAAACCCAACAAACTAAAAATTTGTCATGACAAAAACAAATTTGTTATAAGAATTAAGGATTTAAAATAATCCTTAATCGAAAAAATATTAGTCCAAAAAAATATATATACATGTGTATGTTATATAAGGTTTGTTAAATATGTATACCAGTTTTATTTTCTAAGAATGGCTTTAATCATATTAAACTATTAAGCTGTCTTGAAATCTTTGCGTTTGCTGGTTTTTTTTGTGTACATATTTTAGTCTAAAAAGGAAACTCATATAAAATGTTAACATTATTAGGACTTTTTAGATGTCATACTTAAACTCATATAGATTTTGCAAAAACATACATACATATAAAAGTTTGGTTGTAGACTCTCATGGCTTGGGCATGTCCTACATACTACAAACAACAAAAAAAAAAAAAAAACACCAGGATACAAGAATTTAACTATTACTAAAGGACTCTCCATAAACCTTGTTATGCTTTAATATATATTTTTTGTCATACTCCTTTTCTGTTCAGTGTTTTTGGTTAATAACATAAAATGTTATTTTCATGTTTAAGTATCACTTTGTGTCTACGTGTTTGAACAAGTAGTAGAAGAACGAACGATACAAATAAAAATTAAAATCTAGAAAAAAGAAAATATTATAAACAACACAACACAACACAAAAAAAACTTTTATAAACTTACATACATTTAAGGAGTCCTTATTAAGGACATGTATGAGTATATGTATATTTAGGTATAATTTATATACATTTTGAAAGATTTCGTGACAATAGCCTAAACTATATTTAAAAAAATTCATTTCTATGTTTTGGTTGTAGCTTGAGTAAAATATTTTACCTTTAGTTAGAACTGCTTTCAATATTAGAGTTCTATTTATATTGGGGAAGTGCTTTGTTAAATTTTTTACCAAATTGGACCATATTTAGTCTAGAAAATAATTTCACTGCTTCTTTTTTTTTGTAACTAATTCATCTCGTATAATGGAAAAACTTTAAATATCAAAAATTTTTTATGTGACCTGCTCCGAGAAGAGGAACCTAGTATGTGAAAATAAAGTTTTAAGCAAAATAAAAAATGAAATTTTAATGTTTTTCTCATTTCCATCGATTTTCTCAAGTTCGTTTCGTAAGTTTTTATAGGGTAAATAAATTTTTATCAGAAATCAAACTCAATTTACCTTATTATATATCCCTTTAGGTATCAGAATCCACTCTTAAGTCCAAACCCGTTTTTTGACACACTAGGTCCCTTTTCTCGGAGAAGATCACTTATAAAAAATTTTAAACTGTCAATTTTTCTTCAAATAATTATTAAAGATTTTCTGTTTTTGATAAAATCATCTAAATAAAATTCATAACAATTTAATACCAAAAATTATATTAAATTTTTTGTATATGGGCAAATCCTGCGTGACAGACGATACATTTGTACGGATTTTGTTGTACTTAAATGTATCCAATTGCCGTTCTACACTAGATATCTTTGCACAAATTTCCGATAATATTAGTCAATCGATTGTGACGGACGCTACACACTTTTCGGTACATATTATTCTGTAAAATCCTATAATAACATCTATATATTTGTATCCTAATGTAAATCACACTATAAGTTCTCTTTACGAACCAAGTTCAACTGGAGAAAAAAAGAAAAATTGCACTAGTCAAATTAAAAAAAACCTTTATTTCTGTGACGGACGCTACACACTATGAGCCCTTATTAACTTGATGTTATTAATATCACTCCAATTACTTTTAATGGGTTTTTTACATCTAATTGTATAAAATTTAGCAACCAATCGATTCCTTAATAGATGATTTTGCGATTTTTAAAAACTTTTAAAAAACCTGTTATTTTAAAAAAATTATAACAATTCGAGATGGGTGTAAATAAATTTTTCTATAGAAAATTTTTTTATCAAAAATTTTTCTATAGAAAATTTTTTTTTCAAAAATTTTTCTATAGAAAATTTTTTTATCAAAAATTTTTCTACGGAAAATTTTTTATCAAAAATTTTTCTATAGAAAATTTTTTTAATTATTTGGATGATTCTCGAGCTCATTTATTCCTAAAACTGAAAATTTTTTTATCAAAAATTTTTCTATAGAAAATTTTTTTATAGAAAATTTTTTTTACCAAACATTTTTCTATCAAAAATGTTTCTATAGAAAATGTTTTATCAAAAATTTTTGTATAGAAAATTGTTTTATCAAAAATTTTTCTATAGAAAATTTTTTTATCAAAAATTTTTCTATAAAAAATTTTTTTTTCAAAAAGTTTTCTATAGAAAATTTTTTTATCAAAAATTTTTCTATGGAAAATTTTTTTATCAAAAATTTTTCTATGGAAAATTTTTTATCAAAAATTTTTCTATGGAAAATTTTTTATCAAAAATTTTTTTCTACAGAAAATTGTTTTATCAAAAATTTTTTTATAGAAAAATTTTTTATAAGAAATTTTGCTATAAAATTTTTTTTTTATCAAAAATTTTTCTATAAAAAATTTTTTTATCAAAAATTTTTCCATAGAAAATTTTTTTATCAAAAATTTTTCTATAGTTTTTTTATAGAAAATTTTTTTATCAAACATTTTTCTATCAAAAATTTTTCTATAGAAAATGTTTTATCAAAAATGTTTCTACAGAAAATTTTTTTATTAAAAATTTTTCTATAAATTTTTTTTTTTTTTCAAAAATTTTTATACATAAATTTTTTTTTATCAAAAATTTTTCGAAAGAAAATTTGTATACCCTTTACCACTATAGGTGAAAAGGTTGTTATAAGTTTGTGCTGATGTATATAACATAACAGAAATATTAGACACATCTTTTAGTATACCAAGAGGCGTATAATCATTTTCTGAGTCGATTTAGCGATGTCCGTCAAGTTTATATTTTGCACACATAATTTTTTTTGTAACAACTGTAATCAATCTACCTAATTTCGAGATAATCGGTCCACATTTGACACAAGCTTTCATATAAGTCCAAATGAGGGAAACAGCTTAAATATATAAGTTTTGAAAAAATGTTTGTATGATGCCAAAATTTAGGAAATATTTGTCTTTATACAGAAAAAATAACACCTTTGACCTTATTGGTAAATGGTATCGTATGGTCAGGCTTGACCGACTATAGCACTTTCTTACTTGTTTATAAAAAAAAATTATCAAAAATTTGTTTTATTAAAAATTTTCTTATCAAAATTTTTGTTATCAAAAATGTTTCTACAGAAAATTTTTTTATCAAAAATTTTTCTATAGAAAATTTTTTTATCAAAAATTTTTCTATAAAAAATTTTTTTATCAAAAATTTTGCTATAGAAAATGTTTTTTTCAAAAATGTTTCTACAGAAAATTTTTTTATCAAAAATTTTTCTATAGAAAATTTTTTATCAAAAATATTTCTATAGGAAATTTTTTTATCAAAAATTTTTCTATAGAAAATTTTTTTTATGAAAAATTTTTCTATAGAAAATTTGTTTATCAAAAATTTTTCGTTAGAAATGTTTTTATGAAAAATTGTTCTATGGAAAATGTTTTATCAAAAAGTGTAATCATTAACAATATCTTAAAATTATAGCTTTTAAATTTATTTTTTTTTGTGTATATTAATCTGTTGTTTCCTACTTAACTTGTAACAACTGATAACCCTTTGGGTAGCAAAAACTTATTTTTATATAAAAAGAAATTAAGCAAAATCACCAAAGGTCTCTGGTGTAAAAAAATGTCAACAGAATAGTTTTTATTTTTAAGTTTAAAACAATAATTTACAACATTTACCTTTTTCCTTAAAAAGAGGAAATAAAATGATATTTTTTAGTATTATATATTATAATAATATGAAAAATATCCTTGGATATTTTAAAGAATATACCAAATGATATACATATTTAACAGTATTTCATATTTCATTTGTAGGTTTAATACCAAATATTTTAGTGTCTAAAATATAAACAAATATTAGAGATTTTCCTTCTTGTTTAACTTTTATAAAAACTCATACATACTCTAAAGTTATCTTAAGAAGAAATACATGAATATTTAAGGACGAAACATTAAAATTTACAAAGAACCTTAAATGACACATGCAAGGTTATGTCATTTATACCTTCATTGTGTAAGTAAAGTAAGAGCAAGACGAGGAGAGGGTAAGAAAGAGAGAGTAAAAATGTCATGGAAATCTTCTTAAAAATAGGTTAATTAAAACACTGGCCTTTTAGTGTTTTTATGGCTCTTTATGGAATTGTCTAAAGTTCAAAAATTGTTATTATCTCTAGCAAAAAACAATCTGTTTCATTTCTCTTTCATTTTCTTTTTTTTTACATTAGGTTTCCTTTTTTATTTTCATGCTCATGAATATGTAGAGGATATCCGGACAAATATAATAGTATTAAAACTAAAACATGTTTAAAACCCCTCAAAAGTTTCAACTATTGAACATGGTTTGTTGAAACTACACACACATATACACTAACAAATTACATAGATACAATATATGTATGAATATTTACAAAATTGTCTTGCCTTTTTGACCATTTGGGCCACTAAAGTTTGGGGACATGTTTGACTTGAATTGAGGTTGTTAATATTTTGCTATATTTTTTAGTTCTTTTTTTTCATCTTGGGTTTAAAGTTAAAGTGTCATAAAGAGAGTTGTTTTCTTGTTTGACAAAAATCCTATAAAATTGTTCAAAATGAAAAACTGAAAAAAAACTACACGATATTAATTTGTGAAAACTCGTGCATATTAATGTTTAGTATAATGATAAATGAGTCTGTGCTATAATAGCTTGTAGCACAGAAATAGAAAAAACAAGTAAGAAAGTACTATAGTCGGTCAAGCCCGACCATACGTTACCTTTCGCCACTATGGTCAAAGGTGTTCTTATTCCTGTAGAAAGACAAATATTTGCTACTATTTGCCATCATACTAATATTTTCTCAAAACTTATATATTAAAGCTGTTTTTGTCATTTTGACTTATATGGGGGCTAGGGTCAAATGGGGACCGATTATCTTGAAATTTAGCAAACTGGTTACAGTTTTTACAAAAATTATGTATTATTATGTATAAATTCTCATTATCTTTAGATTTACGAGTCTTTTATTGATTTCTGTTTCATTTAGTGCGTATTGAGTTGAGGGTTTGTATGGGAGCTATAGATAAATGTGGACCGATTTCAACAAAATTTACTATATTGATTTTGGTTTATATAAGCAGTTTTTGTTTAAAATTTCATGAAAAAATATTCATATTTGTGGCCAAAATATCAATTCCGGGAAGTGGGACATATGGGAGGTACCATAAATAATGGACAGCTTTTGACGAATTTCAACAGCCATGGTCCCACTATAAAAAAAAATGATCTGTGCCAAATTTCATCAAATTAACTTTAGAATTGCGACCTGGGGCCAAATGACGGAATTTGATATCAATCGAAATCTTAGATATTTTCAAATCATTTGTATTGCATACTTTAAGGATAATCAAAATTATTTGAAAGATGCACAGTTTACTATATTTTTTTAAGTTATTTGAAAAAAGATGTATAATAGTAAAAGAGTTTAATTGAACTATATATTTTTTAAAAACGAATCAAAATGGATACCAAACCTCAATAAACTTTTTGCATCAAGATCCCTAAAGTATACTTCACAATATTCGCTTAAAAGTCTGAGTTTTCGATCGATATCGAATGCGGTAATTTGACCCCTGTACTTTGATAACATGGTTTACATGGGGGTCCATACCAGAGTTTATAATTTCAATCCCTGGCAAAACCTACTTGAAAAAAAATTATTGGTTATTGGGTATTAGGCTATGAAAAACTTCTCTAACTAATGGATTTGCCGTTCGGAGCTGGTGTTAAAACGAGTCTTAAAATACAATCTTATGCAGGTCATTGTCTGAGGGAAGTATTCTTTGTTCCAATTGGAATGTTATCGTGGGATTTATATAAAGGGTGTCCCAACTAGAACGCAATTTTTGAATTTTAAACAAAACACAGATATTAAAAAAAATTGTGAAACTTTGTTATGTCGTAAAGTAGACAGAATGAGGCTATGTATGGAACAAGATATCGTATTCATTAATTGAGTATTGGAGAGACAACATGAAAATGCTGATTTTGCCGATAAAATCATCTTCAATGCCGAGGCCCATTTCCATTTTGATGGCTTCATCAATAGTCAATCGAGTGATTCAAGAGAAGCAAATGCATCCTCAACGTGTCGTGTGTGCCAGCAAAGCCGTGGTGGAAATCTGCACGATATCTTGTTCCATAGAAAACCTCATTCTGACTACTTTACGATATAATATATTTTCACGATTTTTTTTAAATATCTGTGTTTAATTTAAAAATTGCGTTCTTGTTGGGACATCCTTTATTATACTTATCTACAACTTTCTTAACAATTCTCACAATCAGAATTGCAGTCTAGAAGATACAGATATACTACCACTTTTTTGTTTTCAAACTGCAATGCGAAAAACCTAAAAATATGCAGCAAAAAATGTATGATATATTTTTTCATATTAGAAAATGAAGCTGTTTTCACATCAAGAGTTGTTTGGTTTTTTGAAAATACGCAAATTATTTCTTAAAATTTATGTTTTCGTGTGTATGATTGCAAAACGCGGGTACTGCGAAACGGTTTAAGATATCGTCCTAAATTTTTTCGAATATTATTTCCAAATTTGTTTGTTTTATGACACTGGAAAGGTAATTTTTTACTTGTAATATTTGTTTAACAAAATTTCTAACATACCAAAAAATGATTTTTGAAACCGACCTAAGAAAAACGTATTATTTTCTTATATGAAAAAAAAAAGTAAATAAAAGATAATGTTTGCAAAACTTAACTGTTAAGTACTTACAGACCATGGACTTTTATATCATATGTTACTTTAAAACCTATTTATTCTAAAGTCAATTTTTTGCTGCATATCCTTAGGCATATCGTCAATGACACGAATTTTCGCTGAAAAATTTTAGGAATTTTGTATACAAAATTTGAGTTATAAGCTTTTTTTTAATTATGATTGTCTGGGAAAATTGCTATAATATATTTGCTTTAGTGGCCAAATAATTGATTTAAATGAAGAAAAACTTAATTGTGAAGAAAATTTAATAACTTTGAAGGAACCCACTTGAAGCGGTTAAGAACACTTGTGGAAAACTAAATGAGTTATAGCCCTGTAGTTCTTGGGCTTTAAAATATATCCATAGAAACTGGTTCTATGGATATGTGAGAATAGCTCATTTTGCATGGATGTATAAATAATAAATTTTAAGCTTTGAAATGCTCCATTTTGATCAGCAGGGATGACTCTTCTTAAGGCTGATATTTGCTTTCGAAATCTTGTTGCTATTTTAAATTTTCACACAGTGCAATATTCATCATATGCATGGAAATACTAAGGGAAATATATAACATGATTTCACTTATGGCCAACACAAGTCTGTGAAGCTTTAGACAAATTCCAGCTCACATTCAGTCGCCGGGCACAAAGAGGGTGTGTTTAAAAACCACTTAAGTCTCTTATATTTGTAATGGTTTTTTAATATTTTTTTTTTCTATATTTTTCAAAGTATTTGTGTTAGTTTTATGGGCAATACAAACAAGCAGACTTGCATACATACAGACAGAAATAAATACACATAAAGGGGCACTTATTGTTAACTGACTCAATTCATTCATTGATATAAAAGTTGTTGAGAGCGTTAAGGATTGAATGAGCTAAGAGTGCAAGTCAAGTGATTTAATTGCAAAAAGCATGCAAATAGCGTGATTACAAAAAAATTTACAACTTGTGGTTTTCTATGTTAGAATACTTATGTAAAGAAGTCATTTGTTTGTTAAGGATATACATATGTATGTACATACATTTGTGTCTGTATTTGAATATATTTGTAAGGATTTGTTTGTAAATATTAGTTTTTTTTTTCAATCATAAAATAAACAAACTATTTTATTATACCCTGGTGACTTAAACTTTACAAATAAGCTTGACATGTAAAAAAAGTATATGTTTTAAAAATTAATTTATTAGTTTTGCTTTCATTTATAGTTAAACACCTTCAATTTTTTTGAACAAATATTTATTTGATATAAATTTATTTTTCTAGAAATTAAAGCATATCCTGCAATAAAGCAAAACTAAAAATAGAAAAAAACTAAAAATAGTTTAAACATTTTTAAGTAAATTTTTTGTTTTAATATTTACACTTTTGTTAAATTCTAAAAGAATTTTTAATGTAAATTTGTTAGTATAATTTTGACTCCACAAATTAACAATAACAACACATAGAACTTGTAATTTGCATTTTTAAATATTTTAGCTTATAATTACTTATTATTTTTGCTTTAGCAGTCGGTAATATTTGTTAATGTGTTAACTTTTCGTTTAACTGAGTTTGTAATTACACGGTACGTATGATAAATATTTTAGTAATTATACGTCTGGGTGGGTTCGATGCATATAAAAATCCAAAATTGTCCGAAAAATGTTTTTAGTTATAACAAATCATTTAAGCCCGAACTTATGGTATTTTATATCTTTTGCTAGTGGATATGCACTCAAAGTACTTATAAAGGATTGTTTATTTATTTTTCTAATCTTGTTCATAACCAATTCATTTGAGTTAATAACACAAGGAAAATTCGAAGGAGGGAGAAGAAATCCTTAAGGCATTTTCAAACGAAGTTTGATCTAAGTAAAAAGCCGATATGTCAAACGAAATTTTATCTATACAAACATTTTCGATAAAAAAAAAACTTTTGTAGAAAAATTTTCAATACAAAATTTGACAGTCTTTAATATAAAAAAAAAATATTTTTTTAGAAAATTTTCGATAACAATTTTTTTCTATAGAAATTTTTTGATAAAAAATGTTCTTCTATAGAAAAATTTTAGATGCATTTTTTTTTACATAAAGTTTTTCTATGAAAAAAAAATTTAGATAAAAAGTCTTTTTATACAAAACTTTTCGACAAAAAATAGTTTCTGTAAAAAAATTTATTCTATAGAAAAATTTTCGTTAAAAATTTTTTCTAAAAAAAATTTTTCGAAAAATTTTTGTTTAAACATTTTTTTCTATAGAAAATTTTCGTTTTAAATTTTTCTCTATAGAAAAATTTTTGTTTAAATTTTTTTCTTAAGAAAAATTTTTGATAAAAAAAAACTTTTCTTATAGAAAAATTTTAGTTTAAAATTTTTTCTATAGAAAATTTTTCGATAAAAAAAATGTTTCTACAGAAAAATTTTCGATAACAAATTTTTCAATAAAATGTTTTTTCTATAGATAAATTTTCGATATAAAATATTTTCTATAGAAAATATTTTGACAAAGAATTTTTTCAAAGGAACAATTTTCAATAACAAATTTTTCTATAGAAAACTTTTCGATAAAAATTCTTTTATTGAACAATTTCCGATTAAAAATTTTTTTTACAGAAAAATTTTAGATCAAAAATTATTACTATTGATAAATTTCAAACAAAATTTCAAAACAAAAAAAAAATTTCCATAAAAAACTTTTTCTATAGAAAAATTTTCGATAAAAAAATTTTTCAAAAAAAATTTTTGATAAAAAATTTTTTTATAGAAAAATTTCCGAAAAATTTTTGCTTAAAAATTTGTTCAATACAAAAATTTCCGTTTAATATTTTTTTTATAAAAAAACTTCCGTTTAAAAAATTTTCTGCAGAAAAATTTTCGATCCAATTTTTTTTGTCTACAGAAAAATATTCGATGAAAAATTTTTTCTATAGAAAAATTTAATTTTTATATAGAATAATTTATTTTTTCTATAGAAAAATTTAAGTTTAAATTTTTTTTTTTTAAATTTCGTTTAAAAATTTATTCTTTAGAAAAATTTTTATTTAAAAATTTTTTCTATAGAAAAATTTGTGATAAATTTTTTTTTCTACGTACAAACAAATTTTCGTTTAAAATTTTTTTCAATAGAAAAATTTTTGGTAAAAAAATTTTCTTAGAAAAATTTTTGATAAAGTTTTTTGTTGAATTCTTTCCAAATTTTCGATAAAAATATTTTTTCTATACAAAAATTTTCGACTTAAAATTTTTTCTATTGACAAATTTTAGATCAAAAAATTGTTTCTTTAGAAAAATTTTCAATTAAAAAAATTTCAGTTTAAAAAAATTTTTCTATTGAAAAATTTTGCTTAAAATTTTTTTTTTTCTAGAGAAAAATTTTCGATCAAATTTTTTTTCTACAAATATTCGATAAAAAAATTTTTCTATAGAAAAATTAAGGTTTAAAATTTTTTCTATAGAAAAATTTTCGTTTAAAAATTTATTCTTTAGAAAAATTTGCATTTAAAAATAGTTTCTATAGAAAAATTTGTGATTAAAATTTTTTTCTATGTAAAAACAAATTTTCGTTTAAAATTTCTTTCAATAGAAACATTTTTATTAAAAAAATTTCCTGGAAAAATTTTCGATATTTTTTTTTTTTTTAATTCTTTCTAAATTTCGACTAAAATATATAGAAAACTATACGAAAATTTTCGATTAAAAATTTTTTCTATGGAAAAATTTTAGATCAAAAAATTGTTTCTTTCGAAAAATTTTCAATTCAAAAAATTGTTTTCAATAGAAAAATTGCTTTTACAAAAAATTTTTTCTATACAAAAATTTTCAATTACAAAAGTTTTTTTTCTATAGAAAAATTTTCTATTACAAACATTTTTTTTCTATAGAAAAATATTCGTAAAAGGTTTTTTCTATAGAAAAATTTTTGCTTAGAGTATTTCCAATAGAAAAATTTTCGTTTCAAAATTTTTGCAATAGAAAAATTTTCGTTAAAAAATTTTTTCTGGAGAAAAAAAATTTTTGCTTAAAAATGTTTGCTATAGAAAAAATTTTCATTTAAAAATTTTTTCTATAGAAAAATTTTAGTTTAAAAATTTATTCTATAGAAACAATTTTGGTTTAAAAATTTTTCTAATAAAAGAAGTTTTATCCAAATATTTCCTATAGAAAAACTTTCGGTAAAAAATTTTTTCTACAGAAAAATTTTCATTTAACATTTTTTTAAAGATATATTTCAAAAAAAAATTGTCCAATAATTTTTTCTATAAAAAATGTTGTTTAAAATTGTTGTCTTTAAAAAGTTTTAGTTTGAAGGTTATTTCTAAAGAAAAATTTTTGTTTGAAAATTTTTTCCAAAAAAATTTCATTTGAAAATTTCTTCTGAAAAAAAAAAAAAATATTTGACAAATAATTTTTGTAAAGAAAACTAGCTAAAATAAATTTTTTCTAGATTAAAATCTTTACGATAACAAATTTTTTTCTTTAGAAAAGTTTTCATTAAAAAAAATCTCCTATTGAAATTTTTCGATAAAATATTTTTTTTAAAGAAAGTTTTTCGATTAAAAATTTTAAAAATCGTTACAATTTTTTTGTATAGAAAAATTTTCGTTTAAAAATTTATTCTATAGAAAAATGTTTGTTTCTATAGAAAAACTTTTTAAACGAAAATTTTCGACAAAAATTTTGTTTATAGAAAATTTTACGATTAAAAAGTTTTGATAAAAACATAATTTTAGATTAAAATTTTTATAGGAAAATTACTTAAAATCATATAAATATTTTGGATAAAAAAATTTACTATAGGTAAATTTTCTATAAAAGATTTTGTTTATAGAATAATTAAAATATTTTTATAGATTTTTTTTTAATAAAAAATTTGATCTATTTCTTGTATATTGAAGGTTTATTTATTAATAAGTTGATACAAATTTCTGTTTTTAAAATTGACTAACATCTTTAAGAAAATTAAGTTAAACAAAAAAATGCTTACATACTTTAAATTTTTACGAATAAAGCCTTTAATTCCTAAACCAAAACTCAACCTATACCTTATAACAACTGTATCTATATATTCTTAACAAAACTCATGTATCTTTGTCAAAAAGAAAGTGTAAAACATAAAAAGCCTGGAGCCTAACCAAAAGCAAACTCGTAAGAAATATCGCGTAAACAACGTGTTTTCTAACTTTGCAACAAAAAACAAACAACAACAAAAAAACCCAAAAGAAAACAAGAAATTAAAGCCTTAGAAAAACATGTTTACAAAATATTACAACACTTATACAATTGCACAACACTTGTTCATTTATATGTTCGTATGTATGTATATACAAAAAATACAAACTTTTTTAAAACTTACTACAGTTTAATTTTTTTATCTAACAGCACAGGCAATAAATTTAACGCTTATTTGTTAGAATTGCATTTGAAAGAATGTGTTGTGAGCAACAGAAAATACTCATGTAAAACTCAGGTTCGTTTTGGCTTAAAGTCGGCCGGTAAAAGAAAATATTGTATTTTTTAGTTTAACTTTTGGAAGAGCAAACTATTTAAATTAAAAAAACTAAAAATCTAAATTTTTATAAAGAAAAATTTTTGTTATTCTTAAACATTTACTTTGACTATAGGGCTCTTCTTTTTAAATAGTTTTTATGGAAATTACACGAAAAAAAACTTAAATGGTTGTTCGCCAGTACGCCTTAACTTTTGCATAGACCACAATGAATTTTTTCTGTTTTTTTATTATTTTTACTGGTGTTGTGGTGTGTTTTACTTGTGGTTGTGGTTATTTTAAGTAGTAACCATTGGAAGGATTTTTATAATAAATTATACTGCACTCGAAACTGAAATATTTCATTCTCAATCACTAACACAGTAAAGGTGGGCACCAAACGACTAACAACTAAAGCAGGACATACACACACACACATAGACAGTCAAGTCAACTTATTCAAAATATATACAATCTTGAAGAACAGTAAACCCTCTACATCATAGTTTTTATTTAATATTCTTTCACAATTCTGGGGATTTTGAAGGAATCAGTAAAGTTAACTTAAATATTATTTAAAAATGTCATCCACAAAGTTATCGATAACTTAAGTATTTACAAGAAATGCGCAAGGAAATATAATTATTCTATAGAATGCTTATCCGGAGCCTAATTATTGTATAGACAAGTAGATAACTTAAAAATTCTGCAAGTAAATATCGATTATGATCATTTAAATCAACAATAAATTTCACAGAGAAAAGCTTACGAAAAACTTTAATATTGTATAGATAAGTTATCGATAGCTTGGATATTAAGTAAGAAAGTTATTGTAAGCTTAGTATTCTATAAAAACTTTTAAACAAATTTTAAATTTTTTGAAGATTAATCGATAACTAAAAATTTTGTTTTGTAACTTTAAAAGTTCCCGATAACTATAGGAAAGTTATAGAAAACTTAAGAAGTTTCCAAAAAAAAAACCTAAAATCAACTTAAATTTTCCTTGGGAAAGTAATCGACAATTTTAAATATCTACAGGAAAGTAATCGATAAAAAGCTTCTTCCATAGACAAATTTTCGATACAAAAGTTTTTCTATAAAAGAAATTTCGATGCAAAATTTTTTTCTATAGAAAAATTTTCGATACAAAATTTTTCTATTGAAAAGTTTTCGATAAAAAATGTTTTCTATAGAAAAATTTTCGATTAAAAATTTGTGTATAGAAAAATTTTCGATAAAAAATTTTTTGTATAGAAAAATGTTTCTATAGAAAATTTTTTTATTGAGAATTTTTCTATAGACAATTTTTTTATTGAAAATTTTTCTATAGAAAAATTTTTTTATTGAAAATTTTTCTATAGAAAAATTTTTTTATTGAAAATTTTTTTATAGAAAAATTTTTTATTTAAAATTTTTCTATAGAAAAATTTTTTTAATGAAAATTTTTTTATAGAAAAATTTTTTGATGGTCGTGGGTTCGAGTCGGGCTCAGGTTCATGTCATAAATTATTTTTTTAATTTATGATTTTTAAATTAGATGAATAAATTTTAGGAATACTGAAAAAACTATGTGACACTTAGCAGTGTGGAATGCTGCATTTTCTGTCCCGCTACGGACTTCATCAGCACACTGTGTCACCAACTGTTAGATGCCAGTAGTTAAGATCATCTATTTAACTGAATTCTTAAGCGAAATTGAAAACGAGAATTATGTTAACACTCATTTCTATTTCATCTATGACGATATGATCGATTCAGTTAGACGAACTTATCCACCATAGTTTTTTCCTTTATGTTTTGTATCCCTATCCTTTATTAATCTACATTTACTTTGTACTTTAACCAACTGTCAGCTGGTAATGAAGACAAAGATTTTTGTTTTGACAAGTTTTGTTTTTTATTCTTTTACGTTAATGCAAATTTTGAATTTAGTATCAACTTGAAAGAGTTAATGAAAACATGTAAATCGCGGTGCCCATGCAATTTAATTGAAAGAAATTATTTTTAGTTGAACCAGAAATTTGTGTTGATGGTCGTGGGTTCGAGTCGGGCTCAGGTTCATGTCATAAATTATTTTTTTAATTTATGATTTTTAAATTAGATGAATAAATTTTAGGAATACTGAAAAAACTATGTGACACTTAGCAGTGTGGAATGCTGCATTTTCTGTCCCGCTACGGACTTCATCAGCACACTGTGTCACCAACTGTTAGATGCCAGTAGTTAAGATCATCTATTTAACTGAATTCTTAAGCGAAATTGAAAACGAGAATTATGTTAACACTCATTTCTATTTCACCTATGACCATATGATCGATTCAGTTAGACGAACTTATCCACCATAGTTTTTTCCTTTATGTTTTGTATCCCTATCCTTTATTAATCTACATTTACTTTGTACTTTAACCAACTGTCAGCTGGTAATGAAGACAAAGATTTTTGTTTTGACAAGTTTTGTTTTTTATTCTTTTACGTTAATGCAAATTTTGAATTTAGTATCAACTTGAAAGAGTTAATGAAAACATGTAAATCGCGGTGCCCATGCAATTTAATTGAAAGAAATTATTTTTAGTTGAACCAGAAATTTGTGTTGATGGTCGTGGGTTCGAGTCGGGCTCAGGTTCATGTCATAAATTATTTTTTTAATTTATGATTTTTAAATTAGATGAATAAATTTTAGGAATACTGAAAAAACTATGTGACACTTAGCAGTGTGGAATGCTGCATTTTCTGTCCCGCTACGGACTTCATCAGCACACTGTGTCACCAACTGTTAGATGCCAGTAGTTAAGATCATCTATTTAACTGAATTCTTAAGCGAAATTGAAAACGAGAATTATGTTAACACTCATTTCTATTTCACCTATGACCATATGATCGATTCAGTTAGACGAACTTATCCACCATAGTTTTTTCCTTTATGTTTTGTATCCCTATCCTTTATTAATCTACATTTACTTTGTACTTTAACCAACTGTCAGCTGGTAATGAAGACAAAGATTTTTGTTTTGACAAGTTTTGTTTTTTATTCTTTTACGTTAATGCAAATTTTGAATTTAGTATCAACTTGAAAGAGTTAATGAAAACATGTAAATCGCGGTGCCCATGCAATTTAATTGAAAGAAATTATTTTTAGTTGAACCAGAAATTTGTGTTGATGGTCGTGGGTTCGAGTCGGGCTCAGGTTCATGTCATAAATTATTTTTTTAATTTATGATTTTTAAATTAGATGAATAAATTTTAGGAATACTGAAAAAACTATGTGACACTTAGCAGTGTGGAATGCTGCATTTTCTGTCCCGCTACGGACTTCATCAGCACACTGTGTCACCAACTGTTAGATGCCAGTAGTTAAGATCATCTATTTAACTGAATTCTTAAGCGAAATTGAAAACGAGAATTATGTTAACACTCATTTCTATTTCACCTATGACCATATGATCGATTCAGTTAGACGAACTTATCCACCATAGTTTTTTCCTTTATGTTTTGTATCCCTATCCTTTATTAATCTACATTTACTTTGTACTTTAACCAACTGTCAGCTGGTAATGAAAACAAAGATTTTTGTTTTGACAAGTTTTGTTTTTTATTCTTTTACGTTAATGCAAATTTTGAATTTAGTATCAACTTGAAAGAGTTAATGAAAACATGTAAATCGCGGTGCCCATGCAATTTAATTGAAAGAAATTATTTTTAGTTGAACCAGAAATTTGTGTTGATGGTCGTGGGTTCGAGTCGGGCTCAGGTTCATGTCATAAATTATTTTTTTAATTTATGATTTTTAAATTAGATGAATAAATTTTAGGAATACTGAAAAAACTATGTGACACTTAGCAGTGTGGAATGCTGCATTTTCTGTCCCGCTACGGACTTCATCAGCACACTGTGTCACCAACTGTTAGATGCCAGTAGTTAAGATCATCTATTTAACTGAATTCTTAAGCGAAATTGAAAACGAGAATTATGTTAACACTCATTTCTATTTCACCTATGACCATATGATCGATTCAGTTAGACGAACTTATCCACCATAGTTTTTTCCTTTATGTTTTGTATCCCTATCCTTTATTAATCTACATTTACTTTGTACTTTAACCAACTGTCAGCTGGTAATGAAGACAAAGATTTTTGTTTTGACAAGTTTTGTTTTTTATTCTTTTACGTTAATGCAAATTTTGAATTTAGTATCGAGCCCGACTCGAACCCACGACCATCAACACAAATTTCTGGTTCAACTAAAAATAATTTCTTTCGAAAAATTTTTTATTTAAAATTTTTCTATAGAAAAATTTTGTTATTAAAAACTTTCCTATAGAAAATTTTTTTTACTGAAAATTTTACTATACAAAAAAATTTATATATAGAAAAATTTTCAATAAAAAAATTATTCTATAGAAAAATTTTCAATAAAAAAATTTTTCTATAGAAAAATTTTCAATAAAAAAATTTTTCTATTGAAAAATTTTCAATAAAAAAATTTTTCTATAGAAAAATTTTCAATAAAAAAATTTTTCTATAGAAAAATTTTCAATAAAAAAATTTTTCTATAGAAAAATTTTCAATAAAAAAATTTTTCTATAGAAAAAATTTTTCTATAGAAAAATTTTCAATAAAAAAATTTTTCTATAGAAAAATTTTCAATAAAAAAATTTTTCTATAGAAAAATTTTCAATAAAAAAAACTTTCTATAGAAAAATTTTCTATAAAAAAATTTTTCTATAGAAAAATTTTCAATAAAAAAATTTTTCTATAGAAAAATTTTCTATAGAAAAATTTTCAATAAAAAAATTTTTCTATAGAAAAATTTTCAATAAAAAAATTTTTCTATAGAAAAATTTTCAATAAAAAAATTTTTTTATAGAAAAATTTTCAATAAAAAAATTTTTCTATAGAAAAATTTTCAATAAAAAAATTTTTCTATAGAAAAATTTTCAATAAAAAAATTTTTCTATAGAAAAATTTTCAATAAAAAAAATTTTCTATAGAAAAATTTTCAATTAAACAATTTTTCTATAGAAAAACTTTCAATAAAAAAATTTTTCTATAGAAAAATTTTCAATAAAAAAATGTTTCCATAAAAAAATTTTCGATATCAGTTTTTTGCAAGTTCAGTATAAAAGCTATAATTAACTTTAATATTATTTTAAAAAAAGTTACCTGTTACTTTAACATACTATTAACAAATTTTCGATATCTTAAACATTCTATAGAGAATTAATGAATAACTTCAATTTTCTATTTAAAAGTTATCCCTAACCTAAGTTATCTCTAAAAAAGTTATCGATAACTGAAATAATCTAAAAAAAAATTAAAGATTACTAGAATTTTCTTCTAAAAGTTTTGAAATACTTAAATTTTTTATAGAAATCGAGAACCTACTGTATAGTATTTAACAGAGTGAAGTATCAAATGCTTCTGGTCAATTACAGGCAAAATAACTGAAAGAAACAGCTACAAACAACAACAACAACATCATCCTTAACAACTGCTAACTATCAGTTATTTTAAGGAAACGGAAATGAATGCATGTTGCTTATATGGCAGCAATTGTTTTCAGGTTGTTGGTGCCGTATTTTCTAAACCATGACTCTATAGGTAACTAAGACTACTTCTGCCTTAATTTTAATTTTCTTTCTTCGGGTTTGCCTTAGAATTATAATTCTCGAAGAAAACTGAATTTGTGCTATTTGTCTTTAAGGGAAAAATGGCGTTAAGTAAATGTTTTATAGCTTCTTTCTAAAGATTTTTATCAAACAAAAAAAAAAAAAAAACACATAACGGACATAGATCTTATAAAAAGAATGAAAGCTTAATTGCACTAGTAAAAAAATTGAAAATATTTTCTTTAATTAGAAAAATAAAGCTATTAAAACTTATTAAAAACAACATTAAATCATTAGAAACAAAATTTTGAAGTTTTCTTTATCGGACACTAAAATTTTAATATAATTTACTTTTTTACTTTTTTTACTTAATTAAAGAGTTCATTAAACTTTAATTGAGTTTCGTTAAAGTTTTAAAACTTTCTTTAGTTTTTAATTCTTTCAATATAATCTACTTATAAATATCTGCATAAACACTTTGTTTATACATCAAAGGTTCGAATTGATTTAATTAAACTTTAATTAGAAAATGTTATTTCAAAAGCAAATCACATAATATTAGTTTGTGAATTTTGTATTTTGTAATTTGTCTTATGTTAAAACTTAAATACTTACATAACATTTTCACATTCGTTTATGTTATTAGAGCTCATAGAGTTATTATTGCTCATGTCATTTTCTTAATCCTTTTGGTAATTAGAGAAAGTGACATGTGAAAAAGCATATGAAAGCAAACGAATGACAGGAAAGTTATAAGTTGATTATTTGGAAGAAAGGAAACTAATAGTTAAGATGTCTGTTTTATGGAAGTTATTAATGACAATCTTTTTTCAAAAGAAAGTAATCAATAAATCTACAATTACATGGAAGTAATCTGGAAAAGTAAATGGTAGCATATAAATTATATTTCGAAAATTTTTTTAATCGAAGGATTTTCTATATCGAAAAATTTTCTATTAAAATTTTTATGAAAAATTTTCAATAGAAATTTTTATCTGAAAAATTTTCTATAGAAATTTTTTGTCTAAAAAATTTTCTATAGAAATTTTTATCTGAAAAATTTTCTATAGAAATTTTTATCTAAAAAATTTTCTATAGAAATTTTTGTCTAAAAAATTTTCTATAGAAATTTTTATCTAAAAAATTTTCTATAGAAATTTTTATATGAAAAATTTTTTATAGAAATTTTTATATGAAAAATTTTCTATAGAAATTTTAATCTAAAAAATTTTCTATAGAAATTTTTTGTCTAAAAAATTTTCTATAGAAATTTTTATCTAAAAAATTTTCTATAGAAATTTTTATATGAAAAATTTTTTATAGAAATTTTTATATGAAAAATTTTCTATAGAAATTTTTATATGAAAAATTTTCGATAGAAATTTTTATATGAAAAATTTTCTATATAAATTTGCATATGAAAAATTGTCTATATAAATTTTTATATGAAAAATTTTCTATAGAAATTTTTATATGAAAATTTTTCTATATAAATTTTTATATGAAAAATTTTTTATAGAAATTTTTATATGAAAAATTTTCTATATAAATGTTTATACCAAAAATTTTCTATATAAATTTTTATACCAAAAATTTTCTATAAAAATTTTTGTATGAAAAATTTTCCGTAGAAATTTTTATATGAAAAATTTTTATAGAAATTTTTATGTGAAAAATTTTCTATAGAAATTTTTATATAAACAATTTTCTGTAGAAATTTTTATATGAAAAATTTTCTATAGGATTTTTTATATGAATAATTTTCTATAGAAATTTTTATATAAAAAATATTTCATAGAAATTTTAATATGAAAAAATTTCTAGAGAAGTTTTTATATGAGAAATTTTCCGCAGAAATTTTTACGTGAAAAGTTTTCTTTTGAAATTTTTAGGTGAAAATTTGTTTATTAAAATTTTTATATGAAAAGTTTTCTTTGAAAATTTTTAGGTGAAGAATTTCCTATAAAAATTTGTACATGAAATTTTTTTTTTAACAATTTTTTTTGATCTAACAGTTTTTTATATCGAAAAATTTTCTACAGATTTTTTTTATCAAAAAGTTTTCTATAGAATTTTAATTTTGTATATAAAATTTTTAATTGAAAAATTTTCTATAGAAATTTGTATGCGATTTTTTTTTAATTTTAATGTAAAAAATTTTCTATAAAAATTTATATATGAAAAATTTTCGATACAAATTTTTGTACAGCAACATTTTTTATAGAAATTTTTATATGAATAATTTTCTATCGAAATTTTTTTATGAACAATTTTCTATAGAAATTTTTATATGAAAAATGTTCTACAGAAATTTTTATACGAAAAATTTTCTATAGAAATTTTTATACAAAAAATATTCTATAGAAATTTTAATATGAAAAAATTTCCAAAGAAATTTTAATATGAAAAATTATCTATAGAATTTTTTGTACGAAAAATTTTCTATTAAAATTTGTATATACAAAATTTTGTATAGAATATATATATATTATATGAAAAGTTTTCTTTTAAAATTATTAGGTGAAAATTTTTCTTTTAAATTTTTTTTTATATTAAAAATTTTCTTTATCGACAAATTTTCTATATCGAAAAATTTTTATATATAAAATTTTCTATAGAAATTTGTATATGAAAAAATGTCTATTTTAATATGAAAAATTTTCTGTCGAAATTTTAATATAAAAAATTTTCTATAGAAATTTTTATATGAAATATTTTCTATAGAAATTTTAATAAAAAAAAATTATATAAAAAATGTTCTATATAAATTTTAATATGAAAAATTTTCTATAGAAATTTTTATATGAACATTTTTTTTTAAATTTTTAAATAAAAAAAATTTTATATTAAAAACTTTCTTTTAAAATTTTTAGGTGAAAAATTTTCTATGGAAATTATTATAAGAAATACTTTTTATAGAAATTTTTATACTAAAAATTTTCTATATAAATATTTTTATACGAAACATTTTCTACAGAAATTCTTAAATCGAAAATTTTTTATAGACATTTTTTATAAAAAAAGTTTTCGACAGAAATTTTTACATGAAAAATTTTCTAAAGAAATTTTAGTACTAAAAACTTTCTGAAGAAATTTTAGTACGAAAAATTTTCTGTAGAAATTTTTGAAAAATTTTCTTTAAAAAGTTTTATATGATAAATATATTATAAAAATTTTATATGATACATTTTTTGACTATAAATTTTTTTTTTTTTTGAATTTTTTTGAAAAATGTTCTATGGAAATTTTTCTTGAAAAATTTTCTATCAAAATTTTAATATAAAAAATTTTCCAAAGAAATTTGTATATGAAAAATTTTCCAAAGAAATTTTTATATGAAAAATTGTTTAAGAAATGTTTATATGAAACTTTTTTAATAGAAATTTTCAATAGAAATTTTTGTTTGAAAAATTTTTTCAGAAATTTTGATGTAAAAAATTTTTCTTTAGAAATTTTCATTAAAATTTTTCTATAGAAATTTTTATTTGAAAAATTTTCTATAGAAATTTTTATTTGAAAAATTTTCTATAGAAATTTTTATTTGAAAAATTTTCTATAGAAATTTTTATTTGAAAAATTTTCTATAGAAATTTTTATTTGAAAAATTTTTTACAGAAATTTTTATACGAACATTTTTTAGCAAAGTCAATTTTGCGGTCAACGGAGCACTGTTAATGTTAAATACTATATTGGAGTTAGGTTTGACGAATTTGGAGCTATGTCTATGGAAATATATATGTGTTTAAGTAGATACACTATTGGGAGTGGAATATCATTTAGGATACTTTGGAGTACCCGTTCCATATGTTAGTATACGTGTACAATTCCAGTTTTGCCCGTTTTTAACTTTTATTTAAAAATTTTTGATAAAATATTAATTTTTATAAAATTCCAAGATTATTTTAGGAAAACGACTTATACAGTATCAAATCTGACCCTTAGGAGTACCTACTCCCAATACTGTATGTACTTATAAATTTCCATATACCTAAAAATTCTTCAGAACTAAATCCAACATAGTATTTTACATTACTCTTAAACCGTTTACAGTGCTCTGTTACCTGCAAAATTGATACTGCTAAGAAATGCGGTTTTTTGTATTTGCTAGTTAAATTCAAATTTATCGCCACACACATTAAAAATTAATTAAATATTTTAAAACCACCTTTACTCTTCTAATTCACATAAAGCAAATCTTTATAAATTAATTAAATCCCCATTTAATAATTTTAAATTCAAGAGAAAAAGGACCTAACAATAACCTCAACAATAGCACCTAAACAAATAAGAATAAATTGAAAAAGATTTGCAAAACAAAAAGTGAAAAAAAAACTCTCATTAAATCTTTAAAAAAGCAAGAATTTAATGGTCATGGCTTTTTTTCTACTAAATAAGCCAAACATTTTTTAAATCTTCTTAAATTCTTGAAAATTCTTTTCATAAGAATTTTTTTGCAGCAGCTTAAAAATACACACACATACATACATCTAAGTATTTGTTAGCAAAATATAAACAAACTATGAAGTAAGACCCGACAACATCCTTACCTAATACCTTACCACCCAAACAAGCTTTATGAGTTTTGGGCTGTGGAAGGGAAGAAGAGTGTTGTAAACATAAGTAATATGATGACACTTTTATTAAGGCACAAACCAACCGAAAATAAAGTAAGTAATGTCCTCGGCTAAGACTCTTTTCTATAAGAATTAGAGCACATAAATGTGAAAATTAAATGCTAAAGACGAAGCAGCAAAAAAAAAAAAACTAGAAGAAAAATATTCTACAAGTGTAAAAGCAGCAACAAAAATAAAATTAAAACATTAAAAAATAACAACAGCATCAACAGCTTTAAACATTAACATTTATAAATTTACGTAAACGTACATATACTACAAAATCTTACACTCACTCTTACATTTATTAAGTTTTTCTGAACCTTCGAATTGTTGGGAAATCTTTTCACTTTTTCTTGTTGAGTTTTTTTTTTTGTATTATTTGTTGTTGTTGTTGCTACTCCTGCATGTTCATGTCGCAACAAAACAGATTTCTTTGTCCTTGTAAAATTTTTCTGAGTTATATCATTTTGTCGTTGCTTTTGTTTAGGTCATTATATTTATGTGTTTTTCACTTAAAATTTATGTTGATGGTGGAGCTTTTAAGATTTTTCATTTTGCTAAAGCTTTTTCGCTTCTTTAAGCCGCAGCTAAAGATTTCAGATTAGTTTAGGAGCTAAGAATTGGGTTTGTGAGACCATTATTAATTTACGAAATTATAGATACATACATATACATATATAATATTTCTTAAGAAGTTTACACTATGAAACAAACTAAATTCATGTTAATAATATGAAGGACAGATAAATGAATTTACGAAAATGCTTAAAAAGTTTTTTTTAGAAAAAATTATCAAATATTAGGACCCAAAAATAGGAATTGTATACGTATCCAACTACATACAAATGTAAATGCATTGGGTACTCCAAAAAAATCATTATTTTTTCGAAAAATCTTGAGAAGTTCTTATGACTCAAAAATGGATTTTTAAATTATACCGTATCAATAACGACACTTTCGATTACATATATCAAATAAGAGATACGTGTATGATTCCAATTTTGAGTCCAAAAATATTCTGAAGATTCCCTTTTTAACGGGACTTTTCAAATGGACCATATGGTCTTTGGTGATGAGTCTATTTTGACTCTACTGCACGATTAAAATTATTACTTATGATATCACTTATAAGTCAAAAATTAATCTTTTTGTGTGAAAACAGGTACCCTTAATACGACTCCTTAAAAAGAGTCTTTTATAACCTGTTTCTCTGAGCTATTAAGACTGTTTTTGTAACTTTCCTGCAATCACTTGTGAATCATTTTTTAAGTCTTTTTGCGATCATATATCCGGACCTTTTCTATTCAATTTTAATTTGTTTTTAAGTCAATTTTGAATCAGATATAAGTCTTTTTCCATTAGTATTTTTGTAAACTTTCTAAGATCACTAAAAAAACAGTGATATTAGGATCATTTGCAGGAGAAAATTATGAGTGCAAGACCTGTTTGTGCTTTTGTGAACTAGTCGTTTTCTAAGCGTTTCTATTAGTATTTTCTAAACTTTTTTAGATCACCAAACTGATTAATCAGTTTTTGGTCATCTAAAGGAATCCTAAAAGACCCATTCTGCTGATATTATCATCAACAATCTTCAAATTCTCAGCTAGCATTTTTTGAAAATTTTAATCAAATATGAGTCTTTTTTTGACTTCACAGCACAATTAAAATGATCATTTATGAAATCACTTATGAGTCAGAAATGAATTTTCGTAGAGACCGATGATCGAACATTGCCTAAATATGCTATGTTATGCATAGTAGTCGATGTGCTAACCAAATAAACCACTGCATCTACAATGAGAGATGAGTTTTTTATGCCTTTTTTGATCACCAAACAAACAGCATAAAAACAGTCATATTAGGATTATATGTGTGATTATATTATGACTGCGCACATTTTGCAAAATTTGCTTGTAATATTTTTAACTAGTCGCTTTCTTGGCGTTTCTAGTAGTCTTTTTGCAAACTTTTTAGATCATAAAGCTGATTAATCAGTTTTTGAGATTCCTTAGTTTTTGAGTTTCTTCAGTTTGAAGCATTTCGGTTGATGAACAAATGATAGCCTACTATGGCAGATATAAAAGCTACAATCATTTAATCTGATGCTTGACCGACTATAGCACTTTTTCACTTGTTTTTTATATACTCCGAAAAAAAGATTAAAATTTAAGAGAAAAACCAATTTCCTTATTAAATTTACCTTTTTGGCTTCAAATATACAATAGTGCGTTATAAACATGAAAATTCAATTAAAATATTCATAAATTGCTTATATTTTTGTTTGGTGTTAGTTGCTTTTTTTTTGTTAATAAAAGAAAAACTAATATTCTTCTCTCTCATATTCATTTGTATATGAATGAAGGAGAAACAACAATAAAAACAATTATAATAAAAACTTGTTTAAATAAGTGTTAAAGTTTTCCAACTTTTCCAAACGTTTCATTTCCATTAAGCGAATAAATAAATATGAGTGAGTATATATAAGTGAATGAGTGAGTATGTATGTCATAGTTTTTATTTGTATTTTCGATTAAAGTTCATAAATGCTGAACAACTTTTCATAGTTTTAGTAGAAATTTCATTTAAAATACAGAATAACCAAGTAGGAAAGAATAAATGACATTTTCAAAAAAAAGTTTTTTTTGTTGTCGAATAGAAAGCTTTCAAATATTCATATATACATACAAATGAGTATGTTTATATTCAAAAGTTAATTAACAAATTGAAAACTTTAAGCAATAACAAAAAAGTAAAGTTTTTTGAATGTGTAGAGCAAACCGGATATATCGGATATACAATAGAAGTGACAAAACCTAAACCTTAAAACACGTTTTATTTAAAAGTATAAGTATATATAATATTTTTGTTGTTATAGAACTAAAACTGAAATAAATCCTGGTTATCTTAATCTGCTGGAAACTAAAGTTTATCCTAAAAAACAAGAAACTTACATAAAATTCAATTTAACATACTCAGCAAAAAAAAACCACCTCAACCCTAATAATAAAAAGGGTAAAAAATACAAGTACTTGTTAAAACTTAAAAGTTTCCCAGTAATTTAGTGTATATACAAAAAATTTATAAACAATATTACATAAAGTTTCAACTTTTTTTTTTGGAAATTTCCATAGTAAAATAATTTTCCATTGTTTGTAGTCTTTAATTAAACAACAATTATAAATGTTCTTTTTGTTATGCGAAATTTATTTATGAAACTAATTACTTTAAAAGCAATTTTTTCCTTCATGCTAACAGTATTGCTGCTGTTGTTTTACTTTTAAGAAAAAAATACAAAATAATGTAAAACAAACTTCAACTTTTCCACTTTTCCTTGTTACAGTTTCCACAAAATAATATTTCGATTGTTACATTTATTTGTTCTGAAATAAATTCATTTTCTTTTTTTTAGCTTTATGTTTTTGATAACTTCCAGTTAAGTTTTTACTTGCCATGACGTTACAGTTATGGCTATATTTTTTTCCTATTTTCTACTTTTGTTTCATCGACTACAACAAATATGCAAATTACCAAAAAGGAAAAAAAACTAAAACATTAAAAAGAAAATTAAACTCAAATGTATTATTAAAAAAATATACAGCAACAGTTTTGTATATTTCATATACAGCATATGATTTGCTTTGAATTTTTATAAGTATTACTATAATTTGAAACCAAAGCCCAGCAAACATTTTCATGTGAAGGTAATATAAAATTGGTTGTTGATCCGAAAAACTTTGATGCTGTGAGTGATTAATAGTGAGATTGAGGTACCCTTAACTAAAATAGGAATTTGTTCTGTTGTAGCCCCCATGTAAACCTTGTAATAAAATTACAAGTCGAAATTTTAAAGATAATTAAATAAAATTTGCCACAAACATTTCTTTTCATAATGGGACTAAAATGGTCTTAAATTTCAGTAATGAAAATGAAACTAAATACTGCTTATATATTATATCAATATTTGACCATAGCTCCAATAGAAACTCTTCTATCAAACGTCATTAAAATGCTTGTAAAAATCACTGAAATCCTCGAAAATCTGAAGATAATGACCATTTTATATTGATTTGTTACACTTATTACCAGGAGTAGGCAGCCCATACTACCAGATGCCGATGAATTTTTTTAATTTTCGTAAATATCACGATCATTAATAAAACTCTTGAAAATGAGTATTAAAATCCTTCAGTTGGAATTTGGATGTTAATAAAGTTGGTTGGTGCCGCTTTGTTAAAAAAAAAAATACAAAAACAAAATATTCAAGAAACAAATCAAAATCCAATTTTTAGCAACAAAATACATGGTTCGAGAGAACAAAGAAATATAATCTCGAACATTGTTGCCATGACACTATTATTTTTTTAAACATTGGGAATATTTTTCAAAACAGAAAAAATTCTAATATTAACCATTTTTAGATTTTCATTTTCTAGATATTTTCGATCCAAAAATTTTTAATAGAAACATTTTTTATAAAAATGTTGTTATTTGGAAAATATATTTTTTAGAAAATTTTTCGATAAAAAAATTTTTCTGTAAAAATTTTCGATAAAAATATTTTTATACCCAAAAAGTTTTTTTAGCGAAAATTTTCTATAGAAAATTTTTGATAAAAAATTTTTTTCTAGAAAAATTTTTGATACAAATTTTTCACTATTTGGGAATTAACTACAATTAAAAAATTTTTGATAAAAAAATTTTTTATAGAAAAAGGTTTGATACAAATTTTTCACTATTTGGGAATTAACTACAATTAAAAAATTTTTAATCGAAACATTTTTGATAAGAAATTTTTCTATAAAAAATTTTTAATAACAAAATTTTCTATAGAAAAATTTTTGATAAACAAATTTTCTATAGAAAAGTTTTTAATAAAAAATTTTCTGTAGAAAAATTTTTAATAGAAAAGTTTTCTATAGAAAAATTTTTTATAGAAAAATTTTGACAAAAAAAATTGTCTATACAAAAATTTTTGATAAAAACTTTTTCTATAGCAAAATTTTTGATAATAAAATTTTCTATAGAAAAATTTTTGATAACAAAATTTTCTATAGAAAAATTTTTAATAAAAAAATTTTCTGTAGAAAAATTTTTGATAAAAAAATGTTCTTTAGAAAAATTTTAGATAAAAAATTATCTATAGAAAAATTTTAGATAAAAAATTTTCTATAGAAAAATTTTTGATAGAAAAATTTTCTAAATTTTTTTCAAAACAGGAAAAATTCTAATATTAACCAACTTTAGATTTTTATTTTCTAGATATTTTCGATCCAAAAATTTTTTAATAGAAATATTTTTTAAAAAAATATTTTTCTTTAGGAAATTGTTTGATAAAATTTATATTTTATAGAAAATTTTTCGATAGAAATATTTTTCTGTAAAAAATTTTCGATAAAAATATTTTAATATCAAAAAATTTAAAAATCTTTCTATAGAAAAATTGATGATAAAAAATTTTCGAAAGAAAAATATTTAATAAAAATTTTTTATAGAAAAGTTTTGATAAAAAAATTGTCTATAGAAAAATTTTCGATAAAAAAAATTTCTAGAGGAAAATTTTTGATAAAAAAAATTTTCCAGAGAAAAATTTTTTATAGAAAAATTTTGATAAAAACTTTTTCTATAGTAAAATTTTTGATAAAAAAATTTTCTAAAAAAAAATTTTGGTAAAAAAATTTTCTATAGAAAATTTTTTGATAAAAAAATTTTCTATAGAAAAATTTTTGATAAAAAAAATTTTTATAAAAAAATTTTTGATAAAAAAATTTTTTATAAAATAATATTCTATAGAAAAATTTTTTATAAAAAAATGTTCTGAAGGAAAATTTTTGATAAAAAACATTTTCTACATAAAAATTTTTGATAAAAAAATTTTCTATAGAAACATTTTTGATAAAAAATTTTCCATAGAAAAATTAGGCAGACAGGCAAACAGACAGACAAGCATCTCATAGCTACATTTGGGAGCATTTTTGACAGCAGATATTACAGGTGATGTGGATGACATCGAATGTTATGAAAAGACTATGTGGAAAACGATTTAAATATAATGGTTATGCTCGTTACTACAGCGAAAATGTAAGATATATTTTAATGGATCAAGCTTAAGCTCATCTTCAAATGAAAGGCTACTATATGATGACGAAATAAATTTCGCATAGTGTTATTTAAAGATTGTTTGCTGGGTATAAGTACATTTAAATTATTTACCGAAATCGTTCTTTTTACTCGACACTTATATTAAATTAAAGGAACCGACATTAAAAAAAATTAAGTCATAGGAAAATACAATAAAAAACTTAAAATAAACAAATTTTTGGCCAGAGAAAAATTTTGTTGCTTAAATAAATAGAGCATAAATAATGCAGACAAATAGAGTTATAATTAAATATAAAAGATTAAGTAGACAGTAAAAAACAAAAGGAAAAACAAAAGCTAATGTCACAATTTAAAAAAAATTATATTTGTTGGTTTCATTTAAAGTTCACAGCAAAAATCATTTTTAAATCGTCATTTGAAATATATTTTTCAAAATAAAAATGAATAACTTATTTCAAATTTTAACTCGAGCAAATTAAAATTAATCTTTAGTTTTTTACTGCATTGTAATTTTAGTTAATTTTATATAAAGATTTTCAATTTTGACCCTTGTAGTTCATATATAATAAACTTAACCAACCTTTAACAAATATGTTATTATATGTAGTATTTTTTCAGGACAAATTTCTTTTGATATTCTTTTATTCACTTATCTCTTTTCCACTAAAAATCCACTTAATTTTCTAACTCATAAAATATTTATTTCAATCCAATATTCTCCCATAACTTTCAAGTATGTAATTGCCTACAACAATTTTCAATTTCTCGAAACAATTAAATTAAAAATAAATTATCTAAACCAACACAGTAACAAATGTTCTTTATCCAAATGTATGTGGACAAGTAAATACACATACAGTCATTATTTTAAACAATTTATATTTATAAATTTTAAAGGTTATTAGAATTGCTATTGAATGTCAAGTGTTTTTAGCTATTAGAGGGAAAAAGTTTAAATTATACATAATATTATACGTTATAACTTTTTTTGTCGAAAAAAATGAAAGAAAAACAAAACCCAGCAATTGAAAACCACTTTAAACCACACAATATTAGAATATAAAAAATATTGAAAAAATAATATTAAGGACATAAAAAATAAATATAAAATTGAAAGCCGAACAGCAATAGCAACAACAAGGCAAACTAATAAAACTTTGTCATTTATTATAGAAATTATAGGAAAAACAATACAAAAACAAATTCTGCGGGCAGAAGCAACAAATATTAATAATAATAATGATAATAATAATAAATATGAGAGGGCAACTGAAAAACAATAATAGCTATAATCATTACAGCAACAGAAACAATTCAAAAAAACAATTACCATAATAAATATTCATAAATAAGTTCATATCCTTTTTGTCTATTATACAGTAAAATTATAAAATTATTTTTATTTTTTTTTTGTTTGTTTTTGCTGTCTGTTTTTATTGCGTATAGTCATTGCTTTATTTTAAAACTTTGCATATATTAACTATTTACATATAATTTAATTGCAGATATGAAAAATTGTCATTATTTTTTGACATGAATGCAGGCATCCGCATCAAAACGTAGCAATTCCCTTTTTTCAAAAATGTTTAATCAAAATAAAAAACAAAAAAAATATGGTTTTCGACACTATATATACGTTAATACTAACACAATGTAAATTTTACGTACTATGGAAACTTTTCTTAAATCGCTTCACTTAACCCTACTTCATGCGCATGTATCTGGCCTGATCACTTAAGAATTTCACAGTGATTTAAATACATTTATAATGCAGCTATCAAGGCACCCTCTACAAATATTGTTAGCTATCGTTTTATGAAAAAAAAAAAAAAACATTATAAAAAAACAACAAAACAACAACCAAATTTTGATCAAAATGTTACCAAAGCCAAATTTTGATCAAAATGTTACCAAAGCCAAATTTTGATCAAAATTTTACTAAAGAAAAATTTTGATCAAAATTTTACTAAAGAAAAATTTTGATCAAAATTTTACTAAAGAAAAATTTTGATCAAAATTTTACTAAAGAAAAATGTTGATCAAAATTTTACTAAAGAAAAATGTTGATCAAAATTTTACTAAAGAAAAATTTTGATCAAAATTTTACTAAAGAAAAATTTTGATCAAAATTTTACTAAAGAAAAATTTTGATCAAAATTTTACTAAAGAAAAATTTTGATCAAAATTTTACTAAGAAAAATTTTGATCAAAATTTTACTAAAGAAAAATGTTGATCAAAATTTTACTAAAGGAAAATTTTGATCAAAATTTTACTAAAGGAAAATTTTGATCAAAATTTTACTAAAGGAAAATTTTGATCAAAATTTTACTAAAGAAAAATTTTGATCAAAATTTTATCAAAGAAAAATTTTGATCAAAATTTTACTAAAGAAAAATTTTGATCAAAATTTTACTAAAGAAAAATTTTGATCAAAATTTTACTAAAGAAAAATTTTGATCAAAATTTTACTAAAGAAAAATTTTGATCAAAATTTTACTAAAGAAAAATTTTGATCAAAACTTTACTAAAGAAAAATTTTGATCAAAATTTTACTAAAGAAAAATTTTGATCAAAATTTTACTAAAAAAAAATTTTGATCAAAATTTTACTAAAGAAATTTTTGATCAAAATTTTACTAAAGAAAAATTTTGATCAAAATTTTACTAAAGAAAAATTTTGATCAAAATTTTACTAAAGAAAAATTTTGATCAAAATTTTACTAAAGAAAAATTTTGATCAAAATTTTACTAAAGAAAAATTTTGATCAAAATTTTACTAAAGAAAAATTTTGGTCAAAATTTTACTAAAGAAAAATTTTGATCAAAATTTTACTAAAGAATAATTTTGATCAAAATTTTACTAAAGAAAAATTTTGATCAAAATTTTACTAAAGAATAATTTTGATCAAAATTTTACTAAAGAAAAATTTTGATCAAAATTTTACTAAAGAAAAATTTTGATCAAAATTTTACTAAAGAAAAATTTTGATCAAAATTTTACTAAAGAAAAATTTTGATCAAAATTTTACTAAAGAAAAATTTTGATCAAAATTTTACTAAAGAAAAATTTTGATCAAAATTTTACTAAAGAAAAATTTTGATCAAAATTTTACTAAAGAAAAATTTTGATCAAAATTTTACTAAAGAAAAATTTTGATCAAAATTTTACTAAAGAAACATTTTGATCAAAATTTTACTAAAGAAAAATTTTGATCAAAATTTTACTAAAGACAAATTTTGGTCAAAATTTTACTAAAGACAAATTTTGATGAAAATTTTACTAAAGACAAATTTTGATGAAAATTTTACTGAAGACAAATTTTGTTGAAAATTTTATTAATGACAAATTTTGATCAAAAGTTTACTAAAGACAAATTTTGATCTAAAATTTACTAAAGACAAATTTTGATAAAGATTTTACTATAGAAAAAATTTGGTCATAATTTTACTTTAACTATTTTTAATCAAAATTTTACTTAAGACAAATTTTGATCAAAATTTAGGTTATAAGATATCGTCGATAAATGGGTTTATAAACAAATGCAGGAGTCATGACCTAAAGCCCGTCATCTATGTTTCGTTAACTAAAAGCACTCTTTTATACATAAAAGATAGTCAGGCCTTATATGGTAAATCCCACCAAATCCCACATAAATTTAGTAAACGCTAAATGAAAGGCCTTTACAAATTTCCCAGATAAGTATAAAATCTGTCTAATTCTATAAAAACAACCTTAATATTTAAATTTAAAAATGCTCAGAACTTCTTTCCTTTATAGGCTTCAGTTGACTTGGTGACACAGTTATATAGAACAAAGAATCCAAAAAATTCTTTAAGCTTAAACCTACAACCCAAGTTTATTTTACCTTTAAAAAAAACAGAAGAAAAACCTACAACTTATAGCAACATGAACTGTTCAAATAAAAAGTTGATTTTAGTCCCTTTTTTAAGAGTTTCTTTCCTTTTAATTTCCTTACACAGCATGTCAAAAAAAATATACCAAAATAGACCTATAACCATTAAGGATATAACTACACAAATGGAAAGGAAAACTAAAAAATTCAAACTAACAAAACATAAATAGAAAAATTCAAATGTTTATAATACAACAAACAAAAACTAAACTGCAAAGCCTGTTGTTATTGCTGTCTTCGCTTTAACTACATATTGTATCTTAGTATTAGTGTTTTAGTGTCCTTGTTATGACAGCAGGATTAAGGTAACACAAACATACAAACACGCACATTTACAATTATACACGAGTACGCACACATTGTAGCAGACACGTGAAAAAATGTTTGAAAGGAAAAAGTACTTTGTTGATGGCCTATGTTTAGGTTAAACTTGCGGTTAAATCAAAATGCTACAAAACTGCCCATTAAATTGATTTTTTTCCAGTTGTTGTTTTCATTATTTTATTTTTTCATAAGGCTTTTTGCTTGATTTTATATCATTTGTTTTTGTTTTGCTTAGGAATTTCTTCCTCCCTTGTTATTTGTTATTATTTGTTCTAAGAATAAGACAAAGCTTTCAAAAACCAACACAGTTCTTGCTTTTTAAAACAAAGTCCTTTAATAACTAAAAGAAAGCACATTATAGTGTAACGAATGGAATTTTCTATGCCTAATTCAAAGATAATTTTCTCCTGGAAAAATCTACATAAATCCATTAGTCCATTTCAAATCAATGGTGTGGACTCAACATAACAGAGGACTCTAAATGAAATACAACAAAATATTTACTTTTAGATTAACTTGCAACATTTTACGTTTATTTATAGACAATTGTTTGTCTGAGTGGGTGTTTCAGTTGATGGGGGATTCTAAATGGGTGGCGGGTGAGAATTGTGAAATTAAGTATAAACTGTTACTTAATTGTTTAATGTATTGGACAATTAAACAATGTCAACATTGACTCACGAAGTAATGATGGAACCGCGTGGTTTTAGTAAAGTTGATAAAACGAATTTAATATTTATAAGCTATGGTCTTGCAAGGGTAGATTAAAAATTTAATAATAATAAGATCAAATATGTCAAACAAATTTTGGAGAATGTACTTGCAACTAAACTAGTACAGAATTTGTTTGATACTACTTGTTTGTCATATAAACATTAGTCTTACATAAGTTTACTGATCGACAAGAAGCAGTTTTTAAAATGATTCGAAAAGTTCTGTCTCGTATACTATTTAAGCTTTTAATTTCTTTCAAGAGACTATTCTCATAGGGTCTAAAAAGAGTCCAAAATCACTGGGGGCCAGATTATTATATATGGATAATGTCTAAGCAAATCGAAGTCCTATATATTCAGTTTTGCCATAATTTTTGCTGATTAGTGATACATTAGTGTTACACTAAAACAAAAACTCGGAAAACGACCTAGCTTGAGTTGCAGGCCTTACTGAGTACATCGGGCAAACAAGATTTAGAAATACGTCCAAATTTAGGAGCTATACTCAAAATCGTCAACTTATCGACGATTTGTATCTGATTTTACATTTTTCGAAGCAATTGAAAGAAAACAGATTGCGTTAAAAAAAAAACATATAATTTTTAATACACTTAAGAACTAAAAGTGTCATTTTTGTAGACAATATCTAAAAAAAATGTGTACACTTTTTGAATTTAGTAGCTTTTTATTGCTTATTCTTATATGAAAGTTCATAAAAGTTTATATCAATAAAGCAAGAAAATGTAGCTTCTAATAAAATGAAATTAAACGATAATAAACGATAATTAAAGGAAAAATCATAAATCAATCATTTTCATAAACCGACTAGTCCATGTACTACTTACATGGTAATAGGGCACGCTATGGTATTTCTGCTGCAAACAAGTTTTTTTTACCAGCGATTTTGAAAAATCAAATGATGTAGTTCTATAAGCAAGAGTCTAGATATTAGGGATTAATAATTGCTTTCAAGAAAAAGTTATATTATGTGTTATAAAAAAGGTATTGAATTAGGCCCATGTTCTGAAACGAAAAGTGATGAAATTTTTCATCAAACTCAGTAGCTCATGTATCGAATTAAGTTTCACAACATAATTCTTGATGTCGATTTGATTAAGACACAGAACCTTAGATTAAGTCTGCAGCTGAAAATAACCTAATCTCGTATATAGTTTAGGATATATCAGGAAATCAAAACAACTCTACAAAATTCAGTGCTTTCGTTTTTCTTTGGACAAAAACTAAGTTGGCTCGGTTTTGCTTTGAGCTCCCACAATAACCATATGAAAGTAAAAAGTTTCTGCTTTAGATTGAGCTAAAAAAATTCACCGAAATTTACCGATCGTAGAACAAAGTTCAAAATTAAAAAAAAAGTCATATAAATTGTTACGAATAATTAAAGCAAAAACTGTTGCAGTCGTTTAGGCGTAACATTTTCATCAAATGCAATATAAGTGTTACGCCCGTAGGTGTCGAAAGATTTCAACCAAAATTAGTAAGGCTCTGTTTTGGGTCAACCAATAGATGTGTGCAGAATTTCATCAAACTCTGTTGAGATTTGCTGCTTATATTAAGAAGAAAAATAAGTGAAAAATAGGGGTCAAAGGAGAGCTCTTTGCCAGATAAACTAACAGACGTGTTCCATTTTTTTCAAATTCTGTTGAGAATTTCGGTTTATCCATTGTTAACAATAGTAAATGAAAAATGGTGGTCCAAGGCAGGTACCTCAAAGAGTCAAAGGATCTCAACCAAAATTAGTATAATTCCTTCCGAATTTTTCAAATTCTGATGAGCTTATACATTAAAAAAGTATTGGTGAAAAATAGGGGTCAGACACCCAAGGAGTCAACTGATTTCAACAAAAATTAGTAGATCTCATTATACCCTTCACCACCAAAGGTGGAAAGGGTATTATAAGTTTGTGCTGATGTTTGTAACGCATAGAAATATTTGTCTTAGACCCACCTTTTAGTATACCAATAGACATAGAATCACTTTCTGAGTCGATTTAGCGATGTCCGTCCGTCCGTCCGTCTGGCTGGCTGGACCCCCATGTAAACCTTGTAATCAAACTACAGGTCGCAATTCTAAAGATAATTTGATGAAATTTGGCACAGATCATTTTTTTGATAATGGGACAATGGCTATTGAAATTGGTAAAAATCGGTCCATTATTTATGGTACCTCCCATAGGTCCCACTTCCCGGAATTGCTATATTGGCCACAAATATCAATATTTTTCATGAAATTTAAAACAAATACTGCTTACGTAAACTTAAATCACTGCACCAAATTTCGTTGAAATCGGTCTACATTTGACCATAGCTCCCATACAAATTCTTGTTTAAAAAAGCACTATATGAGACAAAAAATCTCTAAAACGCTCGTAGATCTAAAGATAATGGAAATTTTGAGACTATTTTTTGCATACATAATTTTTGTAACAACTGTAATCAATCTGCCAAATTTCGAGATAATCGGTCCACATTTGACCCTAGCTCTCATATAAGTCCAAATGACGGAAACAGGTTGAATATATAAGTTTTGAGAAAATGTTTGTATGATGGCAAAATTTAGCAAATATTTGTCTTTACACAGGAAAAATAACACCTTTGACCTTTGTGGTGAAGGGTATCGTATGGTCGGCTTGACCGACTATAGCGCTTTCTTACTTGTTTTAAGATCAATTCATAGACGTGTGCCAAATTTCATCAAATTAAAAGTTACGGATTGTACATCAAAAAGAAAAATAGGTAAAAAATGTGTGTCCAAGACAGGTACCCAAGGGGTGGTCTACTTCCAACCAAAATTAATAGAGTTCTTTTCTGAATTGATTAATAGACGTGTGTTGAATTTTATTAAATTCTGTTGAGAATTGCGACTTGTAGATTAAAAAGAAAGAGTCGACGAATTTTAACCAAAATTCACACTGAATTTTCATACCTATAATACCAAGAGTTTCGGATTCTTCAATATTTTTACCATCCCTAATCAAAGGTGAAGCAACATGGTCCGTTACGCGTTTGGGTGTTTACACACAACATTAGGTCTTTCGAGCATTAAAATCGGCCCTTTTAAAAAGACCCAAATTGAGCTTGACCGACTATAGTACCTTTTAATTTGTTTTATTAAAATTTTATTTTATCCCTCAAAAGTTTTGAGCCAAAACTGTTGCCTTCTAGGTCCACACAAAGTTTATAGCGCCCGTATTATTTTTGGAAACCATTTTAATAGTGTTTTTTGTTTACCCTTAAAAAAGGGAAACAGTTAAGAAGAGGAGGTCTTAATTAGAGCCAAATTTCTTTTCAGAGATTATTTTCTTAGTGTCATATATGAGCCAAATCTATGTGTGACATTTTGTATTATACTGTAAATTTCGCTTTTATGTTCTTTAGCTAAAAATATACACGTGGGTTAACAAAAAAGTACCAACAAATAGTTTTTACCCCCTAGAATGTTCCTTTTGTTCATAGCCGATCTAAACACAATTTAAATTTTATTTATATTTCTTATGTAAGTATAAATTAATTTTGTCGCATTATTATTCCAACAAGTAGTCAAACTTACTACAAGTACTATGAATGATATTTATAAATTACTATTACTTTTTAACAGTATATTTATTTTGAAGTACACGCAGTCAAAGAAAACACCTACTTTCTAGGAAAAATTAAAATATTGACAAAAAAATCATAAGAACAGGGGAAGTAGATGACTTTAGAAAGGACTTTGCCCATGTATGATGGTGTGTTTTGTACTCAAACAATACAGAAAAACTAGGCGTGCTGACACAGCAAACCTTAAAACTTCTGGTAGCTGGAAAAAAAGTTAAAGCCAAAGTAATAGGAAAAAAATGTTTTACATAGTATTAGCAAAGAAAATACACTATGTAGAGTATAGATGTATGTATTTTGTTAGGTATTACATACTTAACATGCGTTTTTTTTTTCGTCACACACGTATAATTTGTTTGCTATACTTTCAACGATATTTTTTCAGTTTCATTCATATTTTTCAATTTTCTTTTTTGTTTCGTTCAATGTTTTTCAATTAAGTTTTGACACCAAGGCTATAAGTCAATGTTTTTCAAACGGAAGTTGACTTGAACATATACCAATATGCAAAACTAAACATGTGTATAATATTGGTGTGTGTGTGTACTCCTAGAAAGTAAAAAGCTAGCAAGTAAAAGAAAATCTAGGGAAAAGCTAAAGCCGACAAATTTTTAATGTTTAAAAATCCCATAAAATAAAGAAAGTCTTTTTATTTTTTAAGACACGCAGCCTGAAAAAAGAATGTTATACTTAAGTTATATTTAGCAAAAAAAAAATGTAAATTTAAATATTTATATTAGGCCTAACAAAAAAGGCTTTAAATTAATGTATGTTCTAACCAATACCATCATGCTAAATTTATTTCAAACACAAACATTTAGCTTTGCATTTATTTAATTTATTGGCTACAACAAAAAATATGTTGTAGCAAACAACATGTTGTAAGTATTTAAGGTAAATAGGCCATTTGTTTTAACTTTCTTTATTCGAAAGATTTTGTATTCATAAAGAAATAGCCTTCTTTTAAGAAATCTTATAACGGAAAATAAAATTTTTAATCAAAAATTTTTTATTCCGAAAAATTATCTTCTTCTATTGGAAATGATTTTGAAAACGAACAATTTGTTGTACCGACAAACTTTTTTCATTGAAAAAGAGTTTATGAGAAAAAATTTTATTTCAAATTTTTACTATGAAAAATTTATTTCAACAAAAATTCTATACAAAATAGAAAATTTTTTTTATCAACAATGTTTTAGTAAACATTTCTATAACCAATTTTACAGAAAATTCTCTCATGAAAAGTTTTGTTATTCAAATTAGATTTTTCTAAAAAATAATGACCATATTAAAATAAAATCTATTCCATAAAAATATTTATATCAAAAATGTTTTTCAAAAAAATTTGTATTGAAAATGTGTGTCCAAGAAATTTATATCGAAAATTTGGCTGTAAAATATTTATTTCAAAAATTCTTCTACAAAAATTTCTACATTGAAAAATGCTCAACAGAAAAGTTTAAATCAAAACTTTCTTTAATTTTTTTTTTATCAAAAATTCTAACAAAGAAAAATCTCTACCAAAAATTTTTATATCGAAATATTTTCTTTAAAAAAATTTTATAACTAACAAATTTATATCAAAAAGTTTTGACGTTTTTTAGTCAAAAATAGTTATATAAAAAAAATGTTTTATTAAATATTTTTATATCGAACAATTTTCAATAAAAAATCTCAAAAAATTTGTCGAAAAATTATTTATATTGAAAAATTTGTATAAAATCAGTTTTCTATTAGAAAACTTTATATCGAAAAATATTTCATAAAAAACTTTATAAAAAACTTTATATATATTTATAATTTTCTGTAAAAAATTTTTGATTGAAAAAATTTTTCATCGAAAAATTTTAGTATCGAAACATTTTCTATTAAAAATGTTTATATTGAAAAATTTTCTATTACAAATTTTTATATTGAAAAATTTTCTATTAAAAATTTTTATATTGAAAAATTTTTAACACAACGAAAGATTCTATTTAAAATTGCTATATCAAAAAAAATTTTACGAAATTTTATATCGAACAATTTTCTATCAAAAATTTTTCTATCAAATAATTTTCTATCAAAACTTTTTATATCGTAAAATTTTTTTTTTATTTTTATTTTGAAAAATTGTAAAAAAAAGAAATTTTAAATCGAAAAATTTCTTTAAAAAATAGGGAATTTTTGAAAAACAAGAAATATTTGAAAAATTTCCTGTAAAAATAAGAAATTTTCGAAGAATTTACTACAAAGGTAAGAAATTTTTGAAAAATTTTCTATAAAAAAAATAAATTTTTGAAAAATTTCCTCCTTATCTTTGGAAAATTTACTATAAAAATAGAAAATTTTTGAAAAATTTCCTATAAAAATGGGAAATTTTTGAAAAATTTCCTATAAAAATGGGAAATTTTTGAAAAATTTCGTATAAAACTGGGAAATTTTTAAAAAATTTCCTATAAAAATAGGAAATTTTTGAAAAATTTCCTATAAAAATAGGAAATTTTTGAAAATTTCCTATAAAAATAGGAAATTTTTGAAAATTTCCTATAAAAATAGGAAATTTTTGAAAATTTCCTATAAAAATAGGAAATTTTTGAAAAGTTTCCTATAAAAATAGGAAATTTTTGAAAAATTTCTTATAAAAATAGGAAATTTTTTAAAAATTTTCTATAAAAATAGTAAATTTTTTTAAAATTTCCCATAAAAATAGAAAACTTTTTAAAAATTTCCCATAAAAATAGAAAACTTTTGAAAAATTTCCTATAAAAATAGGAAATTTTTGAAAATTTTCCTATAAAAGTAGGAAATTTTTGAAAAATTTCCTATAAAAATAGGAAATTTTTGAAAAATGTCCTACAAAAATAGGAAATTTTTGAAAAATTTCCTATAAAAATAGGAAATTTTTGAAAAATTTCCTATAATAATAGGAAACTTTTGAAAAATTTCCTTTAAAAATAAGAAAGTTTTAAAAAATTTCCTACAAAAATAGGAAATTTTTGAAAAATTTCCTAAAAAAATCGGAAATTTTTAAAAAAATTGGAAATTTTTGAAAAATTTCCTATAAAAATTTTGAAAAATTGAAAAATTTGCTATAAAAATAGGAAATTTTTGAAAAATTTCCTACAAAGAGAAGTACTTTTTGAATAACTTTCTACAAAAATAAGAAATCTTTGAAACATTTCCTATGAAAATAAGAAATTTTTAAAAAATTTCTTTAAATTAAAAAATTTTTTAAAAATTTCCTATAAAATAATGAAATTTTTTAAAAACTTTTCTATAAAAATATTAAATTTTTTAAAAATTTTTTACAAAAATGTGAAATTTTTAAAAATTTCCTATAAAAATAGGACATTTTTCAAAAATTTATTTTTTTTATAGAAAATTTTTCAAAAATTTCTTATCTTTTAGGAAAATTTTCAAAAATGTTTTTATTTTTTTTAAGAAATTTTTTATATCTAAAAAAAATTTTTTTTATAGGAAATTTTTTAAAAGTTGAAAAATTTGCTACTAAATAAGAAATTTTTGAAAATTTTTCTACATAAATAAGTATGAAATTTGTATAAGCAAATTAGACAATTTTTAAATAATATTAGTTATAATAAAATAAAATTAGTTATAATATCCCAATACAAAAATTTGTATTATAAATTTCTTTTAAATCAAATTTTCTTATTTTTCTAGAAATTTAAAAAATTGTCTATAGATATAAAAAACTTCTTTAAAAAAAATTTAAATTACTTATAAAAGTAAAAGTAAGTATTTTTTGAAAACTTTCTTATAAATTTAAGAAAATTTTGAAAAATTTCCTATAAAATTAAGAAATTTTTGAAAATTTTCCAATAAAAATAAAAAAATTAAAAAAATTTCATATAAAATAAGGAATTTTTGAAAACTTTCGAATAAAAAAAATAAATTTTTAAAAAATTCTTATATTGTAAAAATAAGAAATTTTTAAAAAATTTCATACAAAAGTAAAAATTTTGTGAAAATTAGGAGAAGAATTTGTATATCGAAATATTTCTTATTAAAAATTCCCAATAAAAAGTTTTGTATCGATAATTCCCTATAAAATGTTTATATTAAAAATTTCTTTTAAAGGTTTTTTCAATTTAAAAATCTTTGTACGAAATTGTTTGATTTTTTTTTAAATTTCTTATAAATATTTTTCTTTCGCAATACAAAAAATGCCATAACTTTAAATTGCAAAAGGTTTGCTGGGACTTCTTACTAAAACGTACACGATTATGCGTAAATTTTTTTGTTTTTGTGTTTGTTCCCTAAAAACATCAAGAAAAACACAAAACCGGAAATAACAAAAAGGGCCATTAATAGAAAAAACAAAACTACTCTGTTATCACACTCATCAAATCTAAGTGAAATTGTAGTGGTGGCCATTAAAATGTTTTATTTTAAATATCATTTGTTGTTTGTTTGTTAGTAAATTTGTTTGTGAAATTGAAATATTTACTAGAATTTTTTAGAGGTGTTTTTCTCTTATTGCTTTTTTTTTGTACATGATTCCTATTTTATCGATGATGGCGCGGCATTTTCATTAATTTAAGCGGAAATTTGTTTTTAACTACATGTTGGTTTATGCGAAATGTTAAATATTTTGATAAATTAGTGACTGTTTATCTAAGTTAAGGGAGAGACGTTAGAGCTAAACAGGCTCATGGTTAAGGTATTTAGCATTAATTTATGTAAAAGATGGCAAATGGGTGTATTATTTGAAATAAATCAATGTTTTAATTAATTATAATAGACATGCGATTATGTATTGTTACTACGTTAATAGCTAAAACAAAAACTTAATTTAGAAAAACAAAGAATTTGAGGAACCAAAACAAAATAACGCCCCATAAAATCAAAGTAATTTTTCTTCTAACCTAAAGAAAATGATTTTTAAAAAATGGCATAAATATATAGAAAAGAGAAAACATTGGAAAACCTTAATTTCTTAACAATAATAATTTTATTTGTTTAAGGTTTATTAATAATGAAAATGATAAACAATATTTTTGATATTTATTAATTGGTTTAGAAACCTCTAATGAATTATTCATTAATTTTTCCCAAACAAAACCTCCCAAAAAATAACAAAATCAAATTCTATTGAAGGTTATTTTATACTTCCTCTGACGAGAAGGTGGAGTTGTGTAGTAATTAAACAATAACAACAACATCAATTTTATTAAACTTTGGTCTTAATGAATCATGTTTCCGTTTAATGACCAGCACTTATACGTAATGGTGGCCGTTTAAAAACCAAAATAAATTAATTACTCATACGCTGAGGTGGCCGGAAAATAAACAACTCATTTGGTTTTTATACGAATATTTGTATGCGTTTGTATATTTTAGTAAAACCAATGAAAATGTTTATATTAATTAAATTATTTGTTAAGTATTTTTCTAGTCGAGTAACGAAATTTTGCTTTATTAAACTAAAGCTAATGAAAACTGAAATTGGTTACTTATAACAGAGAAACTAATTTAGTTATTAATTACTTAAAGGTAACTGAAGAAATATTGATATGATAATTATGTTTATATTTCCTTTTAGTATATGATAATTTCTGGAATTAAGTCTTTCAAAAATTAATACAGAAATTATTCAGGCATGTGATGGAAAACGATCGTTTTCAAATCGATCGATTTTAGATATATTTTTAAGATAATTTTTACCTTTCTGTTCCCGTACTCAGTTCAGGTTGAAGTCTTTGCTAAATTGTGAGAGTAATTTAATTGCCCTTCTTACACTATCCTACACAGACTTTTTATTTGAGTAAGTTTGAGTAAGAAAATATTTTCATTAATATTTATTCAAAGCAAAAAAAAAAATTTTTGAAAATTTTTCAGCAAAATTTATCAAAACAAGAAGATAGGATTTCTTGTAATTAAAAAAACGTCAATTCGCCGCATTCGACATCGATCGAACTCAGACTTTTTAGAAAATATTGCTAAGCATACTTTCGTTCCCACGGCAGTCGGTTCTTCGTACAGGAACGACTCGGAGATCTTAGAGTTCCGACCAAGGACTGTCACTTCTGCGAAACTACCAAAAGAAAGTTTAATATGTACAAAATTACAAAAATTTTAAAAAAAAGTTGATATCTAAAGATATCCGTTTGTTTGTCACAACATTTAGTTTAAATAAAATTCTTTTAATATCAGGGAACTTTTCAGAAATGAATTATAATGTTGTAAACCTTATATGTTATATATTTTTTTATATTATTCTAAAAGAAATTTGAGATAGCAATATATAAGCAATTTATTCCCATTTGTCCGAACTAAGCCAGAAAGTAAAGAAACAGACCTAGTATATACCAATAATTTGAAAATTTTGTTTTTAAAATTTTTACATAAAACAAGTAAGAAAGCGCTATAGTCGGTCTAGCCCGACCATACTATACCCTTCACCACTAAGATCAAAGGTGTTATTTTTCTTGTATAAAGACAAATATTTACTAAATTTCGCCATCATACAAACATTTTCTCAAATCTTATATATTTAAGCTGTTTCCCTCATTTGGACTTATATGAGAGCTAGGGTCAAATGTGCACCGATTATCTTGAAATTTGGCAAAATTACAGTTGTTACAAAAATTATGTATGCAGAAAATAAACTCAAAATATTCATTATCTTTAGATTTACGAGCGTTTTAGTGATTTTTTGTCTCATTTAGTGCGTTTTTAAAGAACAGTTTGTATGGGAGCTATGATCAAATGTGAAACGATTTCAACGAAATTCGGTACAGTAATTTAAGTTTATATAAGCATGAAAAAATATTTATATTTATGGCCAATATATCAGTTCCAGGAAGTGGGACCTATGGGAGGTACAATAAATAATAGACCGATTTTGACGAATTTCAATAGCCTTGTCCCACTATCAAAAAAATGATCTGTGCTAAATTTCATCAAATTATCTTTAGAATTGCGACCTGTAGTTTGATTACAAGGTTTATATGGGGCTCCAGCCAGTCAGCCAGACGGACGGACATCGCTTAATCGACTCAGAAAGTGATTCTAAGCCTATTGCTATACTAAAATATGGGTCTAAGACAAATATTTCTATGCGTTACATACATCACCACAAACTTATAATACCCTTTCCACCTATGGTGGTGAAGGGTATAAAAATTGCATGAGACCTTAAATCAATTGATTTATTTTTGCTAAAAGATAGGCCTTTGACCTGAACAGGTTGTAACTATAGGCCATTTAAGATTTCGTGGACCTAGCTTTGAAAAAATTTCCTCCATTCGGTCTTTGGGACGTCGTCTTCTAGATTACATTAGATAAGAAGACCTCACAGAAAATTGTGAGATTATGCACAAGACCATCTTTAGAGGATGCACGTTCCCTAGATCTTTTAGATTCTGAAAAAAAGTAAGAATCAAAACATTTAAATTGATTGTTAGATAGTGCAACACATTGACAAAAGAAGTGGTATGTATCTTCTTCGTTGCACCATCTATACATATCGTCATTTATTAAAAATATTTCCTTTTCTAACATTATTAATACCATATTTATTCTAATTTTAGCTTTTTCATTGTAATAGTTGCTAGGTTACATGATCACAAAACATAGACAATTTAAAAAGCATTAAAACAATGGTTCACTTTTGACACAATTACATTAGGGTATCATAGAGTTGGAATAGATTGACTTTATTACTTGTATAGTTTCTTTTTCGAAAGTACAAAGAAAATAAGCAATTCAATTTTCAAGGTAACTACTATATATATGCCCCTTTAAATACATACATACATAGAATACTTATAAATAATTTATTTACATGCCAAGTATTTATGTCGACGTAATTCTTAACTGACTAGAAAAAGTAGAAAAAAAAACATAAAATTGGTAAATATTTTCAGATTTATTTACACAAAGAAAATACATATAAATATTCCGCATAATTTGATTACTTCGTAGAAATCTTTATTTATAAGGTAAAGAAATTACTGTCACCCACATACGAGTACATATTTACACATACATACAAACATATGTATAGGTAAAAATAATAAAGTCATTACAACTATTTATTTATTTTAGGTGTTTATTTAAGAGTAAAGAAAACTTAAAAGAAAAACCTTGAATTAAATAAATTTTGCAGTTAAACCATAAAAAGGGGAAACTTAATATTTCAAGATTGATCTTACAAATAGATGATAGACAAAATATTTCTTTAATGCTCGTATGTTAAAAAAATTAAAGCTCAAACAAATTGTAAGCTTTGTGGTTTAAGTGATACTTCGCGGAATTCAATTATATAAAATTCTTGAGAATTTCAGAAAATGTATAGAAATTATTTAACATGATTAGAATCGAATACTCAATTAAAATTAATTATTTGCATAACATTATTAAATGTTTTCTTAGAATTTACTAAAAGCCAAAGAGCTTTAATTTACATATTTACATAATATTAAATTTTTCCCTCGAATTTAGTTAGAAAATTAAATTTTTGAATATCATAAATTTAAGCCAAAGCCATTAAACTGTCGTTTTACTTATTATTATTATTATTATTTGAAATGTAATCATATCCTAAAAAGTTAATTTCAAAACCATTCATGACTAACTCAACTTCGTTTTCCAAACGATAATAGATTTGCATCACCTAAACACTTAACTGTGACCTGAAGAAGCCCAAAAATTGTCAGTCAAATGATTCCAGGAAATTATTTATACATTTTAATAATATCCTTATAATAAAATCGATTACAAAATTTTCCTTTAGAATCTCGTGTACATGAATTTCAATAGTCCTTGACATCTTCCTTTTTCCCCCATCTATAGCTACAAAAAAAATCCAATTGAAATGTTTATCAAAATATGAATTTTACCTTTTCAATGTTACAAGTAAACATGTCAGTCAATATTTGAAAGGCTTCCTGATAAATAGAAAATTACATTTCGAAATATTTATAAGTGTTTAGTTAGTCTAAGAGATGTTTTTATAAGTTGTTTAGGCAAATTATTATAATGATTCGGGCAAAAGAATATCTAAGATAGACGGGTTTACAAAAAAAGTAGTGGGGACCGTAATATGGGATAATATTGAATAAGGTAACCTGAAATATATCTCATTAAAAAGCTATTATTTAAGGCTTTATTATGTAAGAAAGTACTATCATAATCATATTATTGACCATATCTCTTATAAAAGAACCAAATTTTGAGACTTTTTTAATTTCACTTTTTATTTAAAAAAATTTCTATGGCTCTATTCTTGAGAAATTGTTTACTTCTACCAAAAATTATTTCGAAAAAATTTTTTTGAGAAATTTTTATATCAAATATTTTTCTAAAAAAAATATTTGTATAAATTTTTTTTTCAAAAATTGTTCCAAAAATTTTTATATCAAAAATTTTTATATCAAAATATCTATAAAAAAAATTTTATAAAAATTTTTAAATCAAAAATTTTATATCTAAAAGTTTTTGTCATTTTCAATAAAAAATTGTTTTGTAAAAATTTCTATCAAAAATTGTCAATCAAAATATTTCATTTAAAAAAATTTCCTAAAAAAAAATTTGTCGAAAATTAATATTGAAAATTTGTAGCAAAAATTAGTACAAAGAATAATTTTATATTATTTTTCTATCAAAAATTTTTATATTAAAAAATTTTGTAATAAAAATTAGGATTTGAGATTTTTCTATAAAAATTTTAATATCGAAAAATTTTTGTAACGAAAAATTTTCTATTAAAATTTCTATATCGAAAAACTTTCTATTAAAAATTTTTATATCGAAAAATTTTTATAACGAAAAATTTCCTATCGAAAAATGTTTATATTAAAAATTTTTATAACGAAAAATTTTCTACTAAAAATTTTCCTATCGAAAAATTTTCTATTAAAAATTTTTATATCTAAAATTTATATAGAAAAAAAATGTATATCGAAAAATTTTCTATTAAAAATTTTTGTAAAAAAAAATTCTATCTAAAGGGGTTTATACCAAAAAGATTTCTTTGCAAATTTTTATATTGAAAATTTTCTATTAAAAATTTTTATATCGAGAAATTTTTTATAAAAATTTTCCAATCGAAAAATTTTCTATTAAAAATTTTTATATCGAAAAATTGTCTATTAAAAATTTTTATATCTGAAAACTTATATAGAAAAAAAATTTATATCGACAAATTTTCTATTAGAAATTTTTATGAAAAAAAAAATTCTGTCAAAACTGCTTATACCTTATACCTTATACCGAAAAGATTTGTATGAAAATTTTTATATCGAAAAATTTTCTATTAAAAATTTGTATATCGAGAAATTTTCGATAAAAATTTTCCTATCGAAAATTTTTCTATTAAAAATTTTTATATCGAGAAATTTTCTATTAAAAATTTTTATATCTAAAATTTTCTATTAAAAACTTTTATATCTAAAATTTTCTATTAAAAATTTTTATGAAAAAAAAAATTCTATCAAAAATGTTTATACCGAAACGATTTCAATTAAAATTTTTATATCGTAAAATTTTGTATTACAAATTTTTATATCGAGAAATTTTCTATAAAAATATTTACATCGAAAAATTTTCTATTAAAAATTTTTATATCGAAAAATTTTCTGTAAAAATTTTGATATCGAAAAATTTTCTATAAAAAATTTTTATATCGAAAAATTTTCTATAAAAAATTTTCTACCAAAAATTCTTATAAAGAAAAATTTTCTATCAAAATGTTTATATTAAAAAATTTCTAACCAAAAATTTTTATATCGAAAATTTTTCTATTAAAAATTTGTATATTTAAAAAATTTTCTATTAAAAGTTTTGATATCGAAAAAATTCTCTATCAAAAATTTTCATAACAAAAAAATTTTTATATCGAGAAATTGTCTATAAAAAATTTTTATATCGAAAAATTTTCTATAAAAAATGTTTATATCGAAAAATTTTCTATAAAAAATGTTTATATCGAAAAATTTCTATAAAAAATTTTGATATCTAAAAATTTTCTACCAAAAGTTTTTATAAAGAAAATTTTCTTTCAAAATTTTTATATTAAAAAATTTTTATTTAAAAATGTTTATGCCGAAAAATTTTTGTGTTGAAAATTTTTCTATCAAAAAAAGATTAAAAAAAAATTGTTACATCAAGAAAATTTATACAAAATTTTTATAATAAAAAATTTTCTATAAAAAGTTTTTAAATCGAAAAATTTTCTATCAAAAATTTTCATATCGAAAAATCTTCTATAAAAAATTTTTATATTGAAAAATATTCGATACAAAATTTTTATATCGAAAAATTTTCTATAAAAAATTTTAATATCTTAAAATTGTTTATAAACATTTTTAATTAAAGATTTGTATGTCGAAAAATTTTCTATTAAAAAATTGTATGTCTTAAAATTTTTCTATTAAAAATTTTTATGTCGAAAAATCTACTTTAAAAAAATTTTGATATCTAAAAATTTTCTACCAAAAATTTTTATAACGAAAAAATTTCGTTTAAAAATTTTATATTTAAAAATTTTTAATTAAACATTTTTATATCAAAAAAATTATCTATTAAAAATTTTTATAACGAAAAATTTTCTATTAAAAATTTTTATTTCAAAAAATTTTATATTTAGAATTTTTATAACTAAAAATTTTCTATTAAAAATTTTATATCGAAAAATTTTCTATTGAAAGTTTTTATTTTGAAAAATTTTCTATAAAATATTTTTATATCCAAAAATTTTGTATAAAATATTTTTATCCAGAAAATTTTCTATCAAACATTTTTGTAACGAAAAATTTTCTATTGAAATTTTTATATCAAAAAATTTCAGTAAAAATTTTATATCAAAAAATTTTCTTTTAAAAATTTTTAAATACATATTTTTACCGAAAATTTTAGACAAAACGAAATTTTTTATAAAAAATGTTATAATGAAAAAATTTGTATACAATTTAAAAAAATAATAATTTTTTATCAAAAATTTGTATATCAAAAAATTTTTTCTCAAAAATTTGTATATCAAAAAATTTTCTTTCAAAAATTTTAACATCCAAAAATTTTTTATGAAAATTTTTTATTAAAAATTTTTATATTAAAAAATTTTCCAGAAAAATCTTATATCAGGTGAATTTTTACAAAATTTTGTGTCAAAAATTTTTCTTTTTTAACAAAAATTTTATATTAACAAATTTTCTACAAAAAGAAAGATTTAATAAAAGAAATGTTATATCGAGAAAATTTGTACAAAATTTTATATCAAAAAATTCTGTTTATAAACTTTTATATGAATAAATTTTCTGTAAAAAACTTAACTATAAAAAATTGTTATGTGATTATCTATATTATTCTATTAAGCATAACATATTAAATTCTGCCTGGGTTCTAGTCCCAGCTACGGTACATCAGCTTCTTGTAATTATTACTTTTCATTAATATTATTAATTACAACATAGGCGGTAAGACCTAAAACAATAACACGCCGCCGATGTAAAATAAATAACATTGTGTGTAGAACAAAATGCTTAAATAATGCGTCTAGCTAACAACAGATGTCGCAACTGCTCTAAAAATAGACATGACATGCAAATATAGTAAAACATAATATAAAGCTTTATTTTTTATATTCCACATTTTTCACTTTTTCACTATCGCCTTTTAAAGAAGGTAACCGAAAAAAAATTTATGAAAAATATATCGAAAAATTTTCTATCAAAAATTTTATGATGAAAAACCAAATGTGTAAAACTTATATTCTATATAAGTTTCTGGGAAAAAATTAGTAGAATTTTTAAGTTTTCTTAACACTTGTAAACTTGAATTCAATTATGTCATGATTTAATAATTTATGGAAATTTTTTAATGGCAATAAATAATATTTATCAATGTATAAATTTATTTCTTTTTAAATATCTCAGACCATAATATTTTTTATTATTTATGATTAATTTTATGTCTTTCATTTAAAACTCAACATATCTCATTCTCAATCCCAAAATATTATTTATAATAACTAGATACTCACTCGTATTTGTATTTGTTAACGGATGACTTTAGTTTTGTCTTCACTATTATTAACAATGACATAGTTAAGTCTTTGTAAATTGATATTTATGGTAAATTACCATATATTGGCATTTTAATATTATATTTATTAAATCACAAATGACATTTGAGATTTAATATTTTTTCATATATTTTTAATGCGACTATTAAGTTGTTAATTTCTGTTATAACATTTAAACAAAAGCCTACTCACTGTGAGTATTATTAACTGGCCAATCGTTGATAATTTATTGCCGTATGTTAACAAATTATATGTCTAGTTAATAAAATGAAATATATATTGAGTTGTACAAAATAAATTTTAATAATATGTTTTAGACAATGGCCTATTGATTAGTTAAAGCCAATCATTTAGCTATAAGTTATAAATTTGTAGATATGTTTATTATTTAGCAATAATCTTTAAAATACCACTTGTTTTACATTCATTCTATCGCTTAACAATCTATCTATCTATCCATCCATCCATCGATCTCTGTCCATTTAACTAGAAACGATTCACTTTAATTCAAAAATTTATTCAGTTTTGACTTCATGTTTTGTTTATTTTGACATAAGTGGGCGTTTTTTGTGCAAATTTATTATTAAATATCGAAATTAACATACGAATAATTTTCAAATTCCAGACTTATGTTTATTTATGAGTTTTGATTTTGAGCTATCTAAAATAATGATGAGTTATGATAATGTTTCGTTTTAAAATTCTATTTGTTGTTTAAGGTGTTCTACCTCTTCTATATGGCCTATAGCGTATTTAAAAATTTCTATTAGAATTATAAATTTTGTCCAAATTATTTGAAATTGGTAGCGCTCAGAAATGTGTTACTATAAAAAAAAGCTAAAATCATACAAATTACTTTTCCTTCGATCCATCTTATTCCCTTTAAAAACTTTTCAGTCTTCCAATGTCTATCTTTGCCTGATTACCAGGTCTCTAAAGCAATGTTGGGCAATTCTCTCTTATTTTGTATTTTTCTAATCTTAGAGTTAGCAAAATACAAAATCAGATAGACTTTGCCTAACATTGCTCTAAAGCAAGGTTGGCCAAATGGAGAGCGTTTTTAAATAAGAGTGCTCAATCTTAAAATGAGAATGTGTTCTGAGAATAATATTTGCTATATGCTCTGTTGCTGTTATGTCAGTTTAGTATGCATTGTTGTTTGAGTTTTTTTAAGTACGAGTAAAGAAACATTTTTCTTGTTTAATGAAAATTTTTATTATTCCTATGCTACGCAAATACTGGCCAACATTACTCTAAAGTAATAAGAGCCCAGAGTTAATCTATTTCGGTTCTAACTAGACAAGTGCAAAAAATATGTTTTGAATCCGAACATTTTTTATTTAAACGTGGTAACATCTCTACATCCCTCTATCAGTGGAAGAATTGCATACTTCTTTTTATGTGGCTGAAGGCATTTTAACAGATTCTAGTAGACTTAAGTCTTCCTAAACGTTTTAAAATTTGACGTTGACTACTAAACAAAACATATCTTATTCTGCCTGGGTTCGAGCCTCAGTCAAGGCTGTTATTAATATATATTGAAATTATTATTTACAACAGCATTTTTCATCGGCGGTAAGCCATACAGCATTAACATGCTGTCGATGTAAAATAAATAGATTAAAATGTCTAAATAATGAGTCAAGCTAACAACAGATTTCCCAACTTCTATCGTCTCTTTAATATTCCTTTCTAAAGAAGATTACACAATTCGAATCTTCTATCAACAATTTTTATATCAAAAATTTGTATATCGAAAAATTTTATATCAAAAATTTTTATATCGAAAAATTGTCTTTTAAAAATTTTTATATCGAAAATTTTCTATTAAAATTGTTTATATCGAAAAATTTTCTATTTAAATTTTTTTTGAACAATTTTTTATTAACAATTTTTATATCGAAAAAATTTTTATTAAAAATTTTAATATTGAAAAATTTTAAATTTAAATTTTTTTTATTAAACCATTTTCAATAAAAAAAAATTTTATATTGAAAATTAAAAAATTTTCTATTTAATATTTTTATATTGAATAATTTTCTATTAAATTTTTTATTTATTTTTTTATAAAAAATTTTAATACCAAAAAATTTACAATTAAAAATTTTTGTATCGAAAAAATTTTCAATACAACATTTTTATATTAAAAAATTTTATATCGAAAAATTTTCTATTAATATCTATTAATATCAAAAAACTTTCTATAAAAAATTTTTATATCGAAAAATTTTCTGTTAATCGAAAAAATTTCTATTAAAAATTTGTATATCGAATAATTTTCTATTAAAAATTTTGATATCAAAAAAATTTTCAATACTAAATTTTTATATTAAAAATATTTATATTGAAAAATTTTCTATTAAAAATTTTTGTATCGAAAAATTTTTTATTAGAAATTTTTATATCGAAAAATTTTCTATTAAAAATTTTTATATTCAAAAATTTTCTATCAAAAAATATTTGTATGGAAAAGTTTTCCATCAAAAATTTTTATACCGAAAATTTTCTATAAAAAATTTTAATATCGAAAAATTTTCTATAAAAAATTTGAATATCGAAAAATTTTCTATAAAAAATGTTTATATCGAAAAATTTTCTAACAAAAATTTTTATATCAAAAAATTTTTTATCAAAAATTTTTATATCGAAAAAAATTTCCTTTTGGAAATTTTATATAAAATTTTTAAATCAAAAAATTTTTATTATCAAAAAATTGTTTATTCATAAATTAAAAAATCTTATCAAAAAAAAATCTAAATAAAAATCGTCATGTCAAAAGTTTTTCGTATTTTCTATTAACAATTTTTGTATCAAAAAATGTTTCTTTCAAAAATTTTTCTATTAAAGGTTTTTATATCAAACAATTTTCTATTCAAATTTTTTATATCAAAAAATTTTTATGTCTAAAATTTTTTATTAAAAATTTCTATATTTCAAAGTTTTGTATTAAAAATTTTTAAATCGAAAAATTTTCTATTAAAATTAAAATTTTTATATCGAAAATTTTCTATTAATAATTTTTATATCGAAAATTTCATTTAAAAAATTTTAATATCGAAAAATTTTCTATTAAAAATTTTTACATCGAAAAATTTTATTTTAAAAATATTTATATGGAAAAGTTTTCTATCAAAAATTTTCAAAATTTTTCATCAAAGATTTCCTATCGAAAATTTATGTATCAAGAAAAGGTTTTTCTACAATTTTTTAATAAATTGGTCTGTTACATTAATAAATAAATGTAACAGATTTGAGATCAAATGCGAATAGTCATTCTTTTTGAAAACGAAAAATTCCATAAAAAAATTCTATATCGAGAACATTTGTACAAAATTTTATATCGAAATTTTTTTTTATCAAAGTTTTGTATTTAAAGAAATTTTCTATTAAAAATTTTTATATCGAAAAATTTTTCTATAAAAAATTTTCTATGAAAAATTTTTTTTCCAAATTTTTTTTTTGAAGAAAGCAAAAAATTTATAAAAAGTCAAGCTAACAACTGATTTACCAACTTCTATGTTTTGAAAATAGGCATGACGTGCAAGACCATTATAGTCCAACTATTTTGTAAGAAGGGACATCTGAAGAATTGGCCTGACTATACTCAAAGATTTAATCCTTATTGCTACTGCTACATCCTGTGGGCATACGGCAAGCGTTACATAAAAATTGTCTATGATGATTTTTAATGCGAGATTTTACAATAAACGAGATGAACCAAAAAAAAAATCCTCATTTTCGAATACCCAATATTTGAATATTTTATTATAATTGCTACCCACTGGCCTTGTTTTCATTTATAAATAATGATTAATGCGAAATAAATCTAAATCGTATTTTGAAATTGACCTTGAAAGAAAATGAAATTTTTCCATATGTATCTATAAATAAAACAAGACTTTGATTAAGATTTAAATATTTTAAAATCCTTTAAATACTTTAAATTATGTTCTGGTGTCTTTTGTCTTCATCTTTCTTTTTGCAGAAATAAATCAATAACCAATAAATTTTCTTTTCTCTGATACATATTTTGAAAATCTTCTAATAAATTGTCTACAAACTGTTTCAAAATGCTGGCAAATTAAATCTCTTAAATTTATATACTTTTAACATTTTTGTACTCCTATTGTTATTTTTAATATTAGCATTTTTGTGTAAAATATGCCACAAAAATATAATAAAAAAAATTGTTTAGCACGAAATGAAAACAGCAAATGCTGTGGATTGTACAGAGAGAGAAAAAAGTAAAAATGTTAGATCAATATGAAAACATTTGATTTTATGTCATATTAAATTTTTTAAACAAAAACTATTTTTTTTTAATATTTAAACAAAAATTATTTTTTTGAATTATTTCCATACGATAATCCTAAAATAAAATTTTAAGAATTGATCTCTGTGGTAAAGGGTATCGAATAGTCTGGCTTGTCCCACTAAAGCAAATTCTTTTTTATTTATTATAAAAATATAAAATTTTCATGCAAATTTAATATCAAAAACCTAAATAAAATAAACAAATTTTGCAATTATTTTTTTCCGAGTGTATCAATAGTAAATGCTAACGTTAGCATTGTTGCCGCTTTTACTACGCTCCGCTTTGCTTTAGTAGTTGTTCATCTTAACGACTTAAAAAGAACAAAAACCTAATATTTGCAATTCAAATTTTAAATATGCAAAAAAGTATGAGAGCGGGAGTGTGAGGTTGGAGAAAGAGAATAAAAAGAAACAATACAAAGCTCTATTTCGTCTACAAAAAAAAACAAGTAAGAGTTTTATATGCGGCTGTGCCGAATCTTATATACCCACCATCAAGTTGTGTTAAATTTAAAAACATATCTTATATACATATCTACGAGGGTGCAGCTAATTCAAAATGTGGACCAAATACGAAAAAATTTGTTACTCTTGTTGGTATTGTTGGTAAAATATTTGGACTTAATTCGGTTGCAGTAGCTTTATAGTTCAACATTTAATAGTATCTAAGTGGTTTCCCTAGTATTTCCTTTGCACAAAATTTAGTCCCATAACCGGGTATAGCTTTACATTAATAAGCTGTTAAATACTTTTCGTTAAGCTTAAAAAATAGTTGGGCTTAATAGCAATACGGCAGGTCCAAAATTTTGGTAGGAGCTCCTAAAACATCTACCGTATATAAAGTCTGGACTTAACATTGATTGATAGCTATATAATCCAAATCTTTTTGATTGTACATACAAAAAGATGATGTTATATATATACATATAAGAACTATAGCCAAATGTTGACTGATTGTCGCAAAATTTTGTACATTGGCTGGTATTTATATAAAGCTTGTTTTTGCAAAAATAGCTTTTAACTGGCCTTTACTACACTTTTTTTGGTTTTCAGGAGTGTTTTTTATATGAAAGCTATAGTCAAATATGGACCGATTCCAACAAAATTTAATATACTGACCAACAGTTGCATAAAACTTCTCTATTCTAAATTTAGTCCTCATAGCTATTGCAATTGTATTCAATTTATCAGCATTCATGTGTTTCCCGGGGCGGGGTCATATGGGAGCTCTAACTGAATGTGAACCGATTTCTTCCATTTTCAATACACAATTTTTTAAATATATCGAAAATATTTTGGTAAAATTTTGTGCCTCTAGCTCCCTTCGTTAAGACACTGTTGCTCTTTCATTTGACAGACATAAATTTCCTATCTTTTTGGCATTTTTTTTTTTGTTTCCGTAAGTCTTTATATGGGAGTTATGGTCAAATGGTGACTGATGTAACAAAATTTTGCAATTTTGTCTTGTATTAACATATGACTTCCTTGTACTAAATTTAGTAAACATAGCTAGCATAGCTCATCACTTATTCGCATTTAAGTGTAAGTGTTTTGTATGGGAGCTATGGTTAAATGTGAACCGATTTCGATGAATTTTTATAGGCTGAAGAATGATTCCTTAGTACTTCTTTGTGCTAAATTTTATTATCATAACTGTTGTAATTTGTCATTTATTAGCAAATAAGCGATTGGCTTGGACGAGGTTACACGGGAGCTATGGTCGAATTTAAACCGATTTCGCCCAGTTTCAATACCAATATTTTCTAAGAAATTAAAAATATTTTTGGCAAATTTAGGCGCTATTGTGCCGACAACAGACAGACAAACAGACAGACAGACAGACAGACAGACAGACAAACAGACGGACAGACAGACAGACAGACAGACAGACATATAGATAGGTAGATAGATAGATAGATAGACAGACAGACAGACAGACAGACAGACAGACAGACAGACAGACAGACAGACAGACAGACAGACAGACAGACAGACAGACAGACAGACAGACAGACAGACAGACAGACAGACAGACAGACAGATAGACAGACAGACAGACAGACAGACAGACAGACAGACAGACAGACAGACAGACAGACAGACAGACAGACAGACAGACAGACAGACGGACGGATTCAGAATATACATCAATTTTGGCTTAAGAACCAATATTAAAGAAATTGCAAACGGAATGACAATCTAAATATACCCCCGAACTTTTTGCTGGTGGGTATAAAAAATTACGGAAAATTAAACAAATAAAATCTCTATTTTGTGACAGGAAATGAAAAAAATCTCCCCGTACTAGTAAGAGTAAAAATGATTGTGTGTTTGTAATGTTAAAGTAAAAATATGCTAAATCTCCATTTTATGGCCTCCATAAATTCTTTGTTATTTTGTATTTTTGTCTAATATTTGAAATGTTCTTGTTGAATTAGATTTTGGTTTTGTTTTATCAAAAAAAAAAACAAAAAAAGATTTGGCAAATTATTATAACCAAAATAAAACATTTAAAAAATAAAAGCCTAAGCAAAACAAACAATAGCCGCTTTCAAATAAGAGAGAAAAAAAACGATTTTAAATAATTGATGATAAGAAAAAAAAAACATTAAAATTTCATAAGATTATTGTCATCTGTAAGATTTCATTGTTGTAATTTCCAATTATGAAATATAATAAAAAAAAATAAGAATACAATACAAATATCAATATTAAAAAATGCCTAAATCTTTAAATTCATAATTCATAATAAAATCTCAAACAATAGACTCGAAACAAGATTTCCAAATAATAAAAACATAAAATAATAATGATTAATGATTATAAAATAAATTATATTTTTTGTAAGAAGGTGTGGACTTTTAACAAGTTTATTATGTATTATATTCTTATTTTTCTATAAATGGTCAAATGTCTTATAAAAATAAGAAAAACAAAAAAAAAATAACAAAAGTAATAATATTTTTTTATATTATTATAATCGTTTTTATGCTTCATTGTTTCAATTTTGTACAAGTCTTAAAATTATATTTTTATTTGTCTTCAGCCCTCCTATCACACACCTTAACATCTCTATTTATGTCTCTTATATCTAGCAATTTAAACTCAAATCAATTTCCAATATTGGTTTCCTATTTGGTATTAACATAATAAAACCCTGCAACAATAAAAAGTTTTAAAAGAATCGCTTTTTTTCCTTATACCAAATTAAACGTAATGTCACAACAATCTCATTTGACAAGGGTTACAGAAAAAAAATTGACACACGTAATGAGGAGATAGTAACCCATTACAATTAGGGTAAAAGGTAATTTTGTATAACGATATAACGCTCGTTTTAATCATTATTTTCGTTAGAAGTTTAACCTTACTTAACCCATGAAGGTATAATAATGCCTTTGGCTATTCTTTAAAAATGCCACAAAATAAAGAGTTTTGTTTAATAAAAGTTGGCGGTAGGAAAAGTTTTCTATATAAAAGTTGGCGGTAGGAAGAATTTTCTAAAGAAAAGTTGGCGATAGGAAGAGTTTTTTATAGAAAAGTTAAAGGTAGGAAGAGTTTTTTATAGAAAAATTGCCGGTAGGAAGAGTTTTCTATAGAAAAGTTGGCGTTAGGAAGAGTTTTCTATAAAAAATTGGGGGTAGGAAGAGTTTTCCATAAAAAAGTTGGCGGTAGGAAGAGTTTTCTATAGAAAAGTTGGCGGTAGGAAAAGTTTTATATAGAAAAGTTGGCGATAGGAAGAGTTGGCGATAGAAAAGTTGTCTGTTGGGAGGGTTTTTTTTTTTAAGTTGGCTAGAGGAAGAGTTTTCTATAAAAAAGTTGACATTTGGAAGAATTTTCTGTATGTGACAAAAAAGGGCTTTAATGGGTTAACGTGTGCCCTGTATCTATTGATTTTGCTTTATTCCCTTTTAATCGGAATTATAATTAGAAATTTCTTTATGCATCAAAAAACATTTATTTTAGTTTATTCTAAGAGCCAAATACTGGCATATATTAAGCTTTCTCAGCTTAAAGCTGTCATATATATTTACATTTTTTGGATACATTCAAAATCTACTCAATAATTTGACCAATTCTGTGAATTTTTTTGGCACCAGAAGGTTCTTTTCTATTATCGCTTTTGAAATTAGGTCAGACGATAACGGAAGCCCTGCACTGAATACTCAAGATTACAAAATATTAAGTAATAATTAGCGAATTTTAACAAAAATAAACATAAAAATATTGGCAAATCCAAATTTTGACATTTGACCCCGGTGAAAAAAGGGTTAATATCGTCCAATATTAAATTAGGTTTCCATAAACAACGCAATAGTATTAATTATGTTTTTTTGTTAAAATTAAATACAAGTAAAATTAACCGAGCATCTACTCGAATTTCGACCAAAACTGTTAATTTTCTCGAAAAATTTAAATTTAAAATCGCATCGCAAAACTGTGCAAGATATCGATCTAAATTTATTTGAGCCTTATTCTCCTAATTGCCTTTTTTAACACACTTTAAAGTAAATTCTAAATTTGTAAAATTTGTTGAACGAAAGTTTCGAAAAATTAAAAAAATACTTTTGAAACCTACCTGAGAAAAATGTACCATTTTCTATCATAAAAAAACTAACTAAATTCGATTATATTTAAGCAAAACTGATTATTTCAATAATAACGAGTCATTTGATGATAAATAATGTCTAACTTTGAAATTTCTTTATTCAAAACATAAAATTTTTGGTGCATATCCCTAGGCGTGTTTTCAGGGACATGAATTTTTAATGGAAAAGTGAAATAACTCCAAAACTACTTCTTGAATATTTGTTTTTGACTGTTTTAAATAAAGCTGTGATAGTTTTCCTTAATATTTAATAATGTTTTCTTGCAAAAATGTTTTTTTTGAAATTTCTCAAAAACATAAAAATAACCAATTTTTCACCATACAAATGGTCTCTTAAACTTTGGACCCTATGCCCATAGAACGTTGTCCGACTTGGCTCAAATTTTCAGAACTAAACTTTTAGACCTAGTGTCATAATATTTCTTTGAAAAAGCTATAAAATTCTAAAAAAAAATTCTTTCATACAAAAAATTGTCGCCCTAATGTATATCTTTTATCTTAATTTCAATTTTAAAATATATCTTTTGTAAGATAATATTTGATTTTAAAAATTTTAATTCAATCTAATATAATTGCTTGAACTACGAACTTTTTATATTTACCTTCAAGTATTTCAAATTTTAAATAACTTCTTTAGAAATCTATTGGCAAACATACCTGAAATAAAAGAAGAAAAATCCAATTAATTAAATTTAATAATATTAAGTATTGAAAAACAATTATAACAAATAAATTGGGTAAATATTAAAAATAATACAAATTTTAAAATTTGATTGATTTATCAGGAAAATATTGAGAAAATTTAAAAAATTTGTATTAATTAACTTAAATTGAATAATATTTGTTTAGATTTATTAAATAAATTATAAATGTTATTTTCTTTAAGATTTCAGAAATTTTTAAAATTTTTAAGATGTTTGTAGACACAAATACTCAAGTGCATTCATACGTATTTAATAATATCCCTTTCTAAATTGTAAATTATTTTTTGCATTCACTTTTACTTTAGATTTGTATATGTTGTAAACAGTAAACACAATTACATATTTATGCATTTGTTAGTTATGTACGTATGTGTGTGTATGTATTTTTTTTATTTATGTATTGTATATTCTTATTAAACGGAACTTCTGGTATTTCCTTTTCCTTTCTATTGCCGTTCATTCATTGAGTCATTCATACATTCATTCAGCTGAATTGATAATAAATTTGTTAAATGTTTGTATATAGAAATCATCATTTGTATACAATAGATTTCTTTATTATACTTATATTAAATAATACATTTATATGTATGTACATATATACATATTTAATATGAAAAGACTTGTATTGAACAAAAGAGATATATAATATTTAACATATTTACTTATTCAACTCCCTCTAACTCAAAAGTATTTTGTATTTGAATTCAACATGTTTTCCTTCGACATCGACAAGCCTTCATTGCCACCCCTTTTCTTTTATATAAATTCATACATTTTTCTCAAACTCAAGCTCAAGTACTTTAATATCAATATATTCATTCTTCATTCATTCCAATCCACTTTTTTTCTTCTTTTTATTCATAAATATTTATTTGATTTTTAACATTTTTCAATATTATTTATAGTATTTCTTCATTGCTTCTGTCACACACCAATCACTATTATTGTATTCATTTCTTCATTTTGTTGCTTTGCTCGTCCTCGGTTCCTTTCAGCAAATTATCAAAGTGATTTATTTAATAAAAAAAAAATATTATCAATGACATGATTGCATGCACATAATAAGCCCAGATGAAGAAATCAAAAGGCAAAAGTTATTCATTCAGCCATCCTTTTGATTCCATTAATATACAGAAATATTTTTTTTTTGGTATAACCAAATTCTTTATACATTTGAAACAGGTATTTTGGATACAAAAGGAGCTATTAGCATGTGTATTTAGGCATACTTGAAAAACTGTGAGTGGTTCAAAAAGTAATTTCACTAATTCTCGATAGAGGGCTTAATTGTATTCTTTTGAATGCTACTTAACACTCATGATTAATCGTATCATGATCAATATATCCCAGTTCACAAACCGGTGCAAATAGTAGGTATAGCAAATGCTACTACAGTAGGTCATTTGCAATGGAGCATGGAAAAGTTAGATTGATTGAACGCAGTAGCTTTTAGTTGGTGAAAAAATCAATTTAATAAAAATAGACTTAGCATGTTTTCATAATAAGTCAACAAAATACTAAAATATAAAAAATGCCTTTAACAAAGTACGACAAAATCAAATTTTTTTGAGCACACATGAGTAATGTCAACAGTATATGAAAATAGGCTTAAATGAATATGAAAATTGGCTTAAATGAACCGATTTAAAAGCTTGAGCCAGTTTTGAAAAGGAATTTAAATTTGAGTTTGTTTTTGTTATTATTATTAATACTATTTTTCCGCTAGCGGGCGCTTTAATTTTTTTAAATTAAAAAATGTCCGAAAAATGTACGAAATTCATTAAAACAACATTTTTGATATTTTTTAATTTTATATAAAAAACAAAGCGCCATCTAGCGAAAACATAATAATAATAATAATAATAATAATAATAATAATAATAATAATAATAATAATAATAATAATAATAATAATAATAATAATAATAATAATAATAATAATAATAATAATAATAAAAAAACAAATCCAAATTTAATTCCCTTCGGTTCATCTATTATATTTTTATAGAACTTTTTATAATAGTATTACGTTACAAGTGAACCTTCATGGTCCTTCGAATCTTTAAAATCGATTTTCTTAAAATTTTGACGAGCTACAGCAAAATGCCGAGACACGTTATTATTTATTTTAAGCCTATCTTTATATTCTGTTAACATAAAAGAAAATCTACAATTTTTGATTTTATACAAAATTAACTTTTGCTTTTTCAAATAAAAAAGTTACTCCAAAAATTAGAATTTTTGAAAAACTATTCACAAAAATAAAGACTTTTTTAAAAAAATTTCCCTTAAAAATGAAGAATTTTTTAAAAATTTCCGTTAAAAAAATAGAATTTTAAAAAAATTCTTTGAAAATAGAGAATTTTTAAAAAATTTCTATGAAAACAGAGAAAATTCAAAAAATTCCTGATAAAAACAGAGAAACTTTTAAAAATTCACCATAAAAATAAAATATTTTTGTCAAATTCCCTATAAGAATAGATTTATTTTATAATTCTATATAAAAATAAAGATATTTTTTAAAAAGTCAATTTTTTATAGGGAATTTTTCATTAATCATTAAAAAAAGCGAGAACTTATTAAAAATTCCCTTTAAAAAATTTTACTTTAAAAATTTTGAATTTGTAAACAATTTTCGATAATAAAAATAAAAATTTATTATAATCTTTCTATTGTATATATATCAAAATGTTGGCATGACCTAGATCCGACAGGTGGCGCCACTGAAAATTACTCAAAATTTATCGTTAACTGTACATTTGGTCATACTATAATTTCTAAGTTGGTATGAACAATTCAAGAAAGGTGGCGCTACTGAAAATCATTCAAAATAAATTAAATCGTAAACTATACGTATGAGTCGACGGGGATTGCTTGTACAATTAATTTCCGATAGATGGCGACACTTAAAATAATTCAAAATGAATTGAATGGTAAACTATGCATTTCATATTTTTTAAAACTTCTTAATAAAAATATTAAGAAAATATCCCCTTAAATATAAGAAATTTTAGCAAGTTTTAGCTATTCTTATATAAAAATGAAGAAATTTCAAACAAAAAGAAAATTTTTAAAAAATGTATAAATTGAAAATTTAAAAAAAATCCTTATAAAGTAGCAAATTTTTCAAAAATTTCTTGTAAAAAATATATCATTAAAATTTACAATTTTTGAGAAATTCTTTGTAATAAAATATAATTTTTTCTTAAAAATTCCCTATTAGAAAAACTCCTAAAAATGTAGAATTATCAAAAAATGTTCATAAGAAAATGAATTTTTGAAAAATTTGATAATACAATTTTTTTTGAAAAATTCCTTATAAAAATTGAAAAATTTTCAAATAACTTTCCCATAAAAACTTTAGAAAAATTTCCTATAAAAAAGATAAATTTCATAAAATTTTGGCAAAAATAGGGAATTTTTAAAAGATTTAAAAAAATAGAATTTTTAAAAAATTAAAAAAAAAAACAGTTTTTGAAATTTCCTAAAAATTTTGAAAAGTTCCCTATATAATAGAGAAATTTTAAAAGGTTTTACAAATTATACAGTTTCAGAAATTTTTTTCTAAAAATATATAAAATTTTAAAAATATTCCTATAAAAATAGAAATGTTTTGGAAACTTCCCAATAAATTACAAAAATTAGAAAAAATCAATTTTATAAAAGAAAAATGTTAAAAAGTTATAAAATTATATAATTTTGGAAAATTTTTTCTTAAAAATCTAAATTTTTAAAAAAAATTTCCTATAAAAATAGAAATTTTCGGAAGATTTCCTATCAAAATATAAACTTTGGAAAAAATAACTACAATAATAGAGAAATAGAGAAAGGATGTTACAAAATTATACAATATTGAAAAAATTTTGGAATTCCTCAAAAATTCACTCTTGAAAGGAAATTTTTTAAACATAATTTTTTTTAAATTTTCTTCAATTAAAAAAAAAATCCCCTAAAAGTGGATTTTAAAAAATTTCTTCTTTAAAGCAAACTTTTAAAAAATTAAAGTAAATAAAAAATTTCGAAAAATTTCCTATAAATTGTAATTTTTTAAAAAATTTCTTATAGTAAATTAAAGTTTAATTTTATTTATATACTGAAATTTAAATATTTCCTTTATTAAAGCCTTTCTTTTATATTAAACATTTTCTATCATTTTAGCTGGATTAGATTTTTTTTATTAAATTTTTATACTTGACATGAAAAAAAAAAAAATTTTATACTTAAAGGCAGACATGTCATATGCCAATATCTATGATTTAACTATAATATATCTAAAATAAATAATAGATTTTGAAATGTATGGTAACATGTGTGTCCCCTATCTGATGCGTATGTGAATGTTTACTAATCATGCAACTTGCCAACCGTCAAACCAATATAACCCCACAACCGATGAAGGGGGAAACATTCTTTATTAATGACTCTTTGATATCAAGATAATTGGCAACAATAAACAAAGGCGCGCTTTAAAATATTAATCAGTTTTCGTGTAAATATGCATGTAAATATTAGGAAAGAAAGGGTATATATATTGGGTATAGAGAAAAATTTCAGTTTTACTTATTTTGTTTGCTGGGGCAAGAAAATATAAACTTAGTTCAGGCAATGCTTCAACAGAGTTTATATAGAGGGAGAGAAAGCTTTTGCTGATCTTTTAACAACAGCAAGAACTTAATTGTAGACCCAATAGTTTACTGTTGCTAATATCATCAAATAGTTAATAACACACACTAGACACTAACACATTAAGGCTCAAAATTTGAATGTTAATAAGGAAAATCATAGCCATATTCAAATATCTTTGAGTGTAATGGATATTAGTTTAGTTATTTGTGTCCCTTTTCCTTTATATTTGTATTAGTATACATATAAAAAGTGTGTTAATATGTGTGTTTATCGAAAGTATGGCTATTGTTATAACTAATGCTTATGTTTGCTCTAGTACTAATAAATGTTTAATGACTAAAAGTTGAATTTTGTTAACACACCCTTTTTTATTGGTAGCAATAACAAAAAAAATGTGATGTATTATGGGGAAAGGATTATATTGTTCGGTTATCTTTTTTAATTAAACAAAAATCAAATGGGGAAATAGAAAAGCTATTATGTCTGTATGTATGTATTAGGCATGGTAAAAAATAATCAATATTTTATTATGAAAGGTCAATGATATAATTAGATGTTAAAGCTTAGAGTATGTAGATAATTAATTAATAATGAAAAAGTAAATCTAATATTATTAAAAACAAGTAAGAAAGTGCTATAGTCGGTCAAGCCCGACCATACGATACCCTTCACCAATAAGGTCAAAGGTGTACTTTTTCGTGTATAAAGACAAATTTTTGCTAATTTTTTTTCATTATACAAACATTTTCATAAAACTTTTATATTTAAGCTGTTTCCGTCAATTGGACTTATATGAGACCTATGGTCAAATCTCAAAATAAGACATATTGATTACAGATTTCCCAAAAATTATGTATGCAAAAAATAAACTAAAAATTTTCATCATTTTCAGATGTACGAGAATTGCTTTTTTTGAAAAGTTTGTATGGGAGCTATGGTCAAATGTAGACTGATTTCAGCGAAATTTAGAACAGTTATTTTGGTTTACATAAGCAGTTTCTGTTTTGAATTTTATGAAAAAATATTGATATTTGTGGCCAAAATATAAATTCCGGGAAGTGGGACCTGTGGGTGGTACAATAAATAATGAACCGATTTTGACGAATTTCAATGTCCATGGTTCTACTATCAAAAAACTTATCTGTGCTAAATTTTATCAAGTTATCTTTAGAATTTCGACCTTTACTTGGATTACATGGTTTACATGAGGGTCCAGCCAGCCAGCCGTTCAGACGGACGGACTGACATCGCTAAATCGACTTAGAAAGTGATTCTAAGCCTTTTGGTATACTAAAAGGTGGGTCTAAGACAAATATTTCTATATGTTACATACATCAGCACAAACATATAATACCCTTTCCGCCTATGGTGGTGAAGGGTATAACAAGTAAGAGTGTTATACATATCTCATACATATACGAGAGTGCAGCCAATTCAAAATGTGGACCAATTTTGAAAACATTTGTTAAGCTAATTGGAATTGTTGCTAAAATATTTAGACTAAATTCGGTTGCAGTAGCTTTATAGTTCAACATTTAAAAGTATCTAAGTGGTTTGCCCAGTATTTACTTTGAACAAAATTTGATCTCATAACTAGGTATGGTTTTACATTAATAAGTTGTTAAATACTTTTCGTTGTGCTTAAATAGTAGTTGGCCCAACTTACATTTTTTGGATATTTTTAAATTTTACATGAAAACTAAAGCGCCATCTAGCGGAAAAATAAAAACAAAGCAAAATAAAAACAAATCCAAATTTAATTACCATTTCAAAACTGGCTCAAGCATTTTAATCGGTTCACCCATTCTATTTTGATAGAACTTTTTATAATAGTATTACGTTACAAGTGAACCTACACGGTCCTTCGAATCTTTTAAATCGATTTTCTTAAAATTCTGACTTGCTATACCAAAACGCCGAGACACGTATTTCTTTATTTTAAGCCTATTTTCATATTCTGTTAACATTTCTCATGTGTACCAACCACTGTCGTATTGTGTTATAAGTACTTTTGTAAAAGTTTGTCCCTCTAGCTCTTTTTTTTAAGCGCTATCGAACATTCGCTTAACGGACAGACGGACAGAAACACCATATAGGGAAATGGAAAAAATATTAAACCAAGGACAAAATTTGAAAACTGTCAAAATCATGTATCCGAGTTTATCAAAAAATTTACCATATATTGATCCTTATGAATATATAATGTATACAATTTTTGATTGATCTCTTTGTGAATGGCAGGTCTTTATTTGCACCCATCTCGAATTTTTATACATTTTTGAAAATAATATTTATTTTACAAGTTCATAAAAGTCGCAAATTTAGGTATCAAGTTTCAGTAGGGGCTCAAAGTCAGCTTAATTTTATACAATTATATGTAAAAGACCCCATCAAAAGTAATTGAAGTGATAAAAATAACGTCAAGTAAAAAAGGGCTAACAGTGTATAGCGTCCGTCACAGAAATAACGTTTTTTTTTTTAATTTGACTAGTGCAATTTTTCTTTTTTCTCCAAATGAACTTAGTTCGTAAAGAGAACAGAAAACAAATATGTAAATTTACAAATTCCATTCAATAGCACAATCGATGTGGTAATATTCTCTGAAATCTGTGCAAGGATATCTAATGTAGAACGAAAATGGGATACATTTAAGTACAACAAAATGCGTAGAAATGTATCGTCCATCACGCAGGATTTGCCCATATGTTTTTGGTATTTTTGAGTTTCCGTAAGTTTTTATATAGGAGATATAGTCAAATAGTGACCAATTGTGATCAAATTTTGATTGACACAAGACTAAATAGTACTAAAGTTAGTGGCCTTAGCTAGGACAGTTTATCATTTATTCACGTTTAAGCGTATTTTAGGTGGAGTTAAGGCTGTTTTCGTAAGTGTTAGGTATGGGAGCAAAGGTTAAATATCAATAAATTTTTATGAAATTTTATACGCTGAATAACGATCATGTAAAACTTACAATTTATCATTTATTAGCGAATAACTGATTTGACTATGCGAGGTTGTACGGGAGCTATGGTCAAATGTGAACCGATTTTTCCAAATTTTAGTACCAAATCTTTCCAAAAAATGAAGAATATTTGTGTGAATATTTCAGTGACCCACATTCTTTCGTTAAGGTTTCATCGTGCTGACAACAGACAGACAATCATTTTGATTTTTGAGCCAATATTAAGGAAATTACAAACGGAACGACAATCACAATATACCATTCCTTTCGATGGTGGGTATAAAAATGTTAACAAATATTTTAAATATTAAGATAACCTTTGAATTTTTTAAAATAAGTTTTGAGAGCTTATTTGCAAAAGAAAAAATATCTTATATTTGATAGTATGTATTTGCTTATCTTCCCTTTATTTATATAAATCAGTATTTATTAAAATTTCCCATTTTATTAAATATTTTCACATAAAAACTACCGATGTATAATTTCACTTCTTTTCGAAAAAAAAAAAACAACACATTTTTTCCTCATACTCATAAAAATGATAATACATATAATAAAATTTCATTAAGATTATTTCGAACATAAAATCATATACAAATGTAGTCATGCATATTCATGTATTTGCAATGTTGAAGAATATAAAAAAAACTGTCTTCAACTCGTGCATACACTAATACTGAAACATATTTAATCTTTAAAAAGGATATATTGTGTTTGTGGTTGTAAGAACGAACAGAAGGGAGAAGGAACCAAAGACAAATATTGACATTAACACATGAACAACACACAAATTAACAACATACGCAGATTTAAAAACATACGCATGTATATTTTAAAATAAACACAATTCGCATATGCAGATGTTTAAAGAATAAAATGTATACAAAAAGAAATATATATAATATATATACATTCAAGGCTATCAAAATCAAGGCCTTTTTTAATAACTTGGCCTATTTTTTAACAACTTGGCCTATTTTTAAAGAACTTGAAAACTTAATAGTTTTTTGAAAAACATTTTGTGATCTCAAAGCAAAAAGATGAACCGTGTCAAAGCTTTTCTTAAGCCAAAGTCCATCAAGAGAGAGATTTAGAGAGATTTTAATGGATCCTGAAATCTATCTTATAAGGCATTTTCAAAGTAAAGGCCTGACATAACAATAGAAAAGACCTCATACCTCGTTTATAAGAATTATCACAGCGTATTGCAAATTATTAAATTTGAACATATTAGGTCCTGAAACATCATATATAAAATTTTAAGTAAATTATTAAATTGAAAATTTTTCTTATGGTCTTGACCTACTTTTTCTGGTAGATTTTAACGCATGTCCTTTTAATTTTCTACCCCACTGTTTATGTTTTATGTCATTTAATTACTTATACTTGTACATTTACTTATAGACGCGTACATGCAAAGATAATGTAAATGCATTAACTATTTTTTTGGATTAATTTTTTCACTGTAAATTGCAAGAGCAAAAACATGAAAAACTGCACAAAATTCCGGCATGTAAATTCTTAAGTTATGTAGAAGTAAATTATTACAAGGACACTAAAGCAGTAAGTAATAATTTCCTTTTTTTGAGTTTCATATTAACATGAATGCTCAAAAAGTCAGCTGGCTGAATGACATCAAACAAATAAGTTTTTTAATGCTACTTTTATTATAATTGAAATTTTGATTCTTACGTTTTCTTGTTAAATTATATAAGTTTGGTATTAAAAAGAAATAAAATATGTTATAATTCTCCTAAAAAAACAAAATAATATTTTAAAAGTTTTCCTAACCAAAAATTGGAAATTTTTCTATAAAAATGGTAAAAGTTTTGAATATTTTCCTATAAAAATAGTTAAATTTTGAAAATTTTACTATAAAAATAGTAAAATGTTCAAAATTTTCCTATTAAAATAGCAAAATTTTGAAAATTTTCCTATAAAAATAGCAAAATTTTGAAAATTTTCCTATAAAAATAGTAAAATTTTCTTATAAAACTAGTAAACTTATGGAAACTTTCCTATAAAAATAGTAAAATTTTGGAAACTTTGCGATAAAAATAGTATAATTTTTTAAAATGTTCCTATAAATATATCAAAATTTTGAAAATTTTCCCACACAAATAGTAAAATTTTTTGAAATTTTTGAAAAAAAGTAAAATTTTTAAAATTTTTGTATAAAACTAGTAAAATTTTGAAAATTTTCTTATAGAAATAGAAAAAGATTTTAATATAAAAATCGCAAAATTTTGAAAATTTCCATATAAAAATAGTAAAATTTAAAAAATTTTCCTATAAGGATAAAATTTTTTTGTTTAAAAAAAAAGAATAAAATTTAAAAAATTTTCGTACAAAACTAGTAAAATTTTTAACCTTTTCCTATAAAAATAGTAAAAATTTAAAAATTCTCCTATAAAAATAGCAAATTTTTGAAAATTTTCTTATAAAAATTGTAAAATTTTGAAAATTTTTTTTATAAAAATTGTAAAATTTTTGAGAATTTTCGTTAAAAACAGTCAAATTTTAAAAATTTTCCTACCAGAATTGAACAACTTTTTCTATAAAAATAGAAAAAGTTTGATAATTTTTTTATAAAAATAGTACAATTTTTTTTAAAAATAGTTAAATTTTGGAAATTTTTCCACATCAAAAACCGCAATTTTTAGTATAAATTTAGCAAAATTCTATAAAAATTACAAAATTTTCTTATAAAAAAAGTCAAATTTTAAAAATTTTTCTTTAAAAATATTAAAATTTTGAATTTTTTTTTATAAAATTACCAAAATTTTGAAAATTTATGAAAATTTTCCCGTAAATTTTTTAAAATTTTCCTATACTTCGTATAAAAATAGTAAAATTTTGAAAATCTTCCTATAAAATTAGTTAAATTTTGAAAATATTGCTATAGAAATAGTAAAATAAGTAAAATTTTGAACATATTCCTGTAGAAATAGTAAAATTTTGAAAATTTTCCTTTAAAAATAGTATTTTATAAAAATACAAAATTTTGAAAAATTTCGTAAAAATAGTAAAATTTTGAAAATTTTCCTATAAAATTAGTTAAATTTTGAAAATATAGAAATATTTAGTACAAATTATAAAAATTTTTGTATTGAAATAGTAAAATTTTGAAAATTTTCTTATAAAAATAGTAAAATTTTGAAAATTTTCCTATAAAATTAGTAAAGTTTTGAAAATTTTCCTATAGAAATAGTAAAATTTTGAAAATTTTCCTTCAAAAATAGTAAAATTTTCAAAATTTCTCTATAAAAATAGTAAAATTTTGCTATAAATAGTAAAATTTTTAAAAATTTCCTATAAGAATATTTAAATTTTCAAAATTTTACAATTTTTGTTTTCCTTTTAAAAATAGTAAAATTTTGAACATTTTCCTTTAAAAAATTTCCCTATAAAAAAAAAATAATTTTGGCTATAAAAAATTGTAAAATTTTGAAAATGTTGCTAAAAATCGTAACATTTTGAATATTCTCTAAAGAAATAGTAAAGTTTTAAAAATTTTCCTATAAACTAAAAAAAAAATTAAAATTTGAATATAAAAAAAGTTAAATTTTTGTAATTTTTTGTATAAAAACAATAAAATTTTGAAATTTTTCTGTAAAGCTTTAAACTTTTCTATAAAACGTTAAAAATTTATTTATAAAATTAGAAAGATTTTCAAAATTTTCCTATAAAAACTGTGAAGTATTGAAAAGTTTTCTATAAAAATTGTAAAATTTTGAAAATTTTCCTATAAAAATAGTAAAATTTTGAAATTTTTAATATAAAAATTTTCAAAATTATCACATAAAAATAGTAAAATTTGGAAAATGTTCCTATATAAATTTTGAAAGTTTCCTTTTAAAAGTAATAAAGTTTTGCAATAAAAAAAAATTTTGAAAATTTTTATAGCAAAATCGTAACATTTTCAAAATTTTCCTAAAAAAAAAAGAAAATTTTAAAAATATACATATAAATTTAAAAAAAATGAAAATTTGAATATAAAAAAGTAAATTTTTAAAATTTTTTTTTTTTTTGTAAAAATATTAAAATTTTGAAATTTTTTTTCTGTAAAACTTTTAACTTTTCTATAAAACTTTCAAAATTTCCCTATAAAGATTATAAAATTTTAAAAATTTTCCTATAAGAATTGTAAAATTTTGAAAAATGTTCCTTTAAAAAATAGTAAAATTTGAAAACTTTTCTACAAAAATAGTAGAATATTGAAAATTTTCCAAAAAAAAAAAATAGTAAGATTTTAAAATTTGCCTATAAAATAGTAAAATTTTTAAAATTTTCCTGTTATAATAGTAAAATTTTGAAAATCTCCTGTAAAAAAAATATAATTTTAAAAATAATAAATTTTCAATAAAAAAAAAAACTAGTAAAATTTTGAAAATTATCTTATTTAAATTGTTAACCTTTATAAGTTTTTCTTTTGAAATATTTTTAATCACTTCTCATCTTTTTTGTCACATTCTAATTAACATTTTCTATACATATAATTAAAAAATTTTAATCTGTGTCAAATTATTAAATTATGCACTTTTATGTTTATAAAAAAGCCCAACTGTCACATTATATTTTCATTTAATAAATTTACATATTGATTTTTTTTTAATCCATCTTAAATTCATTTCATAAAATATTATTTAATAAACTAAATGATGCTTATACTGCATTTTTTGTGACATTTATTAATGAAACTCTTAAGAATTAAAATTCATTAATAATGGATTATGGTTAAAAGCAAAGATGATTAAAACAGAAAAATCCTGACAAACCTTGAGCTTAAAGGATTAAGAATTGAATGAGTGTGAGTGTGTTGATGAATGTGTGTACGTGTCTAATTAAATATATGAATGCTTTTGATTTAAGAAAATTTATTCATGTATTATTTATGTCAAAAGCTTAAGTGTAAATAAATATTTAAAAGATCTAATAAACTGTGAGGATTTTAAAATGAACTGCCTGTTTTCCGGATTCTTAACAAGTTAAGTTTGGGTGAAATTTTCAAATTCTTGACTTTAGTTAATACAAAGAATATTATATATAAATTCTACTATTTTAGTTAATACAAAGAATATTATATGTAAATCTACTACGACTTTACAAATTATGAATCATAAATCAAATGAGAAATATTTTCATTTTAAAATTAAGAGTTTGTTTTTCATGAATATATACTCGTATAAAAAGAATTTCCTGCTCCTTAAAGTAGGCAGTACTTTTATTCTTATTGTCAATTAACATATCGAAAATTATTACTCATACGCACTCTAGCTCAGTAACACAATCTATGGACAAATTAACAAAATTTTTCTTACTCAAGCAAGTTTTAGTGAGATAATGCCAAATATCCACAAATCTTTATTTAAAGATAAATTTTACAATAAGTAAAAAAAAACTTTTAATTTCTATTTTTTTTAAAACCTGAAAAGTATTCAAAAAGACAATTTTTTATGATAACAACTGACATGGAAAACAATTTTTAATCTTTCATATCCCAAACATGATGACATACTTTCTGGAAATACCCCAAAGGTTAAGATTAAGCCTAAGACAAAAGACTTTGTTAAAAGTTTATAAAACAAATTTTTCTAAATCAAATTGCCTAGATATAAATAAATGCATGGTGTTAGTCATAAATATTCCTGGAAAAAATTCTCGACAATTTATAAACTTAAAAACAACTTTTTTTTGTGTATTTTATTTATAAAGAAAAATCTAGGCGAGATTGTTAAGAATATGAAAAGGAATTGTTGCTAAAGTCTATAAGCAAGAATTTAAGAAATGAAAATGAATGAGTAAAAATGACATAAAATCAAGCAAGGAATAGGAAAAAGAAGGAATAAAAGTATTATGTCCTTGGTGTGATTTTTTTATATTATTATGATTTATATATTAAACATTAATAATTTTTTACTACATACAAAAATATTTACATAAACATATTTGTGTGTATGTATACATAGTAAAGACTATGCATTGCTTGGTAAACATTTAACCCACCCAGACTGGAATTTTGAAAAAAAAAAAAAAAAATCAAACTGCAAGGACAATTGAACCGAAGAACAATGTTTTCTATAAAAGGAGGCACTTGACAAAACAAAATTTTTATTATGGCATGTGTGTGTATATATGTATACTTCCCATATATATATTGCCATTGCAAAATACATATGTTCTTTTGTATTAAAATATAAATTAATATGTATGTATGTATGTGTGTTTTCATACTTATATTTTTCCGTTTTCGTTTTTATTTTTTGGGGAAACATTTTTATAATGCTTTTAAAAGAGTGACATTTTTTTCGATTCTTTTTTTTTCAAAAGTAAAATGGATTTTCAAAACCCCGACACTCACACCCACACTCTCGTACACATGTTCAAATTTTAATAATGATATGAGCACTTATGTACTTGTACAAAATTTTATATTTTTTTAGGATTTTTTTTATATATGAGTACGAAAAATAGGGTGGGTCTATTTCTGTTCGAGGGTAACTGTAATTTTGCTAATGAATTCAGTTAGTTTACTACAGAATCCACAGGTCTTTACATAAATTACTACAATAAGTGAGGCGGTTATGATTGCTTAAACATCTAACAATAGGTAGATATTCATACTTTGTTCCTTTGATATTTTTACACTACATCACCATAGTTTAGGTAATGCTAAAGCTTAAAACGCACATAATATTGGTAGTTATTTTGCGGTTTCTTCCTGAATTAAAAAATCCAGCGCCGAATAGCCGCATTCGATATCGATCGAAATGTAAGTGATTCAGAAACATTTGTGTAGCATACTTTTAGGATAATATATATTTGTCAAATCGTGGGCTTAATATGAAAACCTACTCCACTTTTTCAGTTAATTAACATTTCGATGAAATGTTGTACAAAAAATACGCCGAGTCGAGCATGTTAGTTTTCTTTAATTTTGCGTATAAAACTGTTCGATAAGAAAAACTGTTAAATCCACTAATTGAAAATGTTAATATACGAAAAATAACAGGGACCGAAAATAATTATTTTATTTTAGAATTTTTGATTAAATAAAGCAACCTCAAGGAAATGTCGGAGAATAAAACCAAGTATTCTATTTAGATAGTCTTGGACCAAATTTCAAAAAAAAATGCGATGCTTTTTAAAAATCTGGTTTTTATTTTTCAGAAAAAATAACAGTTATTTTTCGATTTTTATTTTATTGAGCAAAAATAACAGTTATATTTTACTTTTAGTTTTTCGAGCAAAAATAAAAGTTATTTTTTAACTTTTATTTTTTTTTTTTGAGCAAAAATAACAGTTATTTTTACTTTTATTATTTCGAGCATAAATAAAAGTTATTTTTTTACTTTTATTTTTTCGAGCAGAAATAAAAGTTATTTTTGTATTTTCAACCGTAATTATGATTGCAAAACTCAACTTCATAAATTTTTGAGCATATGCAAATTATTTTCACTGAAAAATTATCGTTGTTTTAAAAATTTTTTTTAATGAATTTGCCATGAATTTAAAGTCAAAAAATAACTTTTATTTCTGCTCGAAAAAATAAAAGTTAAAAAAATAACTTTTGTTAATACTCGAAACAATAAAAGTCGAAAATAACTGTTATTTTTGCTCGAAAAAATAAAAGTTAAAAAATATTTTTTATTTTAGCTTGAAAAAATAAAAGTCAAAAATAGCTGTTATTTTTTATCGAAAAAATAAAAGTCAAAAAATAACTTTTATTTCTGCTCGAAAAAATAAAAGTCAAAAAAATAATTTTTATTTTCTGACTTTTACGATCAAAATTGTAATAGTTACGGTCCTGAAAAATATAAAATATAATTCTGAAATGTGATAAGGTTTTTGGCTCTCCTCTATAATTTGCTAAAAGTTAGCAGGTTTTCATATTAAGCCGAGGAAATGTTCCCTGATAGTTAAATAGTTTCGTTTAATCTAAATGTTTAAGATATACAATTTTATTAAACTTTTTGTATAACAGATTATTTTGAAAGTTCCTGAGGTATGATATGCAAGTCTGAGTTTTCGATCGATATCGAATGCGGAGTTTTGCCCCCCGTTTTTTTTTTTAATTATGGAAATGTCGTTACCATATTAGTTTCCATCCATCCATCCTTTATTCTGTGTAAAAATTGTTCTAATTATGCCATAATGGGTCTTTTCATTCAATTTGGCTATTCTGCCAATATTTACACAAAAGTCAAAACTGATAATTTTGTCATCATATCTACAATTTCATAGTAATTTTTATGACTTGAGGCATTTTAGGAACAAGTTTAAAAATAAAAGAAATAGTGAAAGGTGGACCTACTATTGGGCAATTCATCAATAAAACTGTTATTTAAATTACTTCTATAGGCGAGCTATTTATTAGTTTCACGAAATTGAAAAAAAATCGACGATTTTGGAAACATACAAGTACCAGAAGAAATTCGGAAGATTCCAGAGATGAAAAATGCAACTTCGATGGAGTTTTAAAGAACTCGGTTTCTCAGAAATTAAAAGCAAATCAATCTTAAGATTAGAGGTGGTATAATCTGTATCTATAAACTATAAAGAATCCAGAAGAATCGATCAGTTTGGTGACAATAAATTGCGAAAGCAGATCCATTAAGCGGGAGAAATACAGGATATCCGAAATTTAGGATATCAAAAAAACTGAATAAAAATAACTTATTCTATTTAGGATAGCTCATATATCGTAAATATTATGAACTTACCTTCGATAGCAAGTCTCTGAGATCGGCAATGATTAAGTAAGAAATTGTATGCATATGTATATCAATTAAGTTACCTTCTTTAAAAAGGAAATTGAAGAGGTGTAAAAAGTGGTGACAATGTAAGTTATCGCTTTATATTACTTAACATTGTAATTGCACGTCAAGTCAATTTTTTTTTTTTTTTTTTAATGTGAAGTTGAGCCATCTGTTTTTTGCTTGACTAATTGTTTAAGCTTTTTACAGTTAATTTTATTTCTTTTACATCGGTGGTGTGTTAATACTGTAGAGATTTTTTGATAACAAAGGCCAGACATAAGGAAGATGTTTTGTTCGGGAAACCCTAACCCAAATTATTATGATTTAAGACAGTTAAGCTTAGAGATAAATCAAAAAAATTTGGCACATATATATTTTTGCTATAGAAATAATGTATGCTAAAATTGATTTGTATGGGTTCATTATCTGGGGTACCTCCCATATAAAAGGTTTCCAGGAATATATTTGTTCGCAGCCTAAAGGTATGCTCCATAATATTTACAAAACTCAATTCAAGTAAATTTTTTATATGGGAGGTACCCGTAATAATCAACCGAATCAAACTAAATTTCGTAGATATTATATTTGTTCCAAGAAAGTCATTTGAGACAAATTTCATTGAATTATCTCCAATTTTTAGACTATTTTAATCATAACAAAATGGTAAGGGTTTCATGAATAAAAATTCAAATATCTCCTTAGATGAGCTACCATAGAAAAATGAATACATCCATTGAAATTAACGTACTAGTGTCATTTCTGGTAGACATATCTCCTCTATGTTACTTTTTTACAATAGTACAATGTAATTATAGAAATTCATGTAGGGCTCGAACCCATGCAGAATTTGATATTTTACGCTAATGAAACTCAAATAACATATCATATAACACGATAAAATATTATTGAGATGACTAAGTTTAACTATTCGTCACTTTTATGGTCATCTGATCCGACCACAACTGATGTCAAATTTCAATTGATCGTTAACAAAATTATGAGGTTTCTTTCGAATGCCTTCAAACCTCTTCTAGAGAACTAAAACTTTTATGTCATTCGGTTTCATTTGGGTACTACATAGTTGGAAATAAGGACCGATTGCAAAATTATTTAGCATATTCGTTTCATTACCTTTAGATAAGATTTTTGGTTTAAATAAGTGAATTTTGATAGCAAGAGTGCAGGTCAACCAATCCATTTTTTTTTTGAACAAAACAAAAAAAGTTTTTATACAAAAAGTTCATTTATTTTAGAACATGGTCGTCTTTTAGCTCCAAACGCAAGTGTTTCTCCAAACATTTAATCCCTTTTGAAAAATATGATTTTGAGATCTTATCAACAAAGGCATTTTTTTAGACGATTTCGTTATAGGAGTTTTTCGACATTTACTTTAAGTTTGGGAACAAAAATTTATCATTCGGCGCTAAATCTTTAGAATATATCGGATATGGCTGCAATTCAAAGTCCAGTTCATAGACTTTTGCAATGGAAACTGGACATATGAATGCTCTTTTTCACTTTTCAGGTGAAAAAGAGCTTTTTGCTTGGCCTCCTTATTGATGTTGAACAAAGCCAAACATTCAAGCGAATTTCATAGTAAACAAACTACAGCTTATTCAAATTAAGACGAAACTCAATTAACAGTTGTATATTGAAGTAAAAATTAAAAAAAAAAAACAAGTAAGAAAGTGCTATAGTCGTCAAGCCCGACTATACGATACCCTTCAAAACTAAGGTCAAAAATGAACTTTGTACTGCATAAAGACAAATATTTAGCAAAGTTTGCCTCTATACAAACATTTTTTCAAAACTCATATGTTTCCGTCAAATTGATTACAATTTTTTACAAAAATTATGTATGCTAAAAATTAACTCAAATTTATCATTATCTTCGGATTTACGAGCGTTTTACTGATTATACCCTTCACCACCATAGGTGGAAAGGGTATTATAAGTTTGTGCTGATGTATGTAACGCATAGAAATATTTATCTTAGACCCACCTTTTAGTACACCAATAGGCTTCGAATCACTTTCTGAGTCGATTTAGCGATGTCCGTCCGTCTGGCTGGCTGGCTGGACCCCCATGTAAACCTTTTAATCAAACTACAGGTCACAATTCTAAAGATAATTGGATGAAATTTGGCACAGATCATTTTCTTGATAATGGGACCATGGCTATTGAAGTTGGTCAAAATCGGTAAATTATTTATGGTACCTCCCACTTCCCGGAATTGACATATTGGCCACAAATATCATTATTTTTTCATGAAATTTAAAACAAATACTGCCTATGTAAACTTAAATCACTGTAGCAGATTTCGTTGAAATCGGTCCATATTTGACCATGGCTCCCATACAAACTCTTCTTTAAAAATGCACTAAATGAGACAAAAATCACTAAAACGCTTGTAAATCTAAAGATAATGAAAATATTGAGTTTATTTTTTGCATACATAATTTCTATAACAACTGTAATCAATTTGTCAAATTTCGAGATAATCGGTCCACATTTAACCTTAGTTCTCATATAAGTCCAAATGACGGAAACAGGTTAAATATATAAGTTTTGAGAAAAAGTTTATATGATGCCAAAATTTAGCAAATATTTGTCTTTATACAGGAAAAATAACACCTTTGACCTTAGTGGTGAAGGGTATCGTATGGTCGGGCTTGACCGACTATAGCGCTTTCTTACTTGTTTTTGTCTCAGTGCGTTTTGACAGAAGAGTTTATATGGGAGATATGGTCAAATGTGGACCGATTTTAACGAAATATGGTACAGAAATTTTGGTTTACATAAGCTATATATGTTTATGTTTTAAATTCCATAAATAAATATTTTTGTAGCCAAAACATCAATTCCGGGAAGGTACCATAAATAACGGACCGGGAGGTACCATAAATAATAGACCGATTTTGGCGAATTTCAATTGACATGGTCCCACTATCAAAGATTATTGTCTGTGCCAAATTTCATGAAATTATCTTTAGAATTGCAACCTGTAGTTTGATTACATGGTTTGCATGGGGGTCCAGCTAGCCAGACGGACGGACTGACGCTAAATCGATTCAGAAAGTGATTCTTAGACTATTAGTGAACGAAAAGGTAGGTCTAAGGCAAATATTTCTTTGCGTTACATACATCAGCACAAACTTATAATACCCTTTTTGCCTATGGTGGTGAAGGGCATAAAAAACATAGTATTGACCTGTCCTCGTATATCATCTATTGGAACTATTCTCAATTATAAACAAATTTGAATAAAATTTGATAATGTGGTTTATATTATTTCCATACAAGGTTCCATTATTATAACAAAAAGGTAAGACTTGTATAGTTCGATAAAAAAAATCGTTTTCCCTTACCACTTTTTTTCAAAAACTCTAGCCTCCCTAATGTAATGTACTTAAGCCTAAATATTTATCCTTATAAAGCTTTTTCGTCGACACATACAGAAAAAAAGAGAGAAAATTATGAAAAATTAAAAAGTTTTGTTTGTATTTCATTTCTTTTATATGACTCTAATTAAATTTTATTTTAAGTTCTTTTTTTCTTTTTTTTTTGTGGTGGGTGAAATGGATAAAATGACTTAGTATATATATGAATACATACATACATACCTACTACATATATGTATATGTTTATATGTATTTTGCATGTTTGCTTAAAAATTTTTCAAATCTTAAATAAATATTAAATTTAAAAATTCAGCATTATTTTGACAATATTAGAATAAATTTATTACTTTACCTATTTTTTGATATTTTTGTGGCCAAAAAAAATAAATGAATATTTATTGTGTTTCATCAATTTAAAACTTCAATTTAAACTAATATTTTAGACAAACTAATTGATGTTTGTTGTGTTTAATATTTATTTGTTTTACCGAAAATGGATTCATACATAAATTGTTAAAAATTTATTAAAATCATAAAATGTTTGTTTTCGATTTATATTCTGTGATTTTAGGTAGATAAAATATATGAGATAATAGAAAAATATGAAAGCTCCCAGAAAACAAAAGTCTGTAAACAGGGTTAATTTTAATTTTTGTAACAAACAAGGGTTTTATCAGTGGCTTTCGGTAAACGAAGTTGGTAGCTTTTGTCACAATAATATATCCTCAGAAATGCATTAAAGTATGAATCTATTCAAATTCTACAGAAATAAATTACATTTTATAAATGAATTTAAGAAATGTGTCTTGTTTTTTGACACCTGATAAACAATGTTGTTACCTTTAGCTACTCTACTATATCCTCAGTAGTGCTTTTCAGAGTCAATTGTATCTATGCTGTTTTTTCGATAAGACTTTTTTATTTACCTTCAATGCACACTAATACACTCAATTACAAATTCTGTTATCTCTAACCTCATAAAATATTTGGTTGGCTTTCAATTTTGTTATTCATTTTTCTAGTTCACTTTATTTCGACTGACACATACATTTAAGTTAGTAATAACATTCATTTTGTTATATTATTTAACATTAAATTAAATATTCTTTTCAAAAACCCAACATAGTGTCTCATAAATTATTAAATTTATTGCATTATTTTTTTTTTTTGGCAACTTATGCATATTATATAACAGCTGCTGCTACCTACACACGAACATAATTTATATTTTTTTAATATTCTAGAGAGAACTAGTTTTAATTTATAACAAACAATTTAGAATTGTCTGAAAATTTTGTTTATTTAAATTCAAAAGGTTATTAGATTTTAAGCCTGAAACGAATAAAGTTATTAAAAAATTAATAGCTAACATTTTTCTCATAAAGCTATTAGTTGACCTAAGCAAATTTAGGAATTTATTTAAAATAACCACAATTTTACCTAAATTCTTTGATTTTATGATTTTTTCCATTTGTTATACATTCTAAATTTATATATCTAAATTACCTTTATATTTTTTTGTAACTTAAAAATATTTCTTCATGATTTTCCTTGTATTTTCTCTAAGAAAAAATTTTAGTTTTAAAAGCCTATTTAGAAATTTCCTTAAAGTATGCTTTAGTTTTTGGGTGAATGTCCTTTTCTAGCTTCATGCAAACAAATAAGAATTATTATATTATTTCACATTAATGTATTTATATATGTATGCATACGGGTATTATACTCGTCCACATATATACATATTTGATTTACATTACTTTATATACTCTAATTCATTTTTGTCGTGTTTCTTCTAATTTTAGTAAAAATATTTGGTTACATGCCCACGTTTTAGGTTTTACAACTCAATTATATAAAAATGTTGAAAACTACTAGTTTTCATGAACAAGTCATTACTAAGCACAAGGGATTTTTTCTATAAATAGCAAAAATGTTGAAAACTTTCCTATAAATTAGTTAAATTTAGAAAATTTTGCTATTAATTTAGTAAAATCTTGAAAATGTTCCTATTTAAATGGTAACACTTTAAAAATGTTCTTATAAAAATAGTTAAATTTTGAAAATTTTCCTATAAAAATTTTTAAATTTTAAAACATTTTCCTATAAGAATAGTAAAATTTTAAAACAAAGATTTTCCTATAAAAATAATAAAATTTTGAAAATGTTCCTAAAAAAAGTAAAATTTTAAAAATTTTCCTATAAAAATAGTAAAATTTTGCAAATTTTCCTATAAAAATAGCAAAATTTTGAAAATTTTCCTATAAAATAGTAACATTTTGAAAATTTTCCTATAAAAATAGTAAAATTTTGAATATTTTAATATAAAAATAGTAAAATTTTTAAAATTTTCCTATAAAAATAGTAAAATTTTGAAATTTTTCCTACAAAAATAGTAAAATTTTTAAAATTTTCCTATAAAAATAGTAAAATTTTTAAAATTTTCCTATGAAAATAATAAAGTTTTGAAAATGTTTCTTTAAAAATAGTAAAATTTTAAAATTTTTCTTATAAAAATAGTAAAATTTTCAAAATTTTCTTATAAACGTAGCAAAATTTTTAAAATTTTCCTATAAAAATAGTAAAATTTTTAAAATGTTCCTATAAAAATAGTAAGATTTTGAAAACGTTCTAATAAAAATAGTAAAATTTTTATAATTTTCCTATAAAAATAGTAAAGTTTTTAAAATTTTCCTATAAAAATAGTAAAATTTTTAAAATTTTCCTTTAAAAATAGTAAAATTTTTAAAATTTTCTTATAAAAATAGTAAAATTTTTAAAATTTTCCTATAAAAATAGTAAAATTTTTAAAATTTTCCTTTAAAAATAGTAAAATTTTTTAAAATTTTCCTATAAAAATAGTAAAATCTTGCTAAAAAAAATTTTAAAATTTTGAAAATTTTCCTATAAAAATAGTAAAATTTTCAAATTTTTAATTACAATTTTTAAAAGGTTCCTATAAAAATAGTAACATTTTGAAAACTAGTAAAATTTTGAGAAATTTTCTATTAAAATAGTCAAATTTTGAAATTTTTTTTGTAAAAATAGTCAAATTTTAAAAATTTTCCTATAAAAATAGGAAAATTTTAATATAAAAATAATAAAAAATGAAATGAAAATTTTCCTATAAAAATGATAAAATTTTCTAATAAAAATAAAAAATTTTGAAAATTTTCCTATAACAATAGTAAAATTTTTAAAATTTTCCTATAAATATAGTAAAATTTTGAATATTTTCCTATAAAACTAGTAAAATTTTAAAAATTTTCCTATGAAACTAGTAAAATTTTGAAAATTTTCATATAAAAATAGTATAATGTGGAGCATTTTCCTATACAAATAGTAAAATTTTGAACATTCCCTATAAAAATAGTAAAATTTTGAAAATTTTCCTATAAAAATAGTAAGATTTTGAAAACCTTCCTATAAAAATAGTAAAATTTAAAAAATTTTCCTATAAAAATGGTAAGATTTTGAAAACTTTTCTATAAAATAGTAAAATTTTGAAAATTTTGCAATAAAGATAAAAAATGTGTAATTTTTGTTTTAAAAGTAGTCAAATTTTGAAATTTTTCTTTAAAAATAGTAAACTCTTGAAAAAAAGTTTACTATTGATGCAAGTAAATCATATTTAAATAATATTAGTTTATATTTAAATTTATATCTAAAAATGTTTCTATATTTATTACTTAATACTTCAATAAATTTTACATGTCTTTCCATTTTTTGTGAGAAAATTATGTTTATCCAACAATTTATGTGGAAATTTTTAATTAATGTAATTGCAAAGATAAAATAAAAACTGTAATCTATGGCATTATAAAATTCACAAAATGTTAATGCAATTTTCACCAACAAAATCCTTAATATTTTTGCAGATTTAAAAGATACAAACAACAGACACACAGTGGTTTACGGACGCTTTTTTTTGGAAATAATTCTGTAACTTTTGAACGACTGGAGATATTTGAATGAAATTTGACATGGTGGTAGTCAAGGAGTATTTGAGTTGGTTTTTAAAAGCACTGGTCCATGAGGGGTCGGGAGAGTGATTGATGGACCTTCAAAGTTGGTCACCTCGGGTGTTCGATTTTTTTAAAAATTCGCCAAAAATCCATTTATGTATGGATTGAAAAGAAATTTTAAACTTAAGTTGTCCTTGAGAAGATCTACAAAAAATATGCTTAAATGTGTAGGTTATCTCCTTTGGATTTCGAGATATTTGGGTAAAAAGGAATTTTTAGGTTGATTTTTTACCTCTTTTTTTAAGCTTTTTTTGATCTGGTGGACGCATCTGAGGACCAAAAATTTTTTAAGAATATTCTTTAAATTTGTAATAAAATTCTGAATAATTTTTGTGCAAGTTAGTTATAGAAATCTTCTTTTGTTTAAAAGTTAAAAATATTCAAAGTTGAAACTTACAAAAAATTTCGCTTTTTTTTTAGTTTTTCCCCAAAAGATAGCTATATTTTTTCACTAATAAAAAAATATTTTCTTAAGAAACATAAAAAGATTTTTAAAGTTTTTAAAAGAAAACATAATGAGAATGCGTATAAAACAAATTTCTTGCTAATTGGACTTTTGGTCCTCGCACATGTCCTCTCCAAAAAATGGCAATTTGTAAAAAAAAAAATTAGTTTAAACAAAAATTTCTCAAAAGGCAAAGCACCGATTTGAAAAAAATTATAATGTTCATATTTTCCAATATATCTGTTATTGATTAGAAAAGTTTTTTCTGAAACGCGCTGCAAATAGAGACAGTGTTGCCATATTTGTAAAAAAACTCATTTTTTGAAACACCTTTTTCCCCAGTTGGGAATTGGGGAATTTTTAAGTTAAAATTGGGAATTTTTTTTAGTCTATTGCTTTTACATCTTATTGGTCTACATTACTACAAAATTTCATTGTAATATCTTTATCCATGTCATTTCCACAGAATATCAAAGATTAAAAATATTTTCCTTAAAAAAGCAGAAAAACAATTTTTTTTTGTTTTACGATACAAAGTGTAAAAAAAGTAATGCACTTAAAAAAAACTTTTACTTAGTGCTAATCTCCTAGTCTTTCCCGATCTAAAGATACTAAACATGTATATAAAGCATTAATACCGAGTCTTAAAAAACTCTGAAAACTTTGGCCCCCGTAGCATTTTTACACTGTTTATTTAAATATAAGTGATGAATTTGTGCATATAAAATTAATAATCATACTCAAATATTTCACTATAAGATGACAATGATCCTTCGATAACAAACAAATATTTTTTTATTTTTTTAAAGAAAATATCATGAGGATTTATGAAATATCAAAATGTAAATAATTTGTACTTATATTAAAAGGTGAAATACATTTTATTGAAGTATTTGTAGTTAAAGTTTAAGCTTACAGTTTTTATTACATATTTATATAAAAGTAGTTATTTACTTAATTTTTATTTTCAGTAAAATAATCAGTACAATCTATTATATCAAGAACCTCTTCCAGGTGTTCGTTTTCAGAAGTTTTTGTATAACTGCTCCACCATTTCTTTCTTATCGTTGATAGAGCAGGATCAGAAGACAACAAGAGATAATTTATTAGATCCTGATTTTGCGATTTTCTTGAGCATTTTCTGGTATTAAATAGTTGGATATACTTGAAATCTGAATTCCGCGCTTCCTGGGCCTCTTCTGTCAGTTCACCAAGTGGGAGAAGATTTGATTCAATTATTTCACGACCATGTTGAAGGACTTTATGAACTGTTGGTGTAATTTCTTTCCAGTGATACAAATGTCGTATACGAGTTAACGCGTTGAGGGCATAGCAATGAAATTTTTCAGCATTTATTTGATATTTGCTATTTATTGCCGATAATATTACGTAACATTTACGAAGAACTTCCTCATCAATTCCAGTAATCTTTGAAGTTGTTTCATAATTTTCAAAGAATCGCCTGGCCGTATTACCATCGTTTGTACTGCCATATCCTACAAGTGGTTTGTCTATGTTTAGACCCGTCATAGTTTTGAATTCTTCCTGAATCCTTTTTTTTTCACTGGATCTCATTTCAATCAGTTCCTTATTATTTCTCACGGATTTTAGCTGATTATCAGGTATATTCCTATATTTCAGATCATATGCTATATGTAGCATAAATTCTAAAAATCGGATACGTGCATGTAGGGGCGATATACCAAATTCCAGAACCTCTTGATTAATTGCAGTACTAGCTGATGCATCTTCTGAAGTTTGTAGAAATTCCGATTTCTTCTTTCCGCATAATGAGCATTTCCAAGTTGAATGGGTTTCCGTTATAGCGTTGCTTACTTTTCCATCTATCATTGTCAATTGAAGCTCAAAATTTACATTAATCAAATATCCATGTATGTCTATGCAGACTGGACTCAAATTGTCTATTGAATATTTGATATCATCAACCCAATTTTTTGTGCTTGCTGCATTTTCTTTTAAATATTCGAATCTGATCGGTCTGCAAAATGCCTTTGATCCTGGAGATGTGTTAACCCACACATATTCAGTACGCTCTTTTGATGTGGATGGTTCAGAACGATTCTTTCTTAATCTTAGTGGTACTAGGGATGCCATAAAAACGCTTCTGTCGTCATTTGTGTTCTGATGAGATGTTGATTGTTTGTATTCCGGTAATCCAGATAAACCGTCACATCCCCATTTACATATTAAAGTTAAGTCCTTGTTGTCAAGTTTCTTGGCTTCTTCTTCAGACAATGTAGTAGATATCAGCCTTGATGCCGTATTTTCCAATAATTTTGATAAATCCACAGATGCACTTTCGTCTCCTATCACGTTTGTTGGTATTAAGTTTTTTTTGGTTTTTAATAACGCATTATATCCTGGTAAAATTGAGTGTCCTTTGTCTCGTAATGCCTTACAGAGTTTAATATATTTATTTTTACTCAATTTCAACTCGAGCATAAGAGCAAGTGCTTCTTCCTCCGAAAATTCTGATTGAGAAGAAGGAGTTGGTATACTCTTAATAATTCGCTTAAGACGTTTAGGAGAAGCCTCTGGGAGAATATCTGCTATTTGTTTAGCTTCAGCTGGTTGATTATTTCGTTTGAGCACTTCCTTAAAGGAATCTTTGATTTCAGTATCCGAATGAGTAGAAAGAACTTCGGATAATCGCATCTTTTTAGATCTTTCTCCGAGATCATCATAGTTTTTTAGAGGGGCTCCAGCACCAGAAGTTTTAAGCTCAATTGAGTCCTTCAGCCAGTCTTTAAATTTAGATTCAAATCTTTTTAAACAGTAATTAACCGACTTAATTTTAAGTTCAAATAACTTTACAAATTTTACGACTTTGTCTTCCTCACTATTGAGAATCATGGAGTTAGTTTGACTTTTAGCATATCGCATGATTATTTTAATTTTTTCTGCTCTCGAACTGCTTGGTTGTTCAAAAAGAATATCGCACAACACTTTAAATTCCAATGTTATAGCCATGATGTTTTAACTGTTAATAGCAGTTACATTTAAAACTTTCTTTTTTATATTAAAAAAAAAAATTTTTTATATATACCTGTATCCAAAGAATAATAAAGAAATCAATGAATTAATGTATTTTTTACCTCTAAAAATAGGTGCATATATAACTCAACCAATATGTGCGTCTCGTAAAACCTACCTGTATGGAGGTGAGTAACCATATCCTTTCTGACCATTATGAAAAACCCAAGTTGTAACAATTTTTACCTATTGCATTAACTTTCACATTAAAAAACATTTTATAACCTTAACATAATTTTGCAATTTTTTCAAATACACCAATTTTAAATACCGGAAAAATGCCTTTAAATCTTATTTTAAATAAATTGTCACACTGTTACTATAAAAGTACTCTTCTAATTAAACTTTTGCTACAAATTATGGATATATTACCTTTACACTGTTATCAAAATCGGTGCCTTACTCGTACTTACTTATTTAGAATCTTTTACTAAAATTTTATTTTTTAGCTTGGAACAAAAGGCAAAATCGAATAAAATTTTTTTAAGTCATTCTTATAATGTTTTCTTTAAAAAAATAAAAAACTATTTATATCTTTTTGAAGAAAATATTTGTTTATTAGCGAAGGATCATTGTCATCTTAAAAATAGTGAAATATTTGAGTATGATAATTAACTTTATATGCACAAATTCATCACTTATATTTAAATAAACAGTGTAAAAATGCTACGGGGGCCAAAGTTTTCAGAGTTTTTTAAGACTCGGTATTAATGCTTTATATACATGTTTAGTATCATTAGATCGGGAAAGACTAGGAGATTAGCACTAAGTAAAAGTTTTTTTTAAGTGCGTTACTTTTTTTACACTTTGTATCGTAAAACAAAAAAAAATTGTTTTTCTGCTTTTTTAAGGAAAATATTTTTAATCTTTGATATTCTGTGGAAATGACATGGATAAAGATATTACAATGAAATTTTGTAGTAATGTAGACCAATAAGATGTAAAAGCAATAGACTAAAAAAAATTCCCAATTTTAACTTAAAAATTCCCCAATTCCCAACTGGGGAAAAAGGTGTTTCAAAAAATGAGTTTTTTTACAAATATGGCAACACTGTCTCTATTTGCAGCGCGTTTCAGAAAAAACTTTTCTAATCAATAACAGATATATTGGAAAATATGAACATTATAATTTTTTTCAAATCGGTGCTTTGCCTTTTGAGAAATTTTTGTTTAAACTAATTTTTTTTTTTACAAATTGCCATTTTTTGGAGAGGACATGTGCGAGGACCAAAAGTCCAATTAGCAAGAAATTTGTTTTATACGCATTCTCATTATGTTTTCTTTTAAAAACTTTAAAAATCTTTTTATGTTTCTTAAGAAAATATTTTTTTATTAGTGAAAAAATATAGCTATCTTTTGGGGAAAAACTAAAAAAAAAGCGAAATTTTTTGTAAGTTTCAACTTTGAATATTTTTAACTTTTAAACAAAAGAAGATTTCTATAACTAACTTGCACAAAAATTATTCAGAATTTTATTACAAATTTAAAGAATATTCTTAAAAAATTTTTGGTCCTCAGATGCGTCCACCAGATCAAAAAAAGCTTAAAAAAAGAGGTAAAAAATCAACCTAAAAATTCCTTTTTACCCAAATATCTCGAAATCCAAAGGAGATAACCTACACATTTAAGCATATTTTTTGTAGATCTTCTCAAGGACAACTTAAGTTTAAAATTTCTTTTCAATCCATACATAAATGGATTTTTGGCGAATTTTTAAAAAAATCGAACACCCGAGGTGACCAACTTTGAAGGTCCATCAATCACTCTCCCGACCCCTCATGGACCAGTGCTTTTAAAAACCAACTCCTTGACTACCACCATGTCAAATTTCATTCAAATATCTCCAGTCGTTCAAAAGTTACAGAATTATTTCCAAAAAAAAGCGTCCGTAAACCACTGTGAGACAGAGCGACAGAAGCATTGAGTGAAAGAAATAAATTTGAATTTTACAAAAAAAAAAAACCCAAAAACAAATTACTCTTTGCAATAAATGAAGCATTGAAATTAAATGAAGTGCAAATTACATGCCATAATATTAAGTATGAAATAGAATTTGAATTAGAAGATGAGATACTCACAAAAAATCCTTATTCATAGTCTAAAATCGACAATAACAAAATTGATACAAATAGTCAAAGTGGCAGCATTTTAAAAAGATTAAAAAAGATTATGTAACCAAATGTATGTATTTCAAACATTTGTATCTGTATTTTTCTATCTTTTTTATATTTTTCTTGTAGTATTTAGTTTCATTTTTTCCTCTCCACTTGGCCCCTTATCGGATGATGTTGGTTTTGTGTGGTGGTGCCGTCAGTTGTGAAAAAATATATAAAATGAAAAATCTTCATGCGCGATCTTAATCTGTGTGATAAATGTTTGTATTGATGCTTGTGCAGTTACTTCTGGAGCGGGGAAAATCTGGGGTATTTACAACAATATGTTTTGTAAATGATTTATTCAATTGATTGACAAAGTAGGTATGTAAGTAGTATCTAAGGAGATATATTTATTTATAAGATGAACTTTGTTTGAATGTATGTTAATACATACACTTCATCCATATGTAAGTAGATATGATGAAGCAATACCTAATACGACAAACACATGTCGCAAATGACTTCAAGATTTCAAGTAGTGGATAAAGAATGTAAAGTTCTATAAAAGTATTATTTAACATAATCTTGTTTCATATAAGCAAATAAAAGAAATTATAAGCCGAAAATTTTCTAGAAAAAAAAACTTAGAACGAAAAGGTTTTTGTTACCGAAAAATTATATACAACAGAATTTTCTATGATTTTTTTTTTTTTTTTTTTTTGAAAATACAAATAGTAAACTTTTGAAAATTTCTTTAAAAAATAGTAAAATTTTGAAAACTTTCATTTAAAAATAGTAAAATTTTGAAAAGTTTCCTATAAAAATAGTAAAATTTTGAAAATTTTCTTATAAAAATGGTAAGACTTTGAAAATTTTCCCATAAAAATAGTCAAATTTTCCAAAAAAAAAGTAACATTCTTAAAAGTTTCTAATAAAAATAGTAAAATTTTGAAAATTTTCCTATAATATTAGTAAAAATTTGAAAATGTTTTATAATATTGGTAAAAATTTGAAAATTTTCCTATAAAAATATTAAAAATTTTCCAATAAAAACAGTAAAATTTTGAAAATTTTCCTGCAAAAATAGTAAAATTTTGAAAACTTTCCTATAAAACTAGTAATATTTTGAAAATTTTCCTATAAAAATAGTAAAATTTTGAAAATTTTAATATAAAAATAGTAAATTTTTGAAAATTTTCCTGTGAAAATAGTAAAATTTTAAAAATTTTCCCATAAAAAAAGTAAACTTTTGAAAATCTTCCTAAAACATAGTAAAATTTTGCAAAATTTTCATAAAACATAGTAAAATTTTAAAAATTTTCCTATAATAATAGTAAAATTTTGAAAATTTTAGTATAAAAATAGTAAAATTTTGAAAATTTTCCTATAAAAATAGTAAAGTTGTGAAAATTTTCCTATAAAAACAGTAAAATTTTGAAAATTTTCCTATAAAAATAGTAAAATTTTGGAAATTTTAATATAGAAATAGTAAATTTTTGAAAATTTTCCTGTGAAAATAGTAAAATTTTTAAAATTTTTCCATAAAAAAAGTAAACTTTTGAAAATCTTCCTAAAACATAGTAAAATTTTGCAAAATTTTCCTAAAACATAGTAAAATTTTGCAAAATTTTCCTATAAAAATAATATATAATATATATATAAATAATGCAATATAAAAATAGTAAAATTTTGAAAATATTCCTATAAAAATAGTAAAATTTTGAAAGTGTTCCTATAAAAACAGTAAAATTTTCCTATATAAATAGTAACATTTTTAAAATTTTCCTACAAAAATAGTAAAATTTTGAAAATTTTCCTATAAAAATAGTAAAATTTTGAAAATTTTCCTATAAAAATAGTAAAACTTTGAAAATTTTCCTATAAAAATAGTAAAATTTTGAAAATTTTCCTATACAAATAGTAAAATTTTGAAAATTTTCCTATACAAATAGTAAAATTTTGAAAATTTTCGTATAAAAATAGTAAAATTTTGAAAGTGTTGCTATAAAACAGTAAAATTTTTCTATAAAAATAGTAACATTTTTAAAATTTTCCTGCAAAAATAGTAAAATTTTGAAAATTTTCCTATAACAATAGAAAAATTTTGAAAATTTTCCTATAAAAATAGTAAAATTTTGAACATTTTCCTATAAAAATAGTAAAATTTTGAAAATTTTCCTACAAAAATAGTAAAATTTTGAAAATTTTCCTATAAAAATAGTAAAATTTTGAAAATTTTCCTATACAAATAGTAAAATTTTGAAAATTTTCCTATACAAATAGTAAAATTTTGAAAATTTTCCTATACAAATAGTAAAATTTTGAAAATTTTAGTATCAAAATAGTAAAATTTTGAAAATTTTCCTATACAAATAGTAAAATTTTGAAAATTATCCTATAATAATAGTAAAATTTTGAAAATTTTCCTATAAAAATAGTAAAATTTTGAAAATATTCCTATAAAAATAGTAAAATTTTGAAAGTGTTCCTATAAAAACAGTAAAATTTTCCTATATAAATAGTAACATTTTTAAATTTTCCTACAAAAATAGTAAAATTTTGAAAATTTTCCTATAAAAATAGTAAAATTTTGAAAATTTTCCTATAAAAAATAGTAAAACTTTGAAAATTTTCCTATAAAAATAGTAAAATTTTGAAAATTTTCCTATACAAATAGTAAAATTTTGAAAATTTTCCTATACAAATAGTAAAATTTTGAAAATTTTCCTATAAAAATAGTAAAATTTTGAAAGTGTTCCTATAAAACAGTAAAATTTTTCTATAAAAATAGTAACATTTTTAAAATTTTCCTGCAAAAATAGTAAAATTTTGAAAATTTTCCTGCAAAAATAGTAAAATTTTGAAAATTTTCCTATAACAATAGAAAAATTTTGAAAATTTTCCTATAAAAATAGTCAAATTTTGAAAATTTTCCTATAAAAATAGTAAAATTTTGAAAATTTTCCTACAAAAATAGTAAAATTTTGAAAATTTTCCTATAAAAATAGTAAAATTTTGAAAATTTTCCTATACAAATAGTAAAATTTTGAAAATTTTCCTATACAAATAGTAAAATTTTGAAAATTTTCCTATACAAATAGTAAAATTTTGAAAATTTTCCTATAAAAATAGTAAAATTTTGAAAATTTTCCTATAAAAATTGTAAAATTTTGAAAATTTTTCTATAAAAATATTAAAATTTTGAAAATTTTTCTATAAAAATCGTAATATTTTGAAAATATTCCTAAAAGAAATAAGTAAAATTTTTTAAATTTTTTTATAAAAATAGTAATATTTCAAAAATTTTCCTATAAAAATATTAAATTTTGAAAATTGTCGTATATAAGTAGTAAAATTTTGAAAATTTTCCCATATAAATAAATAAAATTTTGCTAGTTTTCTTATGATTTATTCCTCAAAATAGTGACAATTAATATTGTGATTAAACACCTTTAAACTTCTGCCATGACTTTAACAAATATTACAGCTAAAATGTGATATCAGATTGTCATTTGCTAACAAGTATTCGATAAATACTTCTGTGAGTTGAATGTTCTTAAATATTTCATTTTTGTTTTTGCGCATCTAAATTTTTTGGATCATGAATTTAATGTAACACAAGGATTCAAGTGACAAATTGGCAGCGACAAGTGATGTTTATGCTGCTGTCGTATGTCACAGCGACAACTGTTGTTGACATTTAGGAGTATTTGTTTACGTGTTAAATTTTATTTTTTTGCAAATAAATTTTTAGTGCGTTTCTTATAATCAATTTTTTTTTGTCATTTGTGTTCTATGGCACAATTTCAAAATTTTAGCATATTTCTCTCAAGAAATCTCAGCAAATTTTTTTGACATTTGTTTAAACTAAAAATGTTGAAAGTTAATCAATTACTTAGTTCTTAAAACACGTTCTTGTAAAGGAGAAAAAAACAACTTACTTGAAAAAGTACTTGAGTTGACATATTTATGCCTTGAAATTTGTTTTATAGGCCATGATTTTTTTGGCTTCAGATATCTTTTAGTGTCAATATCAAGTTAACGATATGACAACGAAGAAAGAAAAGAGTTAAAATGAGTTCATGATTTAATAAAAAGGGAAAAAAATGATTTTGATTTTTATAAACAAGAATAAACTTAATAATGGGTGTGTTCCTTATAATGTTTGGGCCTATGTAAGAGTGGCAAAATTCACAGACATGCATAAGTGTGTGAGTGTGTTTGCAAGTGATGATAAATGTTTATTCAAGTGTATAAATATTTCATGAGATAATTTACTTTGATGAGGTTTTATGGTTGATGTAATATTTTTATTGACTTTTAACTCTTTTTTTTCTTTCATAAGAACTGCTTTTGATTTTCTTTCTTGTCTTATTTTACGCATTTGTTTATGACCCACCTAAATTTTTCTTGTTTAAAGTCCAAAATATTGGTTTCTAATAAAAATCCCCCTAAAAAACATTTACTTTTTCTTTGTGAAAATAAAAATTCAAAGTCACGTTTATTTTTATGTTTGTTAAACACAAAAAATCCTTTTTCTAATATTTTTATGGTTTTCCCATAAATGTTTTATTTACGATAAAATTTTGTTAAATAAAATTTTTGCTAACCATTTTTACATGTTTTTGCATTAACATAAAAAAGCAATAAGCAATTAGGAACATGACATGTGGATTTGTTTTTTTTTTTTTTTTGATACAAAAGATCCTGGTTAAATATTTTTAAGAAAATGAAAATTAATTTTGGCTTAAAATTTTGGTAAAATTGAAAATTTTAAGTATATAATGAAATAAAATTAATATATCCCTAAAAGTTAATAGAAACAATTGTTTTTACTTTAAGATGTGCAAAGAATTTACAGACGAAATTCAAAAAAATCAATTTTTTTAGTTCCAACCTCCCAAAAGTATGCTACACTATTTTTTTGTGATCTCTAAAGAATCAATTGGTTACAGATTAGAAAGAATAAAAGTCCTGAATATGGATTTTTAAATAAATTTATATACTAATCTTCTAATTCTAATTTCTTTTCGATCTGTTCGAAAAAAAGCTACCATTCTCCGACCATAATTTTTTTAGTTTCAACTTCCCAAAAGTATGCTATAAAATTTTTCCAGATCTTTCATTTATTAATTGCTTACAGATTAGAATGAATAAAAGTGGTGCATGTAGATTGTTTAGTCCATTTATATACTAAATTCTAACTTCTTTTCGATCTATTCAATAAAAAGTTACCAGTCACCGACCATCCGCGTTTTTCCATGAATGTTTCATTTACGATAAAATTTTGTTAAATAAAATAAAAGCATAAAAAGGCAATAAGCAATTAAGAACATGACAAGTGAATTTTTTTACTTGATACAAAGAATCCCGGGTAAATATTCGTAAGAAAAGGAAAATTAATTTCTTGTGAAAAATTTTGGTTAAATTGCAAATTTTAAGTGCGTCATATAAAAAATTAAAAATGAATAAAAGTGAATGGCAAACGTTGTTTTTGCTTAGGATTTTTTACATAAATAAATTTAAAAAAAAAATAAGCACATATAAAAAAATCCAAATTTTTAGTTCCAACCTCCCAAAACTATGCTATACATTTTTTAGGATCTCTTATTTTTATTCAATTCGTTAAAAGTTAGAAAGAGTAAAAGTCCTGGGATCAAATCGCCGTATTCGATAAGGATCGAAATGTCAGACTTTTAAGCACATATTGTGTAACATACCTTAGGGATTTTCAAACAATTTATTTTGCAAGCAGTTTAATTAAATTTGATAAATAAGCAAATCCGTTTGTTTGTTAAAACATTAAGTTTAAAAATAATTCTTTAACTATCAGGGAACTTTTGACAAATAAACTACAATGTAGTGAACCATATATGTTAAATGTTTTTTACATCATCCTTAAGGTATGCAACACAAATCTTTCTGAAATATCTTATATTTCGATCGATATCGAATGCGGTGATTTGGCCCCTGAATATGGATTTTTAAATGGATTTTATCACAAGATTCAACTAATTTCTATTTGTAATATCTACTCGGTCTGCTTTATAAAGGAACCATCCGCGATGAAAGTGAAATTTAGTACCGAAAAATTGCATATACAGAAAATTATGTGGGAATTGGTTCATAATAAATACCTACTCTAAACTTATGATTTTTAAATTTTCTTAACATAAAGAAAAAAATTAAAAATTTCAATATTTCTAAAAACTTTCTTTTAACAAATATCTTTACTAATTGTTCACCGAATATAAATATTTATGCTTAAAACGACAACTGCTACCTCAAATATCATTTTATAGAGCTAAACAATTTTTGTGGTTAACTAAAAATTTCTCTTAAACTTTATCTTAATTGACGGAAACTTAAGGAAATTCAGTCAGTCAACCAGGCATTTTCGGTGAAAGACTATATCAAAAATGGTCTATAAATATAAATGGCTTAAAAGCAAAAGCATAGAGCCGTTTGTATTCAGGCTAAAATAAAGATAAACTAATAAAGTATATACAAAAAAAGTAGCAAAAAATGCCAAAAGGCGAAAATTTTTATTGACAACAACATCTAGAGCAGCGGCAGTTATCAAATATTGTTGTCCGTGTGTCGGCTGTTGCTGTTGCCGCTGCTCCTGTCATACAGTTAAGGAACTGACGCCGAAACCGCACGAAATATTAACGCACCCATTAAGACAAAAAACCAACAAATAAAGAGTTAAATTGAGTTTCTGTTTTAAGTAATCAGACTTTATGCATTTTATTAAGTTTATAAAAGTTATAAGTGTGAGGTACAGTGTTACCATTCCTGGACAAAATTACAAAAAAAAATTGTTATTATTTTGTTAAAAAAAAAGCTGAAAAAGCTACAATAATAGAAAAATTGGAAAATTTTTCTATAAAAAAAGCTAAGTTTTGAAATTTTCCTATAAAAATAGTAAAATTTTGAAATTTTCCTATAAAATAGTAGAATTTTGAAAATGTTTTTATAAAAATAGTAAAATTTTGAAAATGTTCCTATAAAAATAGTAAAATTTTGAAAATGTTCCTATAAAAATGGTAAAATTTTGAAAATTTTCTTATAAAAATAGAAAAATCTTGAAAATTTTCCTATAAAAACAGTAAAATTTTGAAAATTTTACTATGAATGTAGTAAAATTTTGAAAATTTTCTTATGAAAATAGCAAAATTTGGAAAATTTTCCTATAAAAATAGTAAAAATTTGAAAATTTTCTTATAAAAATAGTAAAATTTTAAAAATGTTCCTATCAAAATAGTAAAATTTTTAAAAAGTTCCTATAAAAATAGTAAAGTTTTGAAAATTCTGCTATAAAAATAGTAAAATTTTGAAAATTTTCTATCAAAATAGTAAAAATTTGAAAATTTTCTTGTAAAAATAGTAAAATTTTGAAAATGTTCCTATAAAAATAGTATAATTTTTAAAAAGTTCCTATAAAAATAGTAAAATTTAGAAAATTCTGCTATAAAAATAGTAAAATTTTGAAAATTTTCCTATAAAACTAGTAAAATTTTGAAAATTTTCCTATAAAATTAGTAGAATTTTGAAAAGTTTCCTATAAATATAGTAAAATTTTAAAAATTTGTCTATAAAAATAGTAAAATTTTGAAAATTTTGCTATAAAATTAGTTAAATTTTGAAACGTTTCCTATAAAATTAGTTAAATTTTGAAAAGTTTCCTATAAAACTAGTAAAATTTTTAAAATTTTCTTATAAAAATAGTAAAAATTTAATAATTTTCTTATAAAAATAGTAACATTTTTAAATTTTTCCTATAAAAATAGTAAAATTTTGAAAAATTTTCTACAAAAATAGTAAAATTTTGAAAATTTTTCTATAAAAATAGTAAAATTTTAAAAATTTTTCTATAAAATTAGAAAAATTTTAAAAATTTTTCTTTAAAATTAGTAAATTTTTGAAAATTTTTCTATAAAAATAGTAAAATTTTAAAAATTTTTCTATAAAAATAGTAAAATTTTGAAAATTTTCCTATAAAACTAGTAAAATTTTAAAAATGTTCCTATAAGAAATAGTAGAATTTTGAAAATTTTCCTATAAAACTAGTAGAATTTTAAAAAGTTTCCTATAAAAATAGTAAAATTTTGAAAATTTTCCTATAAGACAGTAAAATTTTGAAAAATTTCTTATGAAAATAGAAAAATTTGGAAAAATTTCTTTAAAGTTTTTTAGGTACTTAAAGGAAATATTAAATTTGAGGCTGTAAGAGTTCAAATCTAAATTCCGAAAAGAATAGAGTTCAAATCTAAATTCCGAAAAGAATAGTGTTATATGAGGCTGCATTCGATATCGGTCGAAAACTCAAACTTTAAAGCGAATATACTGTAACATGCCTTAGGGCTTCTCCAAACAATTTATTTTGCAAAAACTTCAATAAAATTTGATATCTTTACAAATCCGTTTATTTGTCAAAACATTTAGTTTAAACTAATTTATTTTAAAACTTTTGACAAATAGGTTACAAAGCCAAAATTCGGTTATAATATTATTTTTATTTTCCTCCAGGGAGTAGTTTCAGAGATATCGCTCAAGATTGGATGGACATTTTTTTTATATTTAAAAAGTTGAAAAAAATGTTCGTTATATGTTCGGCTATATCTCCAAAACTACTGAGTGGGGTAAATAATGTGTTATGGCAGCATGAAGGCTATATTATAGCTAAACTTTGGTTTATTCTTTTTACTAAATCGGTTAAACTGTTCTCCATTTGTGTTACTCAAAAAATGTAACCACGTAATATTTAAAAAGATTATATCTCGAAGACCTGATAAAAAAAAAGTGTTTAGTGGAATTGGGGCCCTTTATGAAATGTACACAGGTTGTCAAAAAAAAGTTAAGGCACCGTTTTTTGAATTGGTCTGTGTTTTTTGTTGTTATTATAATCGACTTTGAAAGATAATATTAGGAAAACTGTCATTAAAGTCAAGAAACTGTCATTAAAGTCAAGTTGTTAGGTACACTACTATTTCATTATTGTCAAATTTGACTTTTCTATTAACTTTAGATTAAATTTTGTCTTCTCAATATCTCAAATCGTTGCACTGTTCACCGACAAATATGAAAGAGTTAAGTTTTTTAGATGAGTTGTGTAAGTATTTGCCGCTTGTTTGATTGGTTAAGAAGGTTAGTTCACATTTGGGGTTTTCATAATCATTAATACGAACAACAGCAAACAACAACAAAAAAAAAACAATCATTCATACCACTTAACCGGGTCTTAGCAAACTCCTCTATAGATTCTAACCAGCTTAGTTGTGAAGTCGTGGTTTTTATGGTTTTATTTAAAACAGAAAAAAATAAATGAACGACATATACAAAAAGTGTTGCTGACAAGCTTAAGGCTGCAACATACTCATACCCATTCTTTTATGAACATGTTCCGAAACTCAAAGTGTGGATAATGTCAGGCAAAAATGAAAAGATATTAAGAAGAAAAAAAAAATAAATAACCTAACAACGGAAAAAACGACAAAAATTGGATTAAAAGTGTAGAGAATTGAGAAGACAAGTCATGATAATACTCTTACAAAAGTAATTTGCCGCTTGTTTATCTTTAAGTTTTTTTTTAGATTTTTTTGGCTCAAACTTTTAGCTGATATTCGAAACACCCAGAAATGAATGAATAAGTGAACAAACGAACGAATGAATGAATGACTGACTGACGTTTGTGTCAGTCGAGTCAATCATTATCTGTATAAAGTTGTCTTACAATTAATCCTAATATTTCTCTTGCTACAATATATATTTATATATATATTTTTTCTGATTATAATGCTTGTAGTTTTTTAAGTCTTTAAATTTAATGCTTTAAGGCATTTCAACTATTTTGTTTGATAAATTTTATTACTATTTATTAGCCTTAATTTTAACATTTTATAACTTAACATTTTTATGTGCTTTACAAATTGGGGCTGGTCATTAATAGTCGTAATCTATAATAGAATTAGATTCCTTGGATTTTTTTTGTTTTAATCTATAATTTGGCTAATAGTTTTTTATTTAAATATTCAAATCATAATCGTAATTAAGAGTTACAATTTTTATTGGAATTTTTGATAAATTTTAATTCGTACCCAGCAAAAGTTTTCAATGTTCAAAAAGTTGGTTGAGTTTCCCAGCAAAACTTTGGTAATGGCAAGTACTCTGATAACTGGTTACCTTGTAAAGACTACAACATACCATCCGAATAAATAATAAGTTATTACAGAAGTAGATACTTATTTGTAATAAAGATGGTAATTTAAACTGAATGGCCCCGGTTCAAATCCCACCAAGGGCAACAATTTTTTTTAGTTTTTTTTATAAAAAGAGTCTTTTTAAATGATTTTTGAATTTTAAGAACTTAAATATTATCTTCTGTAAAAAAAAATTGTAAAACTTACTCACGTTAATGAAAAAATACCATCATGAGTCAATTTTGATTATGTAGGGGATGTTGAATACCAAACACGATTCTAATTGGTCTTAACTTGGTAAGCCCAACTTACCTGGGTCATCCTTCATCTCAACTGTGGACACACACCTCCTCATGGTATCACCCGGGGAGCTAGTTTAACACCCATTAATATTGTGAGTTAACAAGTTCCGAGAGTTGTCCCATAAGATCGATAAAAATGGGTTAGGATTACGGGCTAGTAACCCTCTCTTGAAAAAAAACACAATGAAGAGGATAAAATTAGAATTGAAATGTCCCACTACCTAATATTAGAGGAGGATGTCCGAAACTTCGATAGAAAGACCAAGTAGAGGAACATTTTTCAAAGCTTGGCTATAAAATTGGAGAATATTCGCACAAGATCGAAATCCATGGAATTCTAAAATATGCTCGGACTTGGACCTTAACAGGTTGTAACATTTAAGTAAGTAAGAGTCAATCTTATGTAAAAACTTTTAAAATTTAAATTGTTTAAGTTTTAAAATAATTTTAAAAAAGTTTTAAAATAATTACAAAAAAATCGTATAAAAAAATTTTTCCAAAAATTACAACAAAGCAAAAAAAAAGCAGGGAAAAACAAAGTTATTTTCACATGATTTTGGATCTAAAAATAAAAATTGTTTATATGGAGTTAGGACGAAATATTTCTCAGTACCTGACTAATTTAAGGGGGAAAATTTGCCACGCCCATAAAAAAAATCCAGACCTGATGGAAAAAAACCGACAACGGATCTGAGTTTCGAGCATCAAGGTCCATATAGTCCGCATAGTTATATTAAAAGGAAAGACAAAAAATGAATTTTTGCAGAGCAGTGTAATAAGCCCTGAGATTCGCTAGGATGGGGAAATGACAGAGAAGGTGGGTAACTGTTCTCCTAGAAGCAGAGAGTGTTCTAGAATACAAAGAATTTGCAGACGGACAAATCAATGTCTAATGAGACCAATAGATTTGGCAAGGTTATACCCAATGGTGCCGGCTACTTTGTAATATGTCTGGGTATAAAGAAGAGTTATAAAGTCTCGTCAATTCAATCACGGGAAGGAAGAGATGTCGTGAAGATAGAATACAAAAAAAAAAAATACTCTAAATACGGTGTTGAGGATCCAGAACGGTTTAAGGGTAATGTGGCGTAGTTGATAAGTACGCCAACTGCTTAGCATGACAAATTAAATTCTGCCTAGGCTCGAGCCCCAGTCAAGGCAATATCAAGTACATACACCTACACAATTACCACGACATTCCAATCGGGACTAGGGGTACTTCTCTCAGAAAATGAACTGTACCCGATTATATTTTTAAGTCCTGCTCCGAATGGCAAATGCACTAGTTAGATAATTTTTACATAGCCTAATACTCAATAGCCAGTGGCTAGCTGAGTTATGAGGTGAACCACTTTTTTTTTAAATTAATTTTTTCAAGAGAGTCTGGCCGGGGATCGAACTTGGGACCTCTGGTATGCTAGGGTGATGGCTAATCTGCTATACCACTGAGGTTCAACTTCTGTAATTATTAATTTACACAGCATTAAAACAGCATCCTACACGCCGTCGATTAAAAATAAATAAAATTTTCAGTAGAACAAAATACGTAAACACTGCGTCAAGCTAATTTACAAGTGAATCAATACGAATGCCAATTGTCATTCGTGACATATGTTAAGGAGTAGATAGTAAGACTTAGAAGTCCATTTATTAATATAAAAATGTTATTAGTGTTAACAAAAGTTTTGCTGGGTTATATTCGATTTAAGCATAAAATGTATCCATTTAATTTTATATGTATAAGACCATTTCGACCATTTTTTAGGTGTGTCTTTTTTTTTTGTTTTAAATTTATATTTTACAATTATGGGTTATTCTTTGTTTTTGAAAAAAATACCGACATGCGATTTTTGTGTAGTTTAAGTGTAAAATATTATGTTTTAGTTCTAATTTACACGTACGCATATGTTTTACTTATTTTTATAAATTACAACTATTATTTAACTATTAAGATAATGTGGTTGGGCATTAATAAATTTAATTGTTATTAAACAAAACATTTGGTTTCGTATTTTTTTCTTAGCGATTTTAGTAAAATAAAGTTGTATGTTCGGCACTTGGACTAATGTTAGCAATTAATTTTACAGCAAAGTGTTTACCCTAATGTGAGATTTTTTTAAAATTTTGCATATCACAAGATTTGATTTTTGGAAACATTTAAAAATATTATTTATTTACCAGATCAAGTTTAATGGGTTACTACCATTCATTGAAATACAGTTTAACTTAATGTATTAACTTCTACGTACACATTAAACAAAGTTTTTTGTTTCATGCCGCATAATACAATGTTTCGGAATTTATGTTACTGAAGAAATATCACCTTAAATTCTCTAAATATGGTGACGTATGATTGATAATAATTATAATGCAGTTTTGCTAAAGATTGCATAACTTTTAAAGCAAATCTTATATTATGAAAAGCTGTTAACGAATTGATAGCTAAGATTATAGGTATTCATAAACGTAATTTAACTAACTCTTAAATACTACAAAATTCTTATTTATCGTCATCTAAAATGCAAAAGGGCGCAATTACACTTATATTTTTTTACAGGGGATGCAAAAAACGTTATAACTTTTAAACCAGGAGGTACATTAAATCCAAAATTTTAGAACTGGGTCCACTAGCCATCAGCAAAAAACTCTAAAAATTAAAATGGTAAAAAACTTTTAGTTTTTGAGCCATTGCGAAAAGCTTGTCATATCCTTTTTTTTTTGATTATAAATTAGAAGGTTACAATATAAAGAGTGCTCTAAATAAAATTTGTAGTTGGATTTTCTTAAATAAAAATCAAACCTTTTAATATAAAAACTCTACAAAATACGCAAATATAATGACATATTATACAAAATCATTTAGCATTAAAATGTTTACTTAGTACTCGGGTTTTGCAAAATTATCGACTTTTTTCGGAAACCCTCCCATTAAAGATTTTACAGTTGCTTCTGATACCTTTTTGGAGCATGTGTTCCACCTGCGCTTAAGATCGGACATGTTCTTGGAAATCTTTCCTGTGTTCTTCAATTCCTTTTTTACCAGAGCCCAATACCTTTCCACAGGCCGAAGTTCTGGACAGTTAGGTGGATTTGCCTCTCGTGGTACAAAAATGACATTATTCTTTGAGTACCACTCAAGTGCCTTTTTTCTATAATGGCATGATGCCAAATCGGGCCAAAAAAATGTAGTCACTCTGTGCTCTCTTAAAAATGGTAACAACCGTTTTTGTAGGCACTCCTTTATATAAATTTCTGTGTTTATTGTGCTAGATGCCACAAATGCTTTACTTCTTTTGCCACAACTGCAAATAGCTTGCCACACGAGAAACTTCTTAGGGAATTTTGTTTGTTTTTTTGTGCGAAACTCTTGCCGAACATTGCCCCGTTTATCAGCAACATAAAAATCTTGACCAGGAAGTTGAGAAAAGTCTGCCAGTACGTATGTTTCATCATCCATCACACAACAGGTGTATTTTTTTATAAAATCAGACTTCAATTTTTTCGCTCGTTTTTTTGCTTCTAAGTTCTTTATAGGATTGCGATTTGGAACCTTTTGGACTTTGTATGTCTTCAGTCTAGCATAAGCTTTGACTCTATGTGCAAAATTCGTAGAACATTTCACCGTACGAGCTGCTTTTCTTAAAGAAGTGTTAGGCGCTCTTCGAAAGAGTCGCTCGACTTCTTTTGCCTTACCAATATCTGTAGGACCTTTTTTCCTCCCTGATCCAGGTTTTCTTTCAATGCTAAGGTTTTCCTTATACCGTCTGATGGCATTAGAAACCGTTCGAGGGTCAACTTTCAAATTTTTAGCTATTTTTTTAAAAGTCCATGACGGATTTTTTTGAAAAGTTTTAATTATATTTTCACGAACTTTTTTTTCGCAGTCCATTTTGATTGAAATAACTATTGAAAATTAATAATTTCTAAAATAATAGTATCTGAAAATATATCTATAGAAACTAACTTGATCAAAAAATAAATTATTTCTTGCACTATGGATAAATTTTGTCTAAAATAGTAAATGCATATTTTTTTTAGAACACTCTTTAAGCCCTAAAAGTTCTTATCCCTTGACTTTTCAAAACTGTTTAAGTTTTAAAATCACTTTGCAAATATGAGATTTGGAGGTACTAAAGTACTATGACCTACCCGAAAACAGTTTTTTGCGAAGTTTTGCACGTGTTTCGAAATCTTAGAAAATGTTTTTTTGTATGTCCTCACCTAGATCTCTAACCCACACTAGAACCATAACCCCCACTAGGTCTATAATCCCCACTAGGTCGCTTTATAAGTTTTCACAAAAATTGCTCATTTGTAAAACCGTGTAATTAATAAATTAATAATAATTTCATTTTTAAGATCTTAACACCTCAACGTCACTTTTATAAATAAACAAAAAAAAACTCTAAATATTTACTCCAGAAAATGCAGAACCTGTACAGTTATACACCTCTACCTCGGTTTACCCAATACTCGGTTTATGTGAATTCGAATTTAAGCAGTTTTGAAAATAAAAAAATATTTATATTTGAGTCAAATTAAAAACTTTTGAACACGTACTAAACCACAGCATCTCCAATTTTGATGAAATTTTCGCTATAAAAATTTTTATAAAAAATTTTCAGTATAAAATTTGTATAGAAAATTTTCAGTACAAAAATTTTTATAGAAAATTTTCGCTACAAAAATTTTCATAGAAAATTTTCGGTATAAAAATGTTTATAGAAAGTTTTCTGCTTAAACAGTTTTTACATACAATTTTTGGTACACAAATTTTTTTTAAATAAAATTTTCGATATAAACATTTTTATAAAAACTTTTCTGTAGAAAAATTTTCCATAGAAAAATTTTTTGTAAAAAATTTTTGGTATAATTTTTTTTAGAAAATTTTCGGTATAAAAATTTATTATAGAAAATTTTCGGTTTTAAAATTTTTTATAGAAAATTTTCGTTATTAAAATTTTTTATATGAAATTTTCAGTATAAAATTTGTTATAGGAAATTTTCGGTATAAAATTTGTTATAGACAATTTTTGGTATAATATTTTTTTAGAAAATTTTCCGTTTGAAAAACTTTTTATACAAAAATTTGCTATAGAAAATTTTCATTACAAAAATTTTAGCATCTCCAATTTTAATGAAATTTTCGCTATAAAAATTTTTATAGAAAATTTTCGGTATAAAATTTTGATAGAAAATTTTCGGTATAAAAATTTTTATAGAAAATTTTCGCTACAAAAATTTTCATAGAAAATTTTCGGCATAAACATTTTTATAGAAAGTTTTCTGCTTAAAGAATTTTTATGTAAAATTTTTGTATACAAATATTTTAAAACAAAATTTTCGATATAAACCTTTTTATAAAAAAAAATTTCGGTAGAAAATTTTTTGATAAAAAAATTTTGTATAGAAAATTTTTGGTAAACATTTTCTTTAGAAAAATCAAAATTTTTTATAGGAAATTTTCGGTATAAAATTTGTTATATGAAATTTTTGGTATAAAATTTGTTATAGACAATTTTTTATAGACAAATTTCAATTGAAAAATTTTTTATCTAAAATTTTTGAAGAAAATTTTATATGAATTTTTTCTATAGAAAAATTTCGGTATAAAATTATTGTATAAAAAATTTTGGGTATAAAATTTTTTATAGAAAATTTTTCCTATAAACATTTTATACAGAACAGCTTCCTTATAAAAATTTTCTGGTATAAAAATTTCTTATAGAAATTTTTTTGTATAAAACTTTTTTATAAAAAAATTTTTGGTATACAAATTTTTTAAAGAAAATTTTTGGTATAAACATTTTTCATAAAAAATTTTTGGTATAAAAATTTTTTATAGAAAATTTTCGACATAAAAATTGTTTGTTTTACATATTTTTATGATTTTTTTTTTATTACTTAAATGATACTTTTAATAAGATTATAGAGCTATTTTTTGTATACAAAAACTATTATAAGAAGCTTTTTTATAGTCGATTTCGCTTAACGCAGTTTTTCAATATAAAATTTTTTGATTCAACTTACGCTCTTTTTTAGGAACGTGTCTACCGTGGTACAAGTGTATTTAGAAAAAAGAATATTTATTTATTTGTGCAAAATATGATCAGAAATTACACATATAAAATCACTTTTCAAACACTTATATGATCTGTTTTTGATTAAGCATTTTTCAATCTAGAGATGATCTAAATATGATAATAAATGACGAAAATGATAGTCGCATTTTGAAAGCCTGCCGATTAATTTGTTCTTGTATTTTAAATCGAACTTTTTTTAAATGAGTTTCGAGTAATTTTTTGATCTTATAAGTGATCACCAAAGTACTCAAAAAAGACTCAGAAGGGTGGTTTTTCAAAAAACCATCTTCCAAATGCTGGCAAGGGCCAACCATAGATTCCAGACACTCTTAGCCTGTAAAAGTGGTAGTTTTGATGGAATCTTCTGGCACTTACGGCTACAGATTCCAGGCACAGTAAATTGCAGTGGTAGTACGGAGTAAAATACTGGTTGTGATGGCCATAGTACACAGGTGTTACTAACTAATACACTACCAACCGAAGGATCTCCACATGTTTTTAAGATGCGTGCATTGGACAAAGTGGGGGCGGGTTTCTTGTACCATTTTTCGAGCTGTAAATGTCTGGTTTTTAAAGATGAGTAAAATAAATTTATATAAAATTATCTATATTAAAAAAATTATGGTCCAAGTGAACTGTTCCTGGTAAACTTGGTACAAATATATTTGTCTAAATATTTCTCAATATCGTTATAAGAAACTGAATGATTCTGCTAATTTCGTTTTTCCACAGCTGTTGCTTCTACTTCTATTCATTAATGTATAAAAAAGTAACTCTCTTGACAGAAGCCATAACAATTTTATAAATTATGTTGTTAGGAGATATAAAGTTAATCCAATTGTTTGAAAAGAAAAATTAAACTGTAGCTAAAACTACTTAAAACATTTAATGTTAACATAATATGTAATTTTAGTTGTTTTGACAACATATTACTTCCAAACGATTAAATAATTTTATCAAAGTACTACATACACAAGTTTATTTATCCAATAAAAACTTCTAAAAATTCATAAAAAAAAAGAAAAATAAGGAAATTTTCTAATTATATTTAAAATCACCATGTAAATACTTATACATAGACAATTAAGCTACTCATACCTTTGGAAAATAAATCAAAACAAAAGCTGGATGGTGGCAATAAACCAACTTTAGAAAAGCAGATACCACATCATAATAATAATAATAACAATAATATAGTATTTTTCTTTTAAAGTCTCTAATTGCCAATAAATTTAAAATGTTTTCCACATCAAATTTTCGGTTGCCAATAACAAATAAGAATGAATTACTTTATTACTTTAAACAATTTGTCAAAATACGTGAGGGTATATGAATGTGTAGGTAATAGGACTCAAAATAGATACATACATTTATACATATTGCACATACACATAAATATTTATGATAAATTTCTTTAAGTACAAAAATATTTTACTGTTTTTTTTTTTTTTTTTGTACAAAACAAAAAGAAAAATATTGTATGTGTAAGAGTATTTTCCAACCGAAAAAAAAAATGAAAAACAACGTGTCTTTAATGTGTGAACATTTATCATGGTGTTAAAGTAACTTTTTTATTTCTTCTTAAATATTTGTTGTGTTTGCTGTTTTTCATCTCGTATTTTTCATTTCTTTTTCGGAAGTATCTACAATGTAGATTCCCTATAACAGCAGTGGGAGCAGAAGAAGGAAAGAAAGAAGTATATTTATCTTCTGGTGGTTTTGTTATAAAAACATTACATGTGCTGGAGCCACAACTTCATTTTCTGCTCCTCCCTACAATGTGTCGCTTTCTTGTCTAGAAATGAATATTATTACAAAAATTTTTGTATGATTTTATTATTCGTCTTCTTCCGATTTTATTATTGTGTACAAAAAATAATGTTTATGTATGTAAGTCTACTTCTACTATATAGATATATACATATACATATATTGCAAAAAATCTCTTTGTAACATATATATTTTGTTGTCTGCGAACATATCCAGCTCCCGAACTTGTCATATATTGACAACAATATAAACGTCTTCTTGTTGACATCTTCCTAAGAGATACTTATTTGTTTCATTTTATTTTATATTGTATCTTTATTTTACTTCCATCTATTTCGTATATTCTTTGTTTGATTTTTTTGTATGTGAAATTGCACATTATGGAAAGTAATGTATGTGGCACACTGGGTTGTTTTATGTGACAAACGTCAGACAGTCAAAATATTAGAAGCACAATAATCTAAACATTGTTTTAAACCACATCAGACTTGTTTAGACAGTGGGGCAAATTATGAAATTTTAGAAGCTGTTTCCAAAAGTCGTTAAAGTTGTTTAACTTTAACAAAAGTCACGGTGTGTTGAAAGCGTAAAACTTTTATAATGACAACATTTGTAAGATATCATAAGGACAGATATAACCATATATCTGTGGCTTGGTGCTAAAAGGGTCAATGTCATTTTTTTTGCTGTTTTGAGTTAATCATTGCGTTAGACTCTCCTCTTTACCCTCTTTCATTTGGCTCCAACAGCTAATCTCCAATATAACTCAAAACAGAATCATGGCTAAGTTACTATGAGTTTATATGAAAAAAAAACTTTAGATCAGATTTTCTCAAAACTACTTTTTTGACATTGGCCCTTTTAGCACCAAGGCACAGATATAATCCTACAACAATCGGCTTGAATAGACTGTATCAGTAACAAGCCATAGTACAAAATTTTTATTCCATAAAAACGAGATTCTAGAATGTTAAATGTGAAATTTTTTGGACTCGATAGATTTTAGTTCTTAACACGGATTTCGTTTCAATATCACTAAACCTATATATTTTTTCCTAAAAAAATTTGATATAATTTTTCCCTTTCACTTGTCACTGTCTATTTACAGGTATTTTAAAGATAACAACAAATAAATGCAAACAAAACATAAAAATAAATCTGAGGCTTAAAATGTTTTCAAAAAATATTTTATACTTATGACGAATAGAGATGGCTTATTTTCGCAATCAGGCAAAATTTTGTGTATCGTTAGCTAAGATTTAAAAGGAGAATCTTAATAAATTAAACAAATATGAAGAAAACATAAAAATATTTAATATTGATATAAAATTCAGATTTATTCTTCAAAATCAAGGGACTTATAGGGCCTCTAAGCTCCACTGGTATTCAAGGATGACAGAAGAATCTACTTTTCTATAAAAAAATTTTTCGCATACAATTTTTATAACAAAAATTTTCTATATTAAATTTTTATTAAAATGTTTTTTTTTTTAATTTTTATATAAAAAATTTTTATTTTTCTAAATAAATTTGTGTTAGCTTTTGTTCAGTTGATAATCTGAGCTATTACTTATGGTTTACAAACATAATTCGTAATGATTCTGTTTGTAAAATATGCGAGGTTTTCGATCTGTCTAAAAGTAGAGATACCCCTCCTGAAGAGATGGCTTAACCAACCGTCGAAACGCATCGAAGAATTGGTTATCAGACAAACATTTTTTTGCTTTTATCAATAAATTGTCTGTTGCATTTATAAATAAATGTAACAGATCAAATTTTGAATGAAATTTTTATATAGAAAATTTTTCTATACAAAATTCTTCAACTCAAAAATCTCTAAAAAATTTTCTAAATAAAATTTTTGTATAAAATTTTCTATCTAAAATTTGATATCCAAAATTTTCTATATAAAATTTTTCTATAGAAAAATTTTCTATTAAAACTTTTATATCAAAAAATGTTTTTTTCTTTTTTATAAAAATTTTATTATATTGAAAATTTTTCTATCAAAATTTTTATATAAAAAATTTTTCTATCAAAATTTTTATATAGAAAATTTTTGAATCAAAAAATTTTCTATATAAAACTTTTATATTGAAAAATTTTCCATATAAAACTATTATATTAAAAATGTTTCTATATACGATTTTATATTGAAAAATTGTCTTTAAAAATTTTTTATATTGAAAAATTTTCTGTCTAAAGTTTTTGAATTCAAAATTTTTTATATAAAAAGTTTATATTGACAAATTTTCTATACAAAATTTTTGTATAAAAAAATTCTCCAACAATTTTCTGTATAAAATTTTTGTATCAAAAAATTTTCTAAGTAAAGATTTATATCCAAAGTTTTTCATTTAAAATTATATATTGAATAATTTTCTATAAAAATTTTTATACTGAAATATTTTCTATATAAAATTTTTGTATCAAAAAATTTTCGATAAAAAAATTGTATTTCTAACGTTGTCTATTTAAAATTTTTGTATATAAAATGTTTATATCAAAAATTTGTCTATATAAAATTTTATATTGAAAAGTTTTCTTAAAGAAATTTTGTTTCCAAAATTTTTGTATTGAAAAATATTTTACATAAAATTTTCGTATTGAGAAATTATTTATGTAAAATTTTTATATTGAAAAGATTTTTGTAAAAATTTTTATATTTAAAATTTCTAAAAAAAAAAATTACTGAAAAATTTTGAAAATTAAAAATTTTTTATATAAAATTATCATAACGAAAACTTTCCTATACAATTTTTATATATCACAAAATTTTCTATATATATAACTTTTATTGTAAAAAAAAAAGTTGTATTGAAAAATTTTCTTTAAATATCAAAAATTTTTTTGTATAAAATTTTATATTAAACATTTCTTATTTTTGTATTGAAAATTTTCTATATAAAAATTTTTTATATATATTCAAAATTATTTTATATACAATTGTTTATTGAAAATTTTTCTATAAAAAATCTTCTACACAAAATTTTTATATTGAAAAGTTTTCTGTATAAAATTTTCGTATTAAAAATTTTATATTGAAAAGTTTTCTATAAAAATTTTTTATATGGAAAGTTTTCTCATAAAAAACTTTATACTGAAAAATTTTAATATCAAACAATTTTCTATAAAAAAATTGTATTACAAAAATTTTCATTATAAAAATTTAATATCGAAAAATTTTCTATACAAAAAATTTATATTTTAAATTTATATGTCGAAAATGTTTCAATATATGAAAAAGTTTATTTAATTTTTTTTTATTAAAAAATGTTCTATATAAAACGTTTATGTTAAAAAATTTCTATTTTTCAAAAGTTTTTTGCATGATTGTATCAAAAAATTTCTAAAAAAAAAATTGTAGGGCATACCTACATTTTTCATTTCAGTTAACAATATATAGGTTTTAAGTTTGATGTAACATTTCGTTGAGTTTTTTCCCAATAACACAAATAGAAACCAATGAATGAAATGAAAGAAGATATAAATCAGCAGCCTACGGGTGCAGGTATTTAGAGTAGCTAGTGGCTACAAATATTGAATACTGGTAGTATACAACATACAGCAGCTGCAGCAGCATTAGCCACAGCAACAAAACATTTCAATCATGTATGAAATAAAGAAAATAAACCACAAGATTTGTTGTCATTCAATTGAAACGAAATGAAGGGAATATGGAGAAATAGAACAGTGTTAAAATCCACTAAATACATGAATGAATTGAAAATATTTGAATGACTTAAAAGCATGTGAACAAAATGTATCTATGACTAAAAATGTTTTTCTGTTTGTCATTTGTATCATGTGGGTATTTTGGTGTGATATATAATATAAAGCAATATTTTTGGGTATTAATGTCATATTTTCAACAAACAACCAAAAAAGATTTAGACAAACTATCACGACAAGAAGAAATCTGTTAAAACTATTAGTCGTTTTTTTGAAAATTGATTTTAAAGCTTTTTTTATTTTCTGGTGGTAGAGGGGAAAATTATTGTTATTAAATATTTTATTTTGGTATATCAATGTTTTTGTTAACATATTTATGTGATTTGGAACAAAACGCCAACAAACAAAAACAAATAATAAAACTATTAAATGTGACATGTAATATTAAATCTTAGGTAAATCGTTGGGTATTTTTTGTCTTATGTTTAAATTTAAGATTAATATCTCTCAAATAAATAACTCAATTTATAAAAATTTTCTTTTATACACGTTTTTCTTGTGAGCTTTAAAATTTTAATATTTGACTGAAATTCCCAGAAAAAGTGAAATTTTTCATATTATTTCCTTCTTTTTTTATGAGATTTTATATTATTTTTATTTATTTCTCGAAACAAAATTGAATGAATGATTACGATAAACATCTTTTCTTGTCTTATGAAGTTATTAATAAAAAGAAGATATTTAAATCTTCCATTTCTATCTTATTTTAAGAATTTTCTTGGTATGACATTATTTGATTATTACATTAATACGAGTATATTTTTAAGAATATAAAAATAACAGTTTTATAAAAAAATTTGTTAAAGAAAAATTTGTATGACTTGTTAAGAGTAATTTTATTTTTAGCCCTGTTGTATAAAATTTGTAGTTATATTAAGATAAATAGAGTTAAAACCGTGAAACATAGATATTTCCAAAAATATGAAAATTCATTGGAATTCATCTGACATTAAGAAGTTGACACATTATTAATGACTTATAAATGTTTCCACTTTTTCGAAAGTCCTTCCATTAAAGATTTTTTAGTTGCTTCTGCTACCTTTTTTGAGGAAATAGGAAAATATTTTAAAACACCTTTTCTGTTCCCTTCAATTTTTTTTTACAAAAGTCCAATACCTTTACACAGTTCTAAGTTCAAAGCTGTTATATGGATTTCCCTCCCGTGGTACAAGAATACATTTTTGTTTAAATACCACTTAATTGCCTTTTTGCCATAGTGGCGTGATGTCAAATCGGGCCGGAAATATGTAGGCACTATTTGCTGTCTCAGAAAACATAAAAGACGTTTTTCAAGGCACTCCATTATATAAGTTGAGACTACCTTGGCCCCAGTCATCAATTTCACTAATTATTCATTTCAATTACAATTTTTAAATTTCACAGCATCCTGTCGATTCAAAAGAAATAAAATTGGCTGTTGAACAAAAGACTTACATAATGCCTCAAGTTTACAACAGATGGCGGTACTGCAATTACAGTGTTGACTAATAACAAGTAAGAGTGTTATATTCGGCTCAGCGTTACCGTTATGCGACTAAAGCCTCAATTTGCGACTTTTTAGGTGGCCTGCGACGCAACCTGCGACTTTTCTTCCATGACCCTTTTTTGCCACTTTTTCGAGTTTTGTGCGACTTTTGACACCTTTTTAGAAAATTATTTAAAATTTTTATTTTTAGCCCATATTCAATATCTCAACTAAAATTTCTTAAAATGATTTTAACTTAAGTATAAATGCCATCACTTTGGTCTCAGTTCGCTATCTAAAACCATTAAAAGCAATATATAATTTTTTGCACGATTTTCAAAATCTTCATACAATTTTAGCAAAAAATGATTTTTTGATGCGCTTTTGCTTTTAGGTGTTAAATGGCAGAAACTCAGTTTATGAGGTAGTTTGGAATTTTTACACATAATTGCGAGTGTGCTCCACGAAAACCCGGTGTTTTGAGAAATTTACGTTCAAATTTTCGTCATTTGCACCTGTCGTATGTTATACCAATATGGAGCACATAAATGAGATATATATTAAACGATGCACAACTGAAAGATCTACCAATTCTTATTCATTTTTTAGGAATTCATTGAGGGGGCCGAAAAATACGCGAAAAAAATTGAAACCAAATAATGTAGAGAAGAACTTTGTACTGCATTCAATAGATGTAAAAGAAATATTGAACACGTATTTGGTACTTTTTTGAATTTTGGAGCCAAAATGGGTAAAAAGGGTTAAAATGTTAACTTAACATCTCAAAAAGTATGAATAGGAACATTATATTAACTGCGTTTTAATAAAATGTACTGAATTCAATTGATACCAAAGAAGTGCCAAATATGCATATGGAACTTGTTTTAAAATTAAGGGATAAGGAGGGGAAAAAAGTAGTAATGTTATAACTTTTAAGCAAATGAATGTTTGCATGTATGTATGTTTTTTATAGAATAGTAAACTATGCATTTGATCATGTAATGCTCTTTAGCAAAGATGTTGTATATAAGCCGGCAAAGGTTTTTAAGTTAGTAAGACTAATTTCCGAAAGGTGGCGCCACTGAAAATTACTAAAAATTAATTAAATATTAAACTATGCATATGATCATTCTATGATCTTTAGCAAAGTTGTAGCTCATGAGCCGGCGAAGGTGTGTTAGTTGATGTGAACAATTTCCGACAGGTGGCGCTACTCAAAATTACTCAAAGTGAGTCAAATCGTAAACTGTGTATTTGATTATGCTATGATATTTAGCAAAGTGGTTGCACATGAGCCGACAAAGGTTTCATAGTTTGTATGAAGTAAATTTGACATGTAAGTTGTACATTTAATCATGCTATGATCTTTATTTAAAATTATTCAAAATTAATTAAACTGTAAACTATGTGTTGATCGGACAAAAAAATCAAATAATTTGAAAAATATTTGTGTAACGTCTTTCCTCTAAATTTTTTTTAGTACTTTGTAAATAAAATATATGAAAACTTTAAAATTTGCCTCAAAATGCTTATCATAAAGCTCCGAGCAAGGCTCGGTCAACCAGGTACTATATATATGTATATATATATATTTATTATATATTTATATATATAAGAATTACAGCTTAACTAAATGTTGACCGGTTGTAGCAAAATCTAACACACTGGCTGGTTTTTATATAGAGCTTATTCATGTCCATAGCTGTCATAGTTTCCTTTGCTACATTTCTTTTTTTGGTTTCCGGGAGTGTTTTTTATATGAAAGCTATAGTCGAATATGGACCGATTCCTATAAAATTTGATATACTGACCAATAGTTGCATAAAACTTCTCTATTCTCAGCATTAATGTGTTTCCCAGATCGGGGTTATATGCCAGATCTAACTAAATGTATACCGATTTCGTCCATTTTCAATGCACAACTTTTTCAAGATATGGAAAATAGTTTTGTAAAATTTTGTTCCTCTATTTATTTTCGTTAAGGCGATATCGCGCTTTTACCTGACGGACAGACGGACATAAACCCCATTTTCTTTTAATATTTTTGTGTTTCCGTAAGTTTTTTATAAGGGAGCTATGGGTAAATGATGACCGATTCTGACAAAATTTTGCACACTTGTTGGCATTGACATAAGACTTCCTTGTGCTAAATTTAGTGGCCATAGCCAGTTTATCATTTATTGGTATTTAATCGTATTTAAGGTGGAATTTAGGCTGTTTCCGTAAGTTTTTTGTATTGGAGTTATTTGGATGAAATTTTATATGCTGCCTAGTACTTATGTGAAACTTCTATATACCAAATTTTATCATCATAGCTATTATATTTTGTCATTAATTAGCAAATAAGCAATTATCCTAGACGAGGTTATACGGGAGCTATGGTCAAATGTGAACCGATTTTTCCCGATTTCAATACAAAAATTTCTCAAGAAATGAAGAATATTTATGAAAAATTTCAGTGACCTATATCCTTTCGTTAAGGTTTAATCGTGCCGACAACAGACAGACAGACGGATACGTTCGTCTTAGAATTTCATAAGGATTCAGAATATACTTCAATTTTGGTTTCTTACCCAATATTAAGGAAAAGACAAAAGGAATGACAATCCCCCATTCTTTTTGATGGTGGGTATAAAAAGCTTTATCTCTCATATTCACAATCTTTATAGTCTCTACTATCCAATTCGTATTTTTGTAAGTATGTACAATTTTGTAAGTAATTAACTTCAACATAAATAGCTTTATGTACGAGTATTAAAGGACTTGACTGCACGAGATGCTTTTCTGATAGAAATGTCTATGCGAAAGAGCCGCTCGGCTTCTTCTTTTATACCATCTTACGAAGTGTCTCTAACGAATAGAAATCTACAATTTTCTGAACTGCTTAAGCTTTGACTCTAGGCACAAGCAGTCTTGATTTATATTTTACCAGAATTTTTTTGAACAAAAATTTTTTGAAATTTTTTTTTGTTTATTTTTTTATTGTCAAACTCTAGATATGCTTTCAATTAATAATATCTTGCAAATTCTTTATTCAATGCTTGTTAATTATAAAGACTTTGTTTTTTTTTTAATTTTAGCCCTAAAAATAAATTTGTGATTTCGCAAATAACAATTTACCCTAAATAAAGTTCAAAGCCTTGCAGTTGTTATCTATCATCGACCTTTAATACCATTTTAATTAGTTTTCTTATTATTTATTCTTTTTATGTCCCCTAAATTTTTTTTATTTTTTTTATGATAATCACATTCTAGGGTAAATCCACGTCAAAGTGGAGAAAGTTGCATATCATATATTTTCATTCTTGTGGCTTTTTTATTTCATTCCAATGACTACTTTTATACTCTACATCATATTGACTTCTGTGACGGATTGACAAATAATATAAGGGCAACAATTAAGCGACAAGCTCGATTATCATTAAAATTTCATTCTTAATACTCCTCCTCAATAGCGGAAGTCTGTAGAATTATCAGGGGTTTTTCAAAAGCCCAAAGTCCCCGAACAATCTAGAAGTCACATTTCTGATCCGATATTAAAGATTTTTATAATATGCCAGCTGAGATTTACAAAAAACGTTGCTACGCACTTTGTTTATCTCCTATGGCTTTTGAGATATTCGATTTTAACAAAAATTCAACTTTTTGACGACTTAAGCCCAGAATTTTGCTAATATAGGATCCCGACAATAATAAGATAAACTATGGGATCTAATCTCAAGACCTACAGCTACATATCTCACGAGTGCTACCCGATCACCATTTACTAGGCCAAAATTCTGCCCATTTTTTGAAAGAACAGATTGCCAGAGATATTTTGTCCTCAGAAAAGTGGGAACGATATGCCTCAGTAGCTCCGGACAACAGAGACATACAATGGAATTGCAGATTTGACGAGTTAGAAATATTTGGACAACCTTACTGGAATTTTTAGCCAATTTTAAACTTCTAAAGCATTTGGGGAGCTTGAAATTATAGAAATAGTCGACCATACCCAATTGTTTCACATCCTTCAACTTTGCCGTCAAATATAGACAAACAACTTAAGTTGTTTTTTTTAGTTTTTAGACAGTTACATATGTTTAGTTTTTATCACAGCTACATATTCCAGAGATTTAAGATCTTTATGTCATTTCTAGCAAAAGGTCTGTTATAAGAGCTATAGTCAGATATGAAACGATTATGGCTAAATTTCGCTTTACAGAAAATTTTTTGAATAAAAAACTTGAGTTGTCGGAGCAAGTCCAGTCCAACTGAACTGCACCGATTTTTTTCTAATATTTTTCCCTCTAAGGGCCAAAAAGATATTTAAGATTTGGTTTCAGATCTCTCTGTGTACCGATTGTAATAATATTGATGTCATGTGAAAGTGCAAAATATCTTTCAGATGTGATATCTTATTTTCCTTTACATTAACCCATTAAGGAACTATCAAGAAAAATGTAGAATTTTACAATTGTTTTAAAAATTTTCATTATAGTACTTTGATGGGTTAATGAAAATCAGAGAGACTTTGCCCAACATTGTTCTAAAGTAAGTTATAATTAACGATTTTATGGCCCATAAGTACTAAATAGTTGAGCTTTGTCAAAATATAATCAGACTTACTTAGTTTTTTTTCATATTACAAAAATTAAACATTTCTCATTTTTTAAAAATTTTGTTAAACAAATATTACAAATTAAAAGTTTTCTTTATAGTCTTATAAACCAAACAAAAGTTAAAATAAAACTAAAAAAATGTATATCAATATCTTGAAACGTTTCTTAGTACCTCCGATTTAAAATCAAAAAATTTCGCGATAATGACAATTTTCGGTCATAACTATATGACCTATACCTTAAGTGATTTAAATATATATGATACATCAATGTCCACTATGAATAACAGCGATAAATATAATTTCAATTTGTAATAAATTTTGTTTTAATCGTTTCATATTTGACCATACCTCCCATAACTTACCAACTCTCAAAAGACATCAAACGGAAAAAATGCTTAAAAATTTTAAGATAATTCGGCTTAAGTCTAGTTCAACTGAACTGCACCGATTTTAAAAATGTTTACTCCATATACAGAACTTTTAATTTTAAGAATACCAGTACAGTAAAGTTGTTGTCAAGAAGCTTTTGGTTTGGGAGATATAGTTCTTTAAAGTTCCCAAATATAAATCGATTTATTACCCTTACTTGTGAACCGTTTGAATCAACATGGATGTCAAAGTGTGAAAGAGTTTTGATATATCATTCCTTAACCCATTAAGGAACTATTAAGAAAAATGTAAAATTTTATCCATAGTTTTTGCCAAAATGTCTCGAAAACTGAGTGATATGAGGTAGATCAATGATAAAGATTTAAGTAGTCAACTTTTTAAGCTTAAACGTGATATTAAAAATTAGGTAATATCTTTTAAGATAACAAAGATATGGATGATTAAAGTTGTATAATTTTTATTTTTCATTTTCAAAGCCTAGATCAACTGAACTGCACCGCTTTTAAAAACTGCTATAGCACAAAAAGAATTTTTGATTTTGCCAAGAAACTTTCGGTTTGGGAAATATCAGAGAACCAGAGAGACTTTGCCCTACATTGATTAAGAATATCTTTACTGAAAGGTAAATTTTTTATAGCATATCCTTAGGCATTTCATCAAGTATACAAATTTTCTGGTAAAAATTGAAATAGTTGCAAAACTACTACATGAAATTTGATGCAGTAACAAAAAATATTTTTCAAAAAATTAAAATTTTATGAAATTTAAGATAAGTTTCAAGATTCTAATATTTTTCTAAAATTTTAATTCTTATGAATCTGGATGGAGAAATAGGGTATCAGAATTTTTTCCTCAGAATCTGAAATAACCCTGCAGCATAGACCTACATTTGAAATTTTTGAGAAATCCATACAATTCATACCAACTTGCGCTGCTGAAAGTTCTCACCATGGATTAGCATAGAAAATATCCTCCTCTATAAGCCGATATGTGTTCGCCGATTCATCGACGAGGTAATATGTTTCTCATGGCTGTTTAACATAACATAGTTCTGTTAAATGTAATGGTTTGTGTCTTGGGTTAAAAATTTCAAATTTATCTTAACACATGTAAAAGTTTTTCAAAACAACCAATTATAATATGATTTCTTTGATTTAAACAATAATTCTCTAAAAAGATTATCACATGCAAAAATTTTGTTTTCCTTTAATAGGTATTGAAATCCTGACTAAAATGGTTTCTTAATAATCTTTTAAGAAAGTGCAAAAACATTTAAAGCAAAAAAAATTTAAAAGAATTGACCACAATAGTTTTTTATATTTACGATATTTATTTTTAAGTTTTCAGTTATTTTAAAAAGTTTAATTTTAACTTAAGAAAAGGCTCACATAATTTCTTATCTTTATTATGTATCTTTCTTTGATTGTTCAAATCACAATAAAAATTTTGATAATAAATATAAATTCAAAAATTAATTGATACTTGAAAGCTAAACATTTTTGCATATGTCTCATAAATATTTCAAATTTATTATAGACTTCTTTTATTTTTTCACCTCAAGAAGCGTTGAAATAAAAACAGCAAAAAAAGTAGAGTTGTTGGGAAGAAAAAAAACTGGTGTTGGAAAGAAACTTAATAGATACAAAGCGAAGTCTAAAAGCTCTTTTATACTAAGGTATAATTCTTAAATATTCAAAATATACCAACGATTTTATAATGGAATTTCATCGAACATATTTTAAAAATAATTCAAATCTTTTGAATATAAAATATTCACATAATTAATCCAAAATTTTGTTATCTTTTTTCTAAGATTATTTCATATCAATAATTACTTAAATGCAGATGTAGGGTAACGTAGTATCGAAACCTGTCCTCTAAATCCAAAGGCTGAATGAACATTTTTAAAACAAACTAAAAGCCAACACTTACGCTCAAACCTACCATTCCAACCTGTTTGATAGCTTTAGCTAATTAGTAATTAATTATTTATGCCTCACCCCGTCTAAGACAGAAGCAATCGGTGAGTTTTGTTTTTCTGTAAAACTTTTTGATTTTTATAATAATTTTTAACAAAATGGTTTTTTAAAATATTCTTAATTGTTTTATTTTTTTTAATTTGTTTCTTCTTTATTGTTCTATAGATTGTGGTTTTTCGATTTTATTTTTTTTAACTTCTCAACAATATATTGTTTTATAATGACAATAATAAATAAATAATGACTGACACAACATAAAACGCCCTCGATGTTAAGAAAAGTTTTGAATAAATAACATTCAACTTAAAAAACTTTTTGTCTAGTTTAAAATTTTTAGGTAAGTTCATGTAAAAATGGACAGAAATAGGCATTTTAGAATTCAATAAAATTTTGCAAAATTATTATATAATTATAGTCGAGATATTTTTTTTATATTTTTTTTATTTGAGATTACTAGGCTTAAAATTCAAAGATTTCTTAACCCTCTGCGACTGACGTGATATATTCTTAACAATTCTATTGATGTGGTAGACACAATTTTCTAATATTTGTTTTGTAAAAAAAATTTAAACGAAAAGTTTTGTATAAAAAATTTTTTTTAACGAAACGTTTTCTATAGAAAAATTTTTTAAACGAAAATTTTTCTATTAAAAACTTTTTCAAACGAAAATTTTTCTATAGAAAAATTTTTCAAACGAAAATTTTTCTATAGAAAAATTTTTCAAACGAAAATTTTTCTATAGAAAAATTTTTCAAACGAAAATTTTTCTATAGAAAAATTTTTCAAACGAAAATTTTTCTATAGAAAAATTTTTCAATTTTTTTTGGTTTTATCAAAAAACTATTTATTACAATAATAAATAATTGTAATAAATTGGGATTCTTAGTGCAATACACTACAGTAAAACTTTTTAATTAAATGTTTGATGTCCCAAATTTTGATAAACCTTTTAATCAATATACGGCTGCACATGTGCCAAGCTTTAAAATAAACTTTTGTTTATTTAAATCTTTCTTTGAACCCCCTTTATAGCACTTTTGTCTTAGTCGCCAACAAAGCAACAACAAAAGTGTGGGAAATAAAGAAATGATAAAACTGAAAAATGTTTGTGTGTTTCTGTTCGGATGATAATCTGCGCTTTATGATGATATTTGTTGGACACAATAATAATAATTCGTATTTATTCAGTCCCTCAAATTATACATAATGTGAGGTTTTCGCTCTGTCTAGAATTAGGGATAATCCTCCTGATGAGATGGTCTAACCAACCATCGAAACGCGTCGAGGAAAGGTTTCCCCACCAACATTTTTTGGTTTTATCAAAAAAATATTTATTACAATAATAAATAATTGTAATAAATTGGGATTCTTAGTGCAATACACTACAGTAAAACTTTTTAAGAAAATTTTTCTATAGAAAAATTTTTCAAACGAAAATTTTTCTATAGAAAAATTTCTTAAACGAAAATTTTTCTATAGAAAAATTTTTTAAACGAAAATTTTTTAAACGAAAATTTTTCTATAGAAAAATTTTCTAAACGAAAACCTTTCTATAGAAATACTTTTTAAACGAAAACCTTTCTATAGAAATACTTTTTAAACAAAAATTTTTCTATAGAAAAACTTTTTAAACAAAAATTTTTCTATAGAAAAACTTTTTAAAGAAAAATTTTTCTATAGAAAAATTTTAAAATGAAAATTTTTCTATAGAAACATTTTTTAAAAGAAAATTTTTCTATAGAAAAATTTTTTAAACGAAAATTTTTCTATAGAAAAATTTTTTTAACGAAAATTTTTCTATAGAAAATTTTTTTTAATGAAAATTTTTTGTCGAAAATTTTTCTATAGAAAACATTTTTTATCGAAATTTTTCTATGGAAAAAAATGTTTATCGAAAATTTTCTAAACGAATATTTTTGTAATGAAAATTTTTCAAACGAAAATTTTTCTAATGAAAATTTTTCTATAGATAAATATTTTAAACGAAAATTTATCTATAGAAAAATTTTTAAATGAAAATTTTTCTACAGAAAAATTTTTTAGACGAAAATTTTTCTACAGAAAATTTTTTTAAACGAAAATTTTTCCACAGAAAAATTTTTTAAACGAAAATTTTTCTATAGAAACATTTTTTAAACAAAAATTTTTCTGTAGAAATATTTTTAAAATGAAAATTTTTCTATAGGAAAATTTTTTAAATAAAAATTTTTCTATCGAAAAATTTTTAAAACGAAAATTTATTTAAAATTTCTATAGAAAAATTTTTTATCGAAAATTTTCCTATAGAAAATTTTTTCATAGAAAAATTTTTAAACGAAAATTTTTCTATAGAAAAATTTTTAAACGAAAATTTTTCTACAGAAAATTTTTTAAACGAAAATTTTTAAAACGAAAATTTTTTTATAGAAAAATTTTTTATACGAAAATATTTCTATAGAAAAATTTTTTAAACGAAATTTTTTCTATTAAAAAATTTTTTAAACGAAAATCTTTAAATCAAAAAATTGTTAAACGAAAATTTTTCTATTGACAAATTTTTTTAACGAAAATTTTTCTATAGAAAAATTTTTTAAACGAAAATTTTGTATAGAACATTTTTTGAACGAAAATTTTTTTATAGAAAACATTTTTAATAGAAAATTTTACTATTGAAAAAAAAATTGTATCGAAAATTTTTCTATAATTTTGTTAAAATTTTTTCTACAGAAAAAAGTTAAATAAGATTTTCGTATAGAAAAAATTATGTATCGAAACTTTTTGTATAGAAAAAATTTTGTATCGAAAATTTTTGTATAGAAAAATTTTGCATCGAAAATTTTTGTATAGAAAAAAATTTTTATCGAACATTTTTCTATAGAAATGATTTTGTATAGAACATTTTTCTATAGAAACAATTTTTTATCGAAAATTTTTGTATGGCAAAATTTTTTATCGAAAATTTTTGTATAGAAAAAATTTTTTATCGAAAATTTTTCTATAGAAAAAATTTTTTATCGAAAATTTTTCTATAGAAAAAATTCTTTATCGAAAGTTTTTCTATAGAAAAAATTCTTTATCGAAAATTTTTCTATAGAAAAAATTTTTATCGAAAATTTTTCTTTAGACAAAAATTTTCTATAGAAAAACTTTTTTTTCGAAAATTTTTCTATCGAAAAAATTTTTATTAAAAATTTTTCTATAGAAAAAATTTTTTATCGAAAATTATGCTATAGCAAAATTTTGTATCGAAAATTTTTCTATAGGAAAATTTTCTATAACAAATTTTTTATCGAAAATTTTTCTATAAAAAATACTTTAAACATTTTTTATAGAAAAAATGTTTAAGGTTATCATTTTTAATTAAAAATTTTTCTGTAGAAAATATTTTTTATAGAAAAATATTTTGGTTTAAAATTTTTCTACACAAAAAATTTAATTATTGTATTTTCTAATTCACAGATTAAATTTGAATGCCATTGTTCTTTTCTGAAAATTAATTTTTGAAGAATACTTTGATATTATTGTCGTCTGCTAGACTATCAAGTCAGTCGCAAAGGGTTAAAAACGGTCCTACTACGATCTCTGCCACCACCAAGTTTCAGAATATGTTTTTACAATAATATTATTATTAAGTCTTTTTACTAAGAAGATATGATATTAAACAACTAAAAAAATCAATTATTTGTATTATATTTCTGAAATTTAATACAATATTTTTTATTAACACTCATTATAACAGTTTTGTTTTTTTACCCATGTATTTCAATAATAGTAAAGCATATAATTTAGTGGAAACGCAACCAATATTAAATCTAGAGCAGCAAGTTTGAGACAAAATGATACGATAATAAATTTTAAAGTATTTTATAACCCACAGTAGTTTAATATTCCCATAATATCATATGTTTTATAAAATCATATTAAATAAAACGTGGGTTTTTATTTACACATATATTTTATAGAAATATTTTTTATAGTTTTTTAGGCGATTTACAACTGGTATCTTATCATTCTATTTACATTTAAATAGTATTACACTAGATTTTTAATTTTCTTAAACTTAAAAAATTAATAAAATATATGCCTATATTATGTTTGTTTTAATATTAATGATAACAAATTTTAAATAATACTAATATTTTGAAAATGAAAATACAAAGTTTCACTTTTGTGGTTAGTTTATTATAGGCTTAAGCTTAGGTATTATTAAGCCTTGAGTGTATTGTCTAATATCCGCAACATAGTATATATAACTTTTGGCTTCAAACACTCTTTTTCTCAATCCATCTTTCTCTCAATCAAACCTTTAAGCATAATTCTTTAAAACTCTAAGCTTAACTATTATAAGTTGCAATTAGTAAAGTTCCTCATCTAACCATTAGAAACAGGTTTACTCTGGACTTAAGCTGATATATGAAATGTATAGAAATCTTAATCTTTACCAGACTTTAAGCAAAGACTCTATAATATGTATGTATATAGATGTTGCCCTTCCATACATTAATTTGCCGTATGGTCGTTTTGAAAACTCCATCAAAAAAGACTATCGCTTTTACTCTAATTCCGAAGCAACTAATGGAGACAACTATCCAATTTGAGAAAGCTAAAGTACATACACGTGCTCATGAAATATATGTATGTATGTTTGTGCATTTATGTATTTTTCATTGTTCATTTTATTCACTTAAATTTCACATTTGACAGAAAACTATATTCCTTTATATTACATTATCTTTGCTGATAGACTCAAAATCATTTCTTTGCTTAATACATTTCTAGTCGAAATCGGACCGTATATCAATATAGCTCCATACAAACCCTAGACGTAAGTCTTACTTGAAGACACCGTAACAAAAAAATATGAAATTAAAAGTCAATTTTTATCACCCATTTTTTTTTTTTTTTTTGACTTTAGACTAATTTGCACTTAAATATAGAAATTTAGTAAAACATGTTTTATAATTCAAAAATATACCAAACATGCTCTAAATTCCAATTTAAATATGTGTAACAGTTTTAGTTTAAAATTATATCGAAAATTGCGAATCAAGTTCTTTTATTGAAAAACAATAAAACCTTAACCAATTAAAAATTGTATTTTAAATTTCTGTTTATCTAATGATGGGTTTTAACATGTTTGTGATTATTTAATTATAAATTAAAATGATGGCTTTTCTGGTTTGATTTTATAGAATAATTACACAGTTAAAATCGCAAAGGCTTGGTTCTTATACCCAGCATCAAAAATAATATATTGAGATTATCATTCCGCTTGAATTTTCCTTAGTATTGGCTCGAAAACCAAAAGAGATATATATTCTGAAACCTTATGAAATGCTAAGACGATATAGCGTATGTCTGTCTGTCCATCTGTCTGTTAAAAGCACTATAACGCCTAAACAAAAAGAAAATGTCACTAAAACTTGGCAGAGATATTCTTAAATTTTGGTATTGAAATTGGACAAAAACTGCTTACCAATTATAACAGCTATGATAATAAAATTTGGTATACAGAAGTTTTACATAAGTTCTAGGTAGGTCTTAAACTTAATTGAAATCGGTTCACATTCAGCCATTGCTTCCGCACAAAACACAGAAAACAGCCTAAATTCCACCTAAAATACACTTTTTTGTGTCAATGCCAGCCAGTGTGCAAAATTTTGTCACAGTCGGTAACCATTTGACCATAGCTCCCGTATAAATAAACGGAAACACAAAAATAATAAAAAAAGAAGTGAAAGCCCAATAGAGCCTTAACGAAAAGAGTCAGAGGAGCAAAACTTTACAAAAGTATTTCAGATAGAACCGTCGTGATATAGCATGCTAGGTCCCAAGTTCAATCCCCGGTCAGACCCATTTGAAAAATAAAATAAATTTTCAAAAAAGCGGCGGTTCTCCTCATAACTCAGCTAGCCACGGGTTATTGAGTATTAGGCTATGTAAAACTTTGTCGTTCGGAGTCGGCGTAAGTCTAAAAAAAAATCGGATATCTTCGATATCTTGAAAAGTTGTGCATTAATTAAAATCGGTTAAAATTTAGTTAGAGCTTCCATATAACCCCGTCCCGGGAATCACATTAATGTTGATAAATTGAATCCAATTGTAATACCTATGACGGCTTAATTTAGAACAGAGAAGCTTTGTGCTTGGTAATATAAATGAGAGAATAAAACCCCAAAAAAATTAGGTCGATATTTTGAACCGTTTCGCCGTACCTTCGATTTCAAATTGAAGAATTTCGAGAAAATGATTTTTTTTAATAAAAAACACTTTATCTTGCAAAAACAATTATTTTCATGCTTTTTTAACTCGCTAATTATTACTTAATATTCCGTAATCTCGCTATGAAAATTTTCAGAAAATGCAAATTTTGACATTTGACCGCGGTGAAGAAAGGGTTAATCTCGTCCAATATTAACGTAGGGTTTGCATAAACGAAGCAATAATATTAATTATGTTTTTTGTTAAAATTCAATAGTGGCGTTTTCAAGGACATGAATTTTCAGGGAAAAGCTGCAATAACTTTAAAACTACCTCATGGATTTTCGTCTTTCAGGATTAGAAATAAAGCTGTGTTAGTTCTCTTTAATATTCTATTATTATTTCTTGTAAAAATTATTTATTTTTAGTCTAAATTTCTCAAAATCAAAAAAATAACCCATTTACAAATGGGCTCTTAAACCTTGGACCCGATGCGCGCCTAGTGTCATAAATTTATTATATATTTATATGGGTTTCAGCAAGAGGTCCAGACCGGTAGACCGGTATACATTGGTGATACATTAGCATAAACTTATAATGACCATTCTACCTATTGTGGTGTAGGGTATTATCATACGCGAATTGGTGATCAAGGTTTATTTAAGCATTTAACTATAGTCCCGAGTTTTTTCGCTCATTTAACTTTATAATTTGTAGTTATATAAGTTACAATGAAGAGCGAAATCTAGATAAATACAAACTTTATTCCCCAGAAAAATTTATTTTCCTGTTAGAAAAATTTAAAAATAAATTTAGAATTTCCATTTATATTAAAAAACCTAATAAGATTACTCTTTAAAGTGCAAAGTAAATAGAAAAAAATGTCTATTTTTTTCTGTTAATTTCAAACTTACCTTTTTTTAATTATTCGCCGTTGTAGTCTTTATTTTGTAAACCTCGAGGGAGGTATTCAGGACGGACACAAAAAAAATATTTGTCACTTTGGAAATGGACATACAATGTATGTATGTACAGATGTTTCGATACGTAGAGATAAATGTCGCAACAGCAGTTGAAGTAATTGTCCAATTTGACAAATCCTTACTTCTTTTATTATGCGAGCGAATAGGTAGATTTTTATTTGTATTTTTTACTTTTCTCGTTTTTAATTTGTTACGAGCCACATTTAAGTATTTTAGATTTAAACTACACAATTTGCATTAATTTGATGAACATTAATGTAAGCGATGTACTCGCATTTGTTGTTAGTTGTAAGTAAATTTACATTGATGTGGGGTTTTTCGTTTATTCGTTTGTATGTAAATGAAAACTGACAATAATGATGACGATGACGTTGGCGTTGGCAATGATGATGATGGAAAACAGTAAATATTTTCAATTCTAGTTCCTGATGTTGATGTTTGTTGGCTTTTTAGAGAATTTGAGGGAAAATTATTTGCTTTTAGTCAGGATAAGCCAGAGAGTAAAAATATACTATATAGTTGGTGATAACGTTAATGTATCAGGACTAAATATATCTAGTAGTAGAAGTACATTAGAAACATTTAGCATTTTGCGTATTTATTCATCATTATCATGATGACGATGATAATGTTTATCGTCATTATTGTTATTACTCAGGCTCTGGTCGTTATCAAATATCCAGTTAAAACTCATTTACATTTAAGTACAATTTGTTAACTGGCTTATGGAGAAAAACCTTAACAGTCGAAAAAAAAAACGTCAAATTGAAATGAAATGAAAAACACAAAATACACAAATTTCTGCTAGAATTTATTTAGTCAGGCTAAGAGTATATGTATGTAAAATTTAGCCAACAACCGTTTAAAGACTTTTGTTATAATTCCAGCCAAATTCGTTACAATTTGTATCTTTTAGATGCTGTATAATAGTTAACTTTGTATCTATTAGAGTGGAATTTTTTTTCCTTTCAACTAATGAATTAATTGGCAGTTGAAATGGGATTTTATTTTATTTGTTGCTGTTTATTTCACTTCTGGCTGAATTTAATTTAAATGTATTTGCATAATTTGTTGAATTGTTGTTTTATTTCTGTGTTTTCTTAATTTTTTTTGAAGGAAGATTTTTCAAATTTTCCACGAGATTTTGTTTATTTGTTTTTTGTCTGTATTTTTTAGGGTTTTTTACTCCTGATTTCTGTTAATTATGTTTGAATAATATTCACTTCAATTTATTTACACACATAAATTCTTGTTTGTTTGATTAAAAAATATTTTTTCTTTTACTTCAGCAGTTTATTTAAACAATATTTAAATAATCTTAATATTTTTTTAACTTTTAATATAAATAATCATGATGATAAGTTTCTTTTTTGATTTTTTTTTATAATTTTGCTGGAATTTTCACTTTTACTGACTTAATTATTTGTATTTTTCTGTGATATTCATAGAATTTTTTTTCCTGGAAATGATATGTTTTCTTTTTTTCTAATTAATATTAACTTTTTTTTCACAATGATATGATATTTTTTGGTTTTTTGTTGAATTATTTATTCTTTTTATGAAAATGTTCAAACAAAATTTCTGTAATTTTTCACTCTGTGTGTTGGAAAATCTGCAAATAATGAAAAAGTATTATTTAATTAAACAATTTTTTTGAAATTAAATCTTTTTTATTAGTTTCTTTTAAATAATTTTATTAAGTAAGAAAAAATATTTTAAATATTTAATGAAATCATTTACATCAATAATAATTTGATTGATATCAAAATTGGCATAATGATTTAATACTGCACAAAAAAAAAGCTTAAGATTTTATCGGATTAAAATTATATTTATAGATACATATGTAAGTATATACCAATAATGGGTAGCACTATAACAAATTACATATATGACAAATCCTAAGACTCTTTAATTCGAATTATAAGTTTGTCATAACTTTATTTTTTGTTTATGAATAAGGTGGGAAAATTATTATTAAAAGTATAAACAACACTGGTCAACAGCCAAAATAACATTCAAGCTAAACTATTTTTATGACTTTAAATTCCTCTAACACACAAAACAGGGGCCAAATTGCCTTATCGCAATCGATATCAACCGAAATTTAAGATTATTAAGAAAAATTTGTGTAGCATATTTTTAGGATACCACTTTAATACACTTAAAACAAGTAAGAAATTGCTATAGTCGGTCAAGACCGACCATACGATACCCTTCACCACTTAGAGCAAAGGTGTTCTTTTTCCTGTGTAAAGACAAGTATTTGGTTAATTTTGGCATCATAGAAACATTTTCTCAAAACTTATATATTAAAGCTGTTTCCATCATTTGGACTTATATGAAAGCTAGAGTCAAATGTGTACCGATTATCTCGAAATTTGGCAAATTGATTACAGATTTTATATAACTTATGTATCTTACATTCTTTAAAGAGCGATATATACATATATATATATATATATATATATATATATATATATATATATATATATATATATATATATATATATATATATATATATATATATATTAAATTTGGACGCTGGGTACCTGTTATGATGTATATGTCGAGTAAGAAGGGACTTTTGGAAAAATCTAAAACGTTAGATCTCCTAAAGTAATAGGTATAGACACAGAATTTAAATTTCGTTTGGAAGAACTATAAAAATATGTGGACAGGTGTTTGGTACTTTTTTGAAACTATGCCCGATAAGGGATAAAAAGTGGTGAAAGTAGTTTTTTTGGTACTATTTTAACCCACACTTATCTTTTGAACCAAAAAATTGAGAAAGGAACTTTGTACTAGATTCAATAAATGTGGAAAAAATATTGAACACGTATTTGGTACTTTTTGATTTCGGGGGTAAGAAAGCAATAAAATGATAACTTAAAATCTCATAAAGTAATATGAATATGATAAGGAACAATATGTTAACTGCGTTTTTATAAAATGAACCGAATTCAATTGGTACCAAATATGCAGATTGAACTTTTTTTAAGATTAGGGGATAAAAATTGGAACAAATTGGTAATGTTAAACTTTTAAACAAATGTTTGTTTGTCTGTATGTGATTTATGGAATAGTAAACTATGCATTTGATTATGTTATGATCTTTAGAAAAGTTGTAGCGCATGAGCCAATGAAAGTTTTCTTAGTTGGTATTACCAATTACCGACAGGTGGCGCCACTGAAAATTACTCAAAGTAAAAAAATTATTCAAAATGAATTGAACTGTAAACTGTGCATTTGATCATGTGTTGATCGGACAAAATTAATAAAATGACTAAAAATGAATTATATATTTGTGTGCGATACATTTCCTTCAAATTAATTATTTGGCTAATAGTTTATACAATAAAATATTTGAAAACTTTAAAATTTGCCACAAAATGCTCCGAGCAAGGCTCGGTCAACCACGTACTGCAAAAATAAACCCATTCTCATTATCTTCAGATTTATAAGTGCTTTAGAGATTTTTGTCTCATTTAGTGCGTTTTGATAGAAAAGTTTGTATGGAAGTTATGGTCAAATGTAAATTTAGTACAGTAAATTTGGTAACATAATCAGTATTTGTTTTAAATTTCATGAAAAAATATTGAATTTTGTGGCCAAAATATCAATTCCGGAGAGTGGAGCCTATCACTAATAATGGTTCGACTTTGACGAATTTCAATAGCCATGGTCCCACTATAAAAAAATGATCTAAGCTAAGTTTCATCTAATTATCTTTGGAATTGCGACCTGTACTTTGATTAAATGTTTTGAATGGGGGTGCAGCCAGCCGTCCAGACGGACGGACTGACATCACTAAATCGACTTAGAAAGTGATTCAAAGCCTATTGGTATACTAAAAGGTGGGTCTTAGACAAATATTTCTATGCGTTACATACATCAGCACAAACTTATAATACCCTTTCCACCTATAGTGGTGAAGAGTATAAACAGGGACCAAATCGATGTATTTGATAGCAATTGAAATTTAAGATATTCCATAAACATTTGTGTAGCTTATTTTTAGGATAACACTCTGTGTGGATTATAAGCCTTATTGAGTACATGACAAATCATCCAAAAAAATTCAGAAATAAATCCAACTTTAGGAGTTATATGCAAAAAACCGATTTTAATGAGGTTCATCAACTTATCAACCAGTAGCTCAGCCAGTTTGCATCCGATTTTATGTTTTTTTTAACAGAAACTCAAAGAAATCAGATTGAATATAATATTTGATACATTTTTAAATCAAACATAAATTTTTCTTGTTAAGAATATCTAAATTAAAAACAAAATTTGTCCATTTTTTTTAACTTAGTCGCTATTTATTGCTTATTTTTATATAATAGCTCATAAAATCTTAAATAAATATAAGAATAGAATTTAGCTTCTAATAAAAGGTGGTTTTAATTTTTTGAATCAGACGAAAAATTTAAAAGTTATTAAGGTTTTCATAAGCCAACTAGGACATTTACTATGTAAATTCACTATAAGAGGTATTTTACTTGCAATCGAGATACGTTTGTATCTTTAGAAAAATTTAAATAGATTTTGTAAATGTAAGCCGATATCAATAATGCCTCGATTTTTTCTATATAGAACTAGCTTTAAAAGTCTGTATAAAACAAATAAGGTTTTCGTAGAAAAAAGTTGAACTAATTGCTTTTGAATTTAAAGACTATGAAAAATATAAAAAAATGGCGAAACTTTTTATATATAAAATATATATCTTGTAAAAGTTTGATTTCTTGACTGTCTAAAATTGTTAAAAGTTTTACCATCGCTCTGCAAATGTGAGAGTTGGAGGTACTTAAGTACTAAGACCTACCCGAAAATAGTTTTTTGCAAATATCTGAAAATTTTGCACATATTTGGAAATCTTTGAAAATGGTTGTTGTTTGTCTTCTCGACAAAAAGGAAATTTTATTTGCTACTATTTCTGTAACTTTCAACAAAATCGAAACAATCCGTTTTAAAGATATGACACAATCAATAAAAAATATTTTTTTAATCAACAAATTTAAAGAAAATTAATTATCAAACGTTTTTATAGTTAACCAGAAGATCGCAATGAAAATATAGTTTCCATCAAATGTAATGCGAAAAGTGGAATTTTGTAAACTAGTGTAACTTGCGAGATAGTTCAATTTGTTTATGCTTGTAAAAACAGAGGATCGCAATAATTAAGATAATCGAGTATAATCGTAAAAAATATCATTCTGGCATCTGTGGCTTCGTTGTTTAGCACGTCGACAACTAAGCTTTACATATCATTTTCAGCCTAGGCTCGATCTCCGGTCACGACATCATCAATTTATTTAATTTAAAATTATTAATTACCACAGAATGCCCTACAGCATTAATACGCCGCACGGTGACTCAGAATCAATTTTCATTGCCCAAAACCTATATTTGTAGTTAGGGTGTTATGTACAATTAGTAGTTAGGGTGTTATGTACTAAATTTAAAGCCACTATTATTCGTAAAATTTGAAGTTTAATAGTTTATAACTTTTAAAGGACAAAAAAATAACAAAATTTAAAAAAAAAGATAGGAAAAGGTGTTTTCTTTTAGCCTATATATACTTTTGCATCCTCCGGGACCCGCCCGTAGAACACTTTTTTTATTTTAAGAAAAATACTAAAAATTTTTATATACAAAATTCTACCAGAATTGCCATAAATGCAAATTGCAGATAGCAAAACGTAGCATGGTGTGATGGTGGAAAAATATATATAAGATCTGTATATCCTATCTCTTATAGTTTTAAAGATATTCGACTTCAAATATTAAAATTTTAAATTTTTGCTCCATTTAGGCCATCCTAATTATAATACGGAAAATATCTCAATGAAAATAGGGGTAAAAATAGCAAAATGTTCTACTGTCATCTATGATTGGTTTGTAGCCTAAATTGTTACCCAAGATTGGCTTGTGGTATAAATTTAAGCCAAATCGGTTAAGAGGAAGTGGGTAAAAATTGGTTAGCACATTTGAAAAGGAATTACAGAACGAAAATTGAACTTTAAGCTTAAATTTCTTTACGACCGCTGTACAAATCTTAATAAAGCCTAAACTCGATAAAAACTTAAGATGTTATCTATTGACGAAAAAATCCAAGACTACAAAACTTTTACTAGTTTAAAAGTTATAAAATTTTGGCCAATGACAAAAGATTCTCAGCCATTGTGCGCCATCGGTGTAAAATAAATAAAATTGCCTGTAGAACAAAAATAAAGACTTAAAAGGTCTCGCTTTAAACATAACTCAATATATGGGGTTTCATATTCTCAAGAAAAAAAAATTGCTTAGTTTGAGCGTTGATATAAAATTATATTTTTGAAGGGTATTATTACTGAAAATAAGAACAACCTGTTCAAAGCCTTTCTAAATCTAATATCCTATTTATTGGATAGAATACAGCAAAACATCATCATATTCTCTTAATCTGGGGACTTTGTATTATTATGTTTTCCGGTCATTGCAAAATACTTTAGGGCTCAAAAATCACCTGAATCAGTTTTTTTTCTGTAGAGGATAAACACTTATTTACAATTACATTAATTTACATTCATTAGTAAATCATGCTACTGCTGGAAAAAATAATACATTTTTAATTTTATTACATATGGAAAGCCTATATTCAATACCGACTATGAACTAAATATAATATTTTAAGGAGAGTCAAAAAACTGTGTAATATTCAAAAAATTTAAATAGAAATCAATATTTCTTCAACAATATATGAAAGCTCAAGTTTTAAAATACATTTCATTTCTCTGATTTTTATTAAAAGAAAAAGTGATTTTTAAAAAATTGATTCCTAGACGGTGTTTAATATAGGCTCTCGAAATATACTAATATCATATATTTTTTATTTACTAAAAAAGTCAAATACAACAATCACTCTATGAAATTTCCATTAATATGAATTTATTACTCCATATAAGGTATATGCTATATACCTAAAGCTTAACAAAGGCTTTAAAAAATTTAAACAAGTAACTTAAATAAATCCTTTTTTTTTTCCTGAAATCCAATAAGTCATTGATGTTCCATTATACATTTCACCTTTAGTAACTCAAAAAAGGGGCATTTCACCTTTATTTCTACAAAGAAACGAAGAAAAACAACCAAAAATGGATGAATTGGTATGAATAAATGGATGGCAGCAGCAAGAAGCATTCAAATGTTTATGGAAAACCCCAAAAAAAAACGGCCTTAACCAACCGAACAAGCAACCATCCGTTCATTTATTCATTCATCCTACCCAACCATCGAACCAACGGAGAAAATTTACATGCATAACTGAATCAAGTCATATCCAACATATTCGTAGAACCAACAAAAATAACAACAACAACAATAAATGACAAACAAATAAATAGAAGAAAAGCACAATTTTTATTTTACTTTTTTGGGACTTTTTTTCGGTTAGCTGGTGTGCTCCTGCTCCAGCTCCTGTTGGTTCTTCTTGTTGTATATTGTGCGGTTTAAATTGCTCGTTCGTTTGTACTTTATACTAGGTACTATTACCTATATCTGTGTAAATGACTGTGTGTCTGCTGGATGTATAATACTTTATGACACACAAAAATAAACACCAAAAAAAAAGAACCGTACAAAATATATTTTTACATGTAGAATTAAAGTACAACAATATTTTGAAATTTGGCTGGAAGTAGATAAATGGGTAGACAAAAACGTAGTTACTTTGGCGTGTGGCAAGTGTGTGGTAGGTAGTAGTCACGAGCCTTTAGTCTAGGCAGTCAGTTTTAGTCGTTTAGAGAGACAGAGAAGAGGAATGGACTGACTGTTTTCGGGTGTTGTTAAGTGTAGGATTATAAGCAAGGATATACTATATCCTACCGCTATGGCAATTACATTTATATATACACACAATAAAATAAGTTAGTGTGAATTTAGGTTTTAGTCCAAATTCCTCTATATACTTGTTTATATATATTTAAGCATACACGTGAAAGATTTTTATTTTTGTTTTTTTTTTTGTTGTTGCTGGTTTTGTTGATTATTATGGATTTTTTTTTTGGGAAATGGTTGTACATTTGTGAGAATGTTCCATGACATGAACTAACGAACGAACGTCACAACTATGACTTTTGTATATACAAATACAATTATGGAAATAACTATGATAGCAGCCGCGCTACATTTATTAGGTCTAAAATAATAGAGCATAACAAGTTGGGATGTTCAATTTTGTTTTATTTTTTCTATAAATGGGTCTAGTTTGAAAAATTATATATAAAGGAATGTTTTCGAAAAGATTTCTGGGGTTTTCGAAAGAGGTTATTTTTAGATTTTAAGGAAATTTTGTGTTTTGAAATTATGTTTTACATAAATTTTTGAAGTTTATTATAAAAATTTGTTCTTACAGTCGATCTCTATATAAATAACAAAATCGAACAACATTTGTAACTATGAAAAATTTTTAAATTTGCGTTGTTCTTGTTCTAGGAAGAACATAGTTCGACTTAAATGGTAAAAATTGGGAGTTCCCACGTTTTTTGTAACAAATTACTACTAATTGGTGGCTTTTTATAGTATTAATTTTATGTTATTTAAAATATTCATAGCTTTACTATCGCTAAAAAATAATGTCAATTCTTTGCCATTTTCGATTTTTAAAAAATTAAATTTTTTCGATTTTTTACAAAAAAAAAAAAATATTTGTTTACATTATAATGTAAATAACTCCAAAATCGTTCATCACAAAAAATCTGGTGTTAACATGCTTTAAGGGTTATTTTGTTTTTAATTCATTGATATTTTTTCTAGTCAAATTGGTCAAGTAGTTTTCAACATATGATAAAAATACTACGATCTTCCCTTTAAAAATGCAAAATTTTAGAAAAAAAAAATTATAAAAAAATTTAAAATTTCTGCTATCTTTGTACTCATGAGACCATAAAACTTAAAAAATAGTTGGACTTTAATGTAATTTCAGTTTTTGACTGTAGTATCAAATAATTTATAATTTTAAAATTTTTCAAGATAGTCTTGAAAATTTATTCTTAAAAGATGAACTAAGGTAAAAATTTAGAAAAAAAAAACAAGTAAGAAAGTGCTATACCCTTCACCACTAAAGTCAAAGTTGTACTTTTTCATCTACAAAACAAATATTTCCTAAATTTTGTCAAAAAACGAACATTTTCTTAAGGCTTAAAAATTTAAGCTGTTTTCGTCTAAGCGTTCTAATGATTTTTGTCTCATTTAGTGCGTTATGCGCTATGGTCAAATGTGGACCGATTTTAACGAAATTTGGCACAGTGATTTTACTTTACATATGAAGTATTTGTTTTAAATTTCATGAATATTGATATTTGTGGCCAATATATCAATTCCGGGAAATGTACCATAAATAATGGACCGATTTTCAATAGCCATGGTCCCTTTATCAAAAAAATGATCTGTGCCAAATTTCATCTAATTATCTTTAGAATTGAGACCTGTAGTTTGATTACAAGGTTTACATGGGGGTCCCGACAGCCAGACGGACGGACGGACGCACATCGCTAAATCGACTCAGAAAGTGATTCTAAGTCTATTGGTATACTAAAAGGTGGGTCTAAGACAAATATTTCTATGTGTTACAAACATCAGCACAAACTTATAATACCCTTTCCACCTATGGTGGTGAAGGGTATACAAATTAGAATTGAACAAAATTTTTAATGTATGTAAGTATGTATCTCGATATATAATAATGGGTACATGCTATTAAAAATAACATATCATATCAAATATAACACTCCTAGTTAAGTTGTAGAAAATATTGGATAGTTCTTTAAGAGTATTTTTTATTCAACATGTGGACAGATTTTTTAGCCTTCTTCTGAACAGTTCACAGAAATGTAATATCTCTTTGAAAACATTACCAGTTACTTCTATACTAAAATTTTAAAATTTACAGACATGTCACAAAATTCGTTCGGAATTGCATCCATTCTGTTGTTGAATTACAATCGAAATGGTTTTAGGTTTCAGAGATTCCGAAAAATTCTTAACGCTCTAAAATATTACAAAACACGATTTGTTCAATTCAGAGCTGTAACTTTGTTTCAATATACTACAACGATTAATTTATATAAATTGATTCATATAACGAATAAACAAAGGAGAACATACAAATTCAATTCCACTTTGAAAAAAAAGTGGTTTCATTCTAAAAAATTTTTTTGTTTTACTTTTTCTATAGAAACAAAATACAGAATTTATTTCACTTTCGAGAGGAATTGAGTTTTGTGACCTGGTTGATATGTTATGCTATAAATTGTAAAATATTTTCTTTCCCTAAAATAACTTTTCAAATTTATTTTGCCAAATTTCTAAGAAATCATTCCTTTACTTAACTGACTTACATTTAATATCACAGAGCAATATGTAGCTTTTAATCGTAAATTCCAATTATCCTGAAGACACCAAAAACAACAACAACAACAACACAAATAACGAAAATAAACGATATTACCAAAAATTTCTAGCGAATTCTTGCTTAAAATCATCATAACCCAGAAAAATATACCAAGAAAATTGTTTGGTATTTGCCAGCCATCAAGGCAACATTTACTTGACATTCTGTCTGTCTGTCTATCCTGCCAGTCTGTCCGTCCATCCGTCTGTCTATATTCTTGCCTATTTGATGGATAAACAGATACACTCCCTGATAAACAAAGAACCCAACTCTTTGGTAGTTTTTTTTCCTCCTGCAAAAAGGATAACATTATGAAGGAAATTGTTAGATTGTTTTTATTGTTATTGTTGTGTTGGTCGTGGTTGCGGGAAGTTTTATATCGGCAGCGGTAAATTGTGGTTAAATTATGCGAAAACGTGGTATTTTTCCAAAAACTAGGAAAAACATAGAAAATATATTCGTTTAGAGAAAACTTTATTTCTTTAAAGTTTGAAAAAGTTTTTAAAGTTTAGAAATTGACTTTAAATAAATAGTTTGTAGAGCAGGAAAAGCCTTAACATTATTTTTAAGGGGAGTTTAAAAAGGTACATAAATTGTTTGAGTATTTGCTTAAAATTTCTAAATAGATGTGTCAAAAACATTAGTACTTTTTTTTAGGTACAACTTTAAAATTTAAGGGAAAGAAATGAGAAAGAAGTGATTATAACTTTGTTGATTACTTTTAAAATTAAACAATAACTTTTAATGTTATTATTTTGTAAATGGAACGTTGGGTTTTTTTAATAATTTAAATATTTGAAAAAGCTCCTAATTTTATAAGTTTGAGCAACCAGTAGCCAAAAATTTTTGTACGAAAATTTTAACATATAAAAAATGCATATTTTTATAAATGATAAATAAGTTTTATAACAAATAATCACTGGGAATCTACTGCAGTATAATTAGCACAATCCTTTTTAAATAAATTTTTATATTTACTTATATATTTACTTATATATTTCAATTTAATTGGAAATTAATGAGTAAAAATATTGAAGTCGGTGTTATTAGTAGTCTAAAAAGTTAGGTGATAAAATCTACATAAAAAATTCTAAAACTATTTTTTCATATAGAAAAGTTCTTTGAAAAAATGCGATAAATTTTTCAAAAATTTTAGGTATGTACGACTGGATGTTTATAGTATATGTATGAAAAATAAAAATGAGGGATCAGAATTAAAATAAATAATTTTTCAATATTGATACAAAGTTCCATAATAATTCGACAATACATATATTATATACCAAAGATAGTTTAACACCCAGTTTTCAGACCAAAAATAAAATCATGTAAAACTGTATTAATTCGGCCAAGCGGACATGTCAAATGTAGTCAAATATTTAAGAAATTATAATGATTTTTTCAATACTTAATTTGATTTTATTTAAATATTTTCTCGAAACATATATTGAAATTATTTTCATTAGTAGGTCTTGGATCAAATATATATACCGATAGTCTTTAAAAAAGAAAGATAGTTTAAAAAACAAGTAAGAAAGTGCTATAGTCGGTCAAGCCCAACCATACGATACCCTTCACCACTAAGGTCAAAGGTGTTATTTTTCCTGTGTGAAGACAAATATTTGCTAAATTTTTCCATCATACAAACATTTTCTCAAAACTTATATATTTAAGCTGTTTCCGTCATTTGGACTTATATGAGAGCTAGGGTCAAATGTGGACCGATTATCTCGAAATTTGGCAAATTGATTACGGTAAAAATTATCTATGCAAAAAATAAACTTAAAATTACCATTATCTTAAGATTTATGAGCGTTTTGGTAATTTTTGTGTCATTTAGTGCGTTTTTAAAGAAAAGTTTGTATGGGAGCTATGGTCAAATGTGGACCGATTTGGTACAGTGATTAAAGTTCACATAAGCAGTATTTGATTTAAATTTCATGAACAAATATTTATATTTGAGGCCAATATATCAATTCCAGGAAGTGGGACCTATGGGAGGTACCATAAATAATGGACCGATTTTGATGAATTTCAACAGCCATGGTCCCATTACAAAAAAAAATGATCTGTGCTAAATTTCATCAAATTATCTTTAGAATTGCGACCTGTAGTTTGATTACAAGGTTTACATGGGGTCCAGCCAGCCAGACGGACGGACATCGCTTAATCGACTCAGAAAGTGATTCTAAGCCTATTGGTATACTAAAAGGTCTAAGACAAATATTTCTATAAAAAATTTAAATTCTCGAGCATTTTTGTCGCCTTTAAATTGCTTTTTATAGAAAGTATGTATGGGGGCTATGGTCAAGTATAGTCCAATTGCAATGACATTTGGTACATCTTTTTATGTGAGCAATATATGATTTAAATATACTAAATATTGTGGCTGTAGATAGTCAAAATCTTAATACCATCAAGTCAGTCCTATGTTAGGTACCCGAAATATTTGATTGATTATGACCAATTTTAACAGTTATGGTATCACTGCAAAAATGTGAACTAAACATCATCTAATTGCGCTGTTTTTTTGTGTTATGGTCCCATAAGTACAAAACTGAGGTCGAATCAACGCATTCTATATGGACATATGTATATAGATATATGTATGATATTTTAGAAACATTTATGTAGCATGCTTTTAGGATAATATAAATAATATATAACATATCGCACTTGTTCAACAAGAGGGTATTAACTCAAAATTTTTAAATTTTCACTTTTTAGAAGAAATTGATGTGTAGTGGCTTTATCTACCCATTGTAAAAATCTTACATCATTTTCACTATATTTCACCAAAAAACTACAGTTTTGCCCCTCTTCATTATATGAAAGTAGTAGTAAAATTTAATAGTTTTTTGACTCTACTGAAAATTTTTAAATTTTGAGTAAATACCCTCTTGTTGATCAAGTGCGATCAAGGTTCACTACATTTTAACTTTTTTGTCAAAAGTTCCCAGAGAATAAGAGAATTTCATTTAAATATAAATGTTTTGGCAAAAAACGGAAGTTTTTAGAAATCAAATTTTATTAATCTTTTTCGCAAAATAAATTATTTTAAAAAACCTTTAGGTATCTTACAAAATATTTGCTTAAAGTCTCAGTTTTCGATCTATATCGAATGCTTCAATTTTTCTACTGATTTTCTTTTTCATGAAATAAATTTTTAAAATTTAGGATTTTTGAAGAAGTTGTCCTAGCTATTTCATCATATTTTTAAAACGACTCAACGAATTTTATTGAAAACAACATTAATGGATTTCAAACAAAATTGCTCATAAGTCGTGCAAACATAAGTTTTTTGTGTGATCAAAGCTTTTGGAGTTATCATTATCACATTTCGAAATTTTTTTTTTTGTGCAATATCGATTTTTTTTTTAAGGAAAACATTTACGAAATTTGCATAAGCTTAATCGTTAAACTATAAATATTGGAAATAATTTAATTTAAGTAGTGATTTTGTTTAGATTTGTATGTAACAAGATTTCCAAAAAAATTGAAGAAAAGTCCTCAATTTTAAAGAAACTTTCATGAAACTTTGCATCACATATTTTTCAGTTACAAGGACAAAGCCTGTTAAAAATAAATAAAATCGTTTAAAATTTTGGGGTACCTCTAAAACAATTTTCTTCACGAAATATAGTTTTACGTTTTCAAAGCCAAAAATATAATTTTATCTTTATAAAATTTGGCACAGACATGTTTTTTTTTCTTGTCAGTGGGAACCTGTTATTAAAATTGGTAAAAATCTGGACATTAGTTCAGATACCTTCCATGGGTCTAATTTCTCTGATTTTGAGTCTAGCCTTAAATTTCAGTATATTTATATTAAATTTTAAAGAGATATTTTTGTTTGTAAAAAAATCACTGTACCAACTTTTGTTGAGAACGGTTCATATTTGATCATATCTCCCATACAAGATCTTGTGACAAAAGCCACTCAAATGCGTCGAAATGCTCAAAAACGCTCCTATATATGAAAAAAATGACAATTTTATATTTATTTGTTATTTCCCGAAACATAGTTTTTTATTCCTGAAAGCCACAAATTTGTTTCTATCTTTATGAAATTTGCAGATACCATTTCTGTTGAAAAGACTGGCCAAAATCGGTTCAATATTTCAGGTACCTTCCATACATACATCTTATATCCGGAATTGAGATTTTGGCCACATATTTAAATATATTTATAAAAATTAAGCAGAAATATGACTTATATAAAAAAGTATCGCTGTATCAAATTTGGATGAAATTGGTCCATATTTAGCCATATCATCCCTTCATTGCCTTCTAACAAAAGTCACTTAAATGCATCGAAATTCATAAAAAAAGGTCCTTAGTCTAAAGATAATATTAATTTTCTACTTATTTGTTGCACTTCTTGTATAAACTATAATCAAATTAATAAATTTCAATAAAATCGTTCTAAATTTGCCCCTAGCTTCCCTATAGCTCGGAAATTGCTTTAAAACAAAATTGGGAATTTCACTTTATTTACTTTATCGTAATAAAATAACCATTTATTCAGAGATTTTAAGTAAATAAGACTTATTTTATTCTTAAAATTTTCAGCTTTAAGATCATGTTATAAAAATGTTAGAATTTTCCATCTTCTATTTTTTATGAATTTTTTAAAAATTAAAAAATTGAAAAAGGTTTATCAAAATTTTGGGACATCAAATTAAAAAGTCTTAATGTAGTGTATAAATAATCCCAATTTATTACAATTATTTATTATTGTAATAAATAGTTGTTTGATAAAAACAAAAAATGTTGGTGGGGAAACCTTTCCTCGAGGCGTTTCGATGGTTGGTTAAGCCATCTTATCAGGAGGATTATCCCTAATTCTAGACAGAGCGAAAACCACACATTATGTATAATTTGAGGTACTGAATAAATACGAATTATTATTATTGTGTCCAGCAAATATCTACATAAAGCTAAGATTATCATCCGAACAGAAACACACAAATATTTTTCAGTTTTATCATTTCATTTTAATAAAAACAAATAATTTTTTTGCTTCAAAGTGCAAATAACTCAGAATCCGTTTAACTTGTAAAAAAATTAAGTTAAAGTGACAAATTTTATTTGCTATATAATTATGTTGCTTTTAGCAAAGTAGAAGTACCCGTTTCAAAGATTTGATAAAATCGATGAATCTCAATCTATTGAACATCTATCCAAATATCCCCAATCTAATTTAAAGTTTCAAAATATGTGGAATATATACAAAACAAAATTCGGTTACAGAGGTAAAAAAATCTGAGATATATGTATAAATAAAACCTTATTATTAGACTTTAAGAATTTCGATACTTAAAATCAAATATAATTTTTAAAAACTGATTATAAGAAGTTTTCATAGATGAAGGTTTTTGCATGTTTATCGGAAATTTGGTGCCATTTTGTACTAATTTGTGGTGATTTCAAATCTGAGCTTATTTTTTCTTATTTGGCTCGAGTTACCGGAAAAATCGAACTTTCAACCAAAAACTAAAATTCAAAATGTCATAACTTCACTCCTCTTGAAGCGATTTTCATAAATAATTATTTTTTTAAAAATATAATTATAGGCTTTAAAAAGCTGTCAGTTCTTTGGAAATTGCAAAAAGATGACGGAGTAATGTTTGTTATAGTAAAAAAATCACCAAAAATAACAAATTAAAAAAAATCATAAAAATTACAAAAAATGACAAAATAAAAGTTTTATTACTTTTGCATATACTCCCATAAATTGTGAAGGAAACGAGACATAGATCATAAGAATCGATGAACGAATTTCGCGTTTATTGATAATTAAGTGAAGATAGCAAAAACACTCATATTACAAATTTTACTTTTATATGGAAATCGCGATTTGAATCAATTCGGCCTTCCCAGTAAATTGTGAAAAACAACAAAAGTTGTGCATCGATTACAATGAAATAAAGCTTATTTCATTCCAAACATATTAGGCTCAACGTTATTAAAAAATATTTTGCTTTTTGTTGCATTTTTATTTTTTATGAGTTTTTGAAAAACAAAAGTTTTTTTTTTTTGTAAAATTTTTGATTTTTTTTTTTTTTTTGTTCAAAACTTCAACACTATCTCTGACACTATTAGACAGATTTAAACCAAAGATAATATTATTGATGAATTTCGATTTTTTTTTAGTATTGACGTTTTTCAATTTATTCCCATATACATATGTAGCGAAAGTGTCTTAATTCTTAAATTAAAAATATAATAATTTCTCAAAGAACAGATTTGGATTCCGCATTCCAAATTACCTTAAAACCGACTATCAGTTCTTAATCAACAAATGCCTTTACTTTTATATGGAAATCGCGATTTTTATCAATTCGACTTTCCCAATAAATTGTGAATAACATCAAAAGTTTTGCACCGATTACAATGAAATAAAGCTTATTTCATTTCAAACATAGTAGGCTAAATGTTTTTGAAAAAATATTTTGCTTTTTGTTGCATTTTTAATTTTTAGGAGTTTTTGAAAAACAAAAGTATTTTTTTTTGCAAAATTTTTGATTTTTTTGTTCAAAACTTCAATAATATCTCTGACACTATTAGGCAGATTTAAACCAAAGATAATATTATCACTGAATTTAGATTTTTTTTAGTATGTACGTTTTTTAAATTGTTCCCATATACATATGTAGCGAAAGTGCCTTAATTCTTAAATTAAAAATATAATAATTTCTCGAAGAACAGATTTGGTTTCCGCATTCCAAATTACCTTAAAACCGACTATCAGTACTTAATCAACAAATGCCTTGTTGTGCTATATATTCAACGATTTTCTAAACTTCATAACATTTCGAAATTTTCCTTCAAAATTTAAGAGGCCTCCCAGACCTACAAGAATTGAAAACAAAGACTTGACACTATCTCTAACATAGCTGGCAAAATTTTACTTTATTTGGCGAAATTATAATCCGAACTCGAATAGCAATATAAATAATTTATAATACCCATATAAATAATTTATAATATTTGTCAATGTGTCCAGTCTATATTAGATTAAGCAAAATTTAAAATTGTTTGTAATGCAAAAAATTTGAAAAATCTGAACGTTAAAGATTGTTGCAAAATCTCTGAAGCTCAAAAATTTTAATAAAAATTGATGTGCTTTAATAAATTTTAAATAAAAGCATTTGTGACACTCCTTATAAAACATTCATAATTTTTTTTGTAATATTAAACAATTTTCTCGAAACTACATACATGTGTCCAAATTATCGAAATAAATTGCCTTGTTAGAAAATATTTCAAAAATTTCACTTTTGTCAGACAATGTTTCATTTATTATCAAATAATATTTGGAATCAATTCAATATGACCTTCATTTCACCAAACTGGCCTTGGGACAAAATAAGTTTGAAAATATTTCTCAAAGCCATTGATTAAATACATTGACAAATTGAATGCGGTTAAATGGGCTGAAAACGTGTGGTCAAACACAATTTCATTCTTTGTATTACAGGTGTAATTTGTAACAGTGGTAGTGGTAGAAGTAATCACCTTTATTTTAGTGCTTCAAACACTTGATTTTGTTATCTTGTTGTAGTAGTAGTGGCAAACAAATATTGTTATTGTTGTTAAATCACACACATTAATACAATCAATAGATTTTCTTCTTTATAAAAACTTTTGTTTTTTATTTATATTTCATTTAAACTTATTTTTCAAATTTCCACACTTGGTTTCAAAATAATTTGTATTTTCTTTTTTTCAAAATTTTTTGTATAATAATTTTTATTTAATTGTTTATAAACTTTTCTTCTAATAAACAATTTTTATTTACACTTGTTTCCTTTCTTTTTTTTTTGGCTTAACCTTAACTGTAAACAATTTTCTTTACTTCGCCTTAACGAATCTGGTAAAATCGTTTTATCAATCGTATATTGATTGAAAACCGTTAACGATTCGAGCTCGTTTACACGTTTTTAGCACGTTTTTGTTATTATTTTTTCCGTACGTTTTAAAATCGTTAAAAGCAAAAACCGTTTTATATATAAACTTTCGATATGTTTCGATTTTTTGTATATTATTTTTTTTTTTTCAAAATTTGTTATTATTTTCTTTTTTTACACTTCGCCTTCTTCTTAAAACTTTAATCTACACTTTTGAAGATATCTAACGAAAGATTTAAACCGAAAAACACGTTCTTCTTCATCCGTCTTCAACGTGTTTACCGTATAGAGTTCGCGTATCTACTAAAAGGCCGAATTTCTTGAAAATCACTTCGTTCGTTCTTTAATGTTGGGGCAACTCTCTGCGTGGATGTTTTTCGTTTTTCCAATGTGTGCGTGTGTGTGTGTGTCAGCCAGTCTGTATGTCTGTCTGTATGTGTCTGCTGTAGTAGTTTATTGTTGAGGTTTTTCTGTTTGTGCAGTTACTTTTTGGGATGTTTACACAATTGTTCGAATGGATATGTGGTTCTTTTAGTGCATTGGTATTTCATCGTTTCATGTTATCCAAGAGTTTCATGTCTAATAAGAAACTCCATCCGTAAGATGCGCACAGGTTTTGTGCTCCCTCAAAATCTGTACTCTTTTTACTCTTTATTTGTGTTTTTGTGAGCTCATAACAGTAAACTTGGTATTGGATAGAGAGACTCTGTTAAGTCTGTACTAAGTTAACAGAGTTTTACTAAAAATGTTAGGGTTGTGATTTAGAGTTTAATAAATAATATTTTAATATGTTGGTATGTTTGTATTTTATAGAATTTAGATACGTATGTATTTGTGTATAGATTTAGTGTTTTGAATTAAACAGGAATTGACTTTGCATTTTGCTAATCTTTTCATAGGTATTGTATGTTAAAAATCTTGCAAAACACATACAATTTTAGTAACTAAATTTAGAAACCAACAAATATGCAAAATATTTAGGTACAGCCGCTTAATAAAATATAGGGGGATTTTTTAAGAGGATTTGATTTGAAATAAATTTACATATGCATATGAAGACCTTATTTTGAAAGTGGATTAAGTCCATTTTTTAAATTGAGATGTAAAGGGTTTTGCGTTTTAGTGTTTTTAAAATTAAAGGTGAATCAAAACCTCTTAAATTTATTTTGTCATTAAAACAAATCTAAAAAAACTATTTGAAAATGTGTTTTTTAATGGGTTGAATGGACTTATACCATACTTATATTCAAAAATGTATGGGACTTATGTAAACTGTTTTCAAAACAAACAAAATTTTAATTTTTGGTTTTCTTTGAAAAAATTTATACTTCTGAATTTTACTTTTTGCTTAGTATTTCATAAGAATGAACTTATTTATAAAATTTTCAAAATAAAAAGTTGTATGAAATTTTTACGTACAAAGTATTTGATCGTCAATATTTCAGAAGGTTTTGCAAATTTGAAATGAATTATTTTTCGCATATTAAGATCCACAAATCCCCTTTCAAAATAATGTCTTCATATAGAACAAGTAAGAGTGTTATATTCGTCTGTGCCGAATCTTATATACCCACCATCAAGTTGAGTTAAATTTAGAAACATATCTTCTATATCTACAAGGGTGCAGCTAATTCAAAATCTGAACCAAAACTGAAAAAATCGCTAAGCTAATTGGTATTGTTGGTAAAACATTTGACTAAATTCGGTTGCCGTAGCTTTATAGTTCAACATTTAAAGGTATTTTAGTGGTTTCCCCAGTATTTTCTTTAATCAAAATTCGGTCTCATAACCGGGTATAGTTTTACATTAATAAGTTGTTAAATACTTTTCGTTGTGCTTAATATGTAGTTAGGGTAAACACGTTAATAGTAATACGGCAGGTCATATATTTCGTTAGGAGTTCCTAATGCAATGCAAACATTGATTGATGCCTATCTAATTTCATAGGTGCAATCTTAATATAATGCATGTACCTCCAAATCTTTTTGATTGTAGATATAAAAAAGGGATGTTATATATATAAGAATTATAGCCAAGTGTTGACCGATTGTAACAAAACTGGGTGGTATATATATAGAGCTTATTCTTGCAAAATTTAGTGGCCATAGCTATCATAATTTCTAATTTAATAGCTTTTAACTGGCCTTTGCTGAAATTTTTGGTTTCCGTGAGTGTTTTTTATATGAAAGCTAAAGTCAAATGAGGACTGATTCCTATAAAATTTGATAAACTGATCAAAACTTACATAAAACTTCCCTAATTTAAATGTAATCGTCATAGCTATTACAATTGTATTCAATTTATGAGCATTAATGTGTTTCCCGGGGCGGGATTATATGGGAGCTCTAACTAAATTATAACCGATTTTGTCCATTTTCAACACACATCTTTTTCAAGACATCCAAAATACTTTTGTAAAATTTTGTCTCTCTAGCTCTTTTCGTTAAGGCGCAATCGTGCTTTTATCTGACGGACAGACGGACATAAACAACCTTTTCTTTAGGTATTTTTGTGTTTCCATAAGTTTTTTATATGGGAGCTATGGTCAAATGGTGACCGATTGTGACAAAATTTCGCACACTGGCTGGCACTGACTTCCTCGTGTTTAATTTAGTCTTACTATCTCTTGTAGTTAAGGAGCTATCACGATTTTATCTGACGGGCTGATGGACATAAATCCCCTTATCTTTTTGAATTTTTGTGTTTTCGTAAGTTTTTTATATGGAAGCTAGGTCAAATGGTGACCGATTGTGGTTATATCTGTTAAACTTTTAGATTTAGTGGCATTTAAGTGTATTTTGGGTGAAATTTAGGCTGTTTTCGTAAGTTTTTGGTACGGGAGCTATGGCTAAATGTGAACCGATTGATGAAATTTTATACGCTGCCTAGGGCTAATGTAAAACTTCTATATACCAAATTTTATTAGCATAGCTGCTATAATTTGCCATTTATTAACAAATAAACGATTAGCCTAGACGAGGTTATACGGGAGCTATGGTCAAATGTGAACCGATTTTGCCCAATTTCAATACCTCAGAGATGAAGAATATTTTTACTAAGTTTCAGTGAGCTAGCTCCTTTCGTTTAGGCGTTATCGAATTCAATCATCTTAGAATTTCATAAGGATTCAGAATATATATCGTTTTAGGTTTTTGGGCCAATATTAAGGAAATTACAAACGGAATGACAATCTCAATATACCCGCCATTCTTTTTGATGGTGGGTATACAAATTATGAAATCGTTTTGTTGGTTCGAACAATCTATATATCTAAGGCAATAAATGATCACCGATTAAGTTGACATAAGTACTTTTTAATTTTATTACATATCTCTCTCTTCTTCGAGTTCTATCACTCAGTGTAAGTGCCATTATTAATAATTTTAAACTTGTTATACAAAAACCTTAACTCTTTTAGACTTAACTATTTCGACTTTCGACCTTCGAGCCATTATTATATATTGTAACAGATATGTAATTCAATGATTAACCCTCTGCGACTAAAGTGAAAAACTTTTTATATTATATTGACGTATTAGACTACCAGACACCATTTCCATGGCTTATATTTTTCAAGATCCCACTTGTAAGACTAATGAAAGGTTTTTTTGTTTAATGCTTATGATTATAAATTACTAGCTGAAAAAACCAAAAAAAGGGAAATCTAGTGGGTAAAGATAATTCGAGTACATTGAATTCAATGGTGCTAATGTATGACTTTAATTTAGGATGTCATCAATTTTATAAACTTAAGAACTTAAAAATTGTAGGTGAATTTTTATCATTTTGAGCATGTTCGGCCTTCGTTTTCTATAATCGTATATTAATAATAACTACATAACTAGATTATGGAGTTTTAAATGATTTTTTGAAAATGGAAATTTTTGTGATTATTCAAAAAAAAAATATTTTTTTTTTCAAACAAAAAAATTTATTTCCAAAACGTACAAATCGCCCATAAAAATATGGGCGATTTTTTCACCGCTTCTTTACTCTAATACACCAATGAGGAACAGTGGGATTTTCGAGGTGAATCGGAGTGAAAGTAGTCAAAAATGGGAGTTTCAGTCAATAAAGTTATGATACAGGGGGTATAATCCGAATTACCTTCAAAAGGAAAACAATCAATTTGCGAATGTTATATCATTTATGTCGAATTGAAAAAAAAGACGACAGCATTTTCCAAATAAAAAACAAATTTTCCACATATGCCTGCCCACAGCAAAAAACCATGTTTTGGGCTACGATTTCGCCCCTTATCCTCCAATTCTCTAGATTTATCCCGGGGTGTCAATTTCTTGTTCTAAACTTTAATAAATGGCTAGTCGAAATAAAAATATGATATTAGTAAATTTGAAAATCGGTCCATGTCTCGCCTCAAGTAATCAATTAGTCGGACTTGATCGACTGTAATATGTTAATTTCAAACTTATAAGAATGTACTTATTAAATAATTTTTAATAAATTTAACTAGACATGACAAGCGAGGATGTGGACTTTTTTTTGATAATTACTACCGAAAAGATGTCATGAAAAACTGGTTCAACAAAATGTAGCATTTTTATAATGATTGTAAAAAAAAAACGAGATATTAGACCAGAAAATTTTATATTTTTTGTGACAGGGTTATGGTACGATTTGAAATCGGTAATAGTTACGTATAATTGGAATTACAGTGTGATTCGGAGGTGTAATTTTTTTAAGTCTGCCTGTCTGTGCAGAAGTTACAAAATTAATTTTATTCTTTGAACCTTCTGTTCCATGTATATCTATACCCATCGACATTCCTTTCACAAGAGAAGAAAGACAAAAGCAACATTATTACCTTTACCTTTTTTAAAAAATTAAAAGTTTTTTTTAAATACATTTTTTAAAAATAGCTGACACCTAAAATAGGTCCTTCAAAATATTTTACTAAAAGATACAACTAAAACTACTTAATTATTTATTTACAATTCTATAAATAAATATTTATGTACATATATATTATATACATACACATATCCTGTATATCCTGTACATTAAAAAAAGAAACATTTAATTATGTAAACAATTTTGATTAAACAAATATTAACATTTTACAAATACTATCTGCCGAGTTCACAAATAAATATGTTAATTAAAAATTCTCTGTTTACCAAAATACTTAACATTTCAACTTAACAGAATATCTACAAATTTAAAAACAAGCATTTTTTGATCGTATTTTTTTAACATTTCGAATTCGAACCTAATGTTAAGAAATTTTACGATATTCAGGTTAAAAATGTTAAACAAGAGGTGAACATGTTTATGTTGTGTTGTATTTTAGAAACATTTAAATGTTTAACATTTTCTTGGTAATACAGTAACAGTTAATTTGCTTTTAATAACAGACAAAAAGTCACCAGCTTTTAATTATCAACATCCGAATTTGCTTTTACCCATACAACTTTTAAATAACATGGACAAATTTGCTATTAACGTAATACTTAGTTTGTTATTAAAGAACGTGTTTAAATTAAATGGTAATGTTGTCTATTTGTTTTAAAACATAGAATTAAAGAAAACCACTTTGGAAAAATCATGAGAAATACAAATTGTAAGTTTTAATTATGTTAAATATTTCTTGGGAAACACATGAACACAGATGCACGTTTGCAAAGATGTAACAAACTTTGAACAAAGGCGGTTATTAATCAATGTTTGGCTGTAATTTGGAATACTAGGAATGCTTTAAAGATATGTAAATTATTTAAATTCAAAATTTAAATAAGAATTTAAAAAATTCAATAAGAACTACCAGAAGCAAGAGGTGTAAAATCGAAATTATTTCTATGTCTATAACTCGTTAACAACTGAAACGATTTCAGTGATTTGGAAATATTCTTTATTTTTGCTTATGAGATTTTCATACCGAAAAAATGATTAAAAAATTTGTATATCAAAAAATTGTCCATAAAAAAGTTTAATACACTTCTATTTTCAAAAAAAACTTATCGATATAAAAAATTTTTACAGAAAATTTTTCGATATAAAAACATTTTTAACAAACTTTTTGATATAAAAAATTTACCGAAAAAAAAATTTTATACCGAAAAATTTTGATAAGTTTTTTAAAAAAAAATTTTATATTCATTTTTTTTTTAAATTTTTCGATTTAAAAATTTTGTTTAGAAAATTTTTTGATACAAAAATTTTGTTTAAAAAAATTTTGAATACAAAAATTGTATTTGAAAAATTTTTTTTTCTACGATATAAAAATAATTTTTAGAAAATTTTTGTTAAAAAAATTTTTGATAGACATATTCTAATAATTTTTTTTGAAGAACAATTTTTTCTAAAAAATTTATCAAAAAAATCTATAAAAAATTTTATAGCGAAAAATTTTAATAAGTTTTTTATAAAAAAATTAAAAAAAAAAAAATTTATAAAAAAATAATTTTTCATTAATTTTAAATCATAATTTTTCAATTAAAAAATTTTCTATATAATTTTCTTTTTATCGAAAATTTTTTTTACAAAGAATTTGTTTACCAAAATATTTTTATACCAAAAATTTTCTTTAAATAAAAATTTTAATACCGAAGAATTTTCTAAAAAAAATTTTAATACCAAAATTTTTTTTAAAAATGTTAATACCGAAATATTTTTTATAAAAAATCCTAATAGTAAAAAGATTTCTACAAAAATTTGAATATCAAAAAATTAAAAAAAAAAATTTAATACAAAATAATTTTTTATAAAAAAATTCCAAGTCGAAACATTTTTAATAAAAAATGTTTATATTGCAAAATTTTCTTTTCAAATTTTTATACCAAAAGCTTTTCAATACAAATGATTATTACGAAAAATTTTATATAAAAATGGTTATACCAAAAAATTTTTAATAAAAAATTTTGAATCGAAAAATTTTTTGCAAGAAAAATTTATATAAAAAATTTATGATATCAAAAAATGTTCTTTAATAAAAAATTACATTTAAAAGATAAAATATTTTAAGATGGAAAATTTTTTTTAAACAATTATTGGTTTTTAAATCTAAAAATTTGTTAACGAAAAATTTTTTTAAAAAAAGTTCTATAAATCCTTTACTACATTGAAAAATTTTCTTTGAAAAAATTTATATAAAAAACTATTATATAACCAATTTCTTCTAAAAAAAAACTTTTATACCAAAAACTTTATTACACAGAAAAAAAAATCCATAAACATATCAAAAAATTTCTGTAAAAAATACCGAAAAATTTTTTTATAAAAAAATTTTATACCGAAAAACTTTCTTCACAAAATTTAATATACCCAAAAATTTTCTATACAAAATTTTAATACCGAATTATTTTCTATTAAAAACATTTGTACCGAAAATTGTTCTATTAAAAATTTTTTATAAAGAAAAATTTTCTATAACAAGTTCTTTATACCGAAAAATTTTCTGAAAAAAATATTTTATACCGAAAATTTTCTTTTAAAAAATTTGTATTTTCTATGAAAAATTTTTTAGAGCAATAAAAATTTTATATAAAAAGTGTTTTTACCGAAAAATTTTCTAAACAAGAATTTTGTACCGAAAAATTTGCTGAACAAAAATTTTATACCGAAGAATTTGCTAAATAAAAATTTTATACCGCAAAATTTTCTAAACAAAAATTTTATACCGAAAAATTTTCTAAAAAAAGATTTATACAGAAAAATTTTCTTTAAACAAATTTTTATACCGAATTTTTTTTTTAATTGTTTATGCCCAAACATTTTCTAAAAAAAAAACTATACAGAAAAATTTAGTTTACAAAATATTTTATAGTGAAAAATTTTCTATAAAAAATTTTAAACCCAAAAATTTTCTACAAAAAATTTAAATACCGAAAAATTTTCTACTAAAGATTTTTATATCGAAAACTTTTCTATAAAAAATTTTTTATACCGAAAAATTTTCTATAACAAGTGTTTTATACCGAAAAATTTTCTAAAAAAACGTATGTACCTAAAAATTTTCTTTAAAAAATTTTTATAGCGAAAAATTTTTTTTCAAAATTTTGTATACCGAAAATTTTATATAAAAAAACATTTATACTGAAAAATGTTCTATAAAAAATTTTTTATACTGAAAAATTTTCTATAAAAAACAATTTATACATTATATATTTATAAAATTTTTATACCGAAATTTTCTAAAAAAAAAATTATACAGAAAAATTTTCTTTGCAAAATTTTTTATTTTGGAAAATTTTCTATTAAAATTTTTTATACCTTAAAATTTTCTACAAAAAATTTTAATACCGAAGGATTTTCTATGACAAATTTTTCTACAAAAAATTTTGTATACTGAAAAATTTTCTAAAAAAAATGTATATACCGAAAAATTTTAATACCGAAAAAATTTATTTTCAAAATTTTTTATAAAAAATTTTTTTAACCAATAAAAAATTTCTATAAAAAATTTGTATACCGAAAATTTTATATAAAAAAACTTTTATACTGAAAAATTTTCTATGAAAATTATTTATACTCAAAAATTTTCTATGAAAATTTTTTATACTGAAAAATTTTCTATGAAAATTTTTTATACTGTAAAATTTTTTATGAAAATTTTTTATACAGAAATTTTTTTATGAAAATTTTTTATACAGAAAAATTTTTTATGAAAATTTTTTATACAGAAAAATTTTTTATGAAAATTTTTTATACAGAAAAATTTTTTATGAAAATTTTTTATACAGAAAAATTTTTTATATCGAAAAATTTTAGATAAAAAATTATTTATACCAAATATTTGCTATAAAAAAATTTAACCGAAAAATTTTATGTAAAAAATTTTTATACTGATAAATTTTTTTTACAAAATTTTGATACCGAAAAATTTTCTATAAAAAACTATTATACCGAAAAATTAAAAAAAAAATGTATATCGAAAAACTCTCTATAAAAAAATTTTATACAAACATATTTAAATTTTTATTAAAATTTTTAGTACCAATTTTATAAAAAGTCCTCCATTACGAACAGTTAATCGTCCATCATCATTTTGTGAAATCTGACTTAAATTTTTGTACTCTTCTAAGTTCTTTACCAAATTGTTATCTGGGACTTTTTGAATTTTATATGAATTGAGCCCAGAAAAGCTTTGGATGGAAAAGATTTAGTCGATCTTCGAAAGAGTTCGACCTTTTTTTACTTAACCAAAATTTATTTTAATGATGCCTTCCTTACACCGTTAAATGATATTTGAAATATTAACCCTCAGATTTTTTGCTATTTTAAAGTCTTAAATATAATCTGCTTTGGCTTTTATGATTTTCAGCAGGAGTAGTGTCATTATTTGACCCAGGCCACAAATAACAAAACCACAAATTTATAATTGTATGTTTTATTTTAGAAGAAATTATGTGCATTATATGTGTACTCCTGTTAAATAACCAAGAATAACTTAATTTAAATTAACACATGAAAGAAAATTTAATACTTTAATAGGTCAATATGTAATGGATTGTTTGTTTTATTTCAGTTTTACTCAAATTACTACTAAAAACCGACAAACAGCACGAAGTAATTACTCTCACATATGTTCTCTTTAGTTTTTTAGCAGTTTCTTGACTCTCATAAAATGTGGGACAGAAAACATACGATACTCTTAAAAACACACTTCAACTCTTAAGAAACTACGACAAAAACCGAAAAGAAAATAATAAAAAATCTTTTAGATTAAAAATTAAAATTTTTACAAGAAATGGATAAAACAAGTAAAACAACAAAAGGCTCTAGGAATATTCCCACAACAATGTGTGAATTATGACGACGATGTATGCCCAGGCAAAACACATTTACCTACTTGCAACAAACTGACACACACACATACATACACATTCTTGCAAAGAAAATATAAAATCACTCTATGATTTTCCTGCACTTTACACTTGCCACACACATAAATACATCAAATCAGCTTAAGCTATTGTTGTTGCATTTAGTAAAATTGTTGTTGGTTACTAACAAAAAAGGTTGTCATTGCCTAAGGACAAGTTTAACGCTAACTGTAAAGAAACGGAAAACTAACTATGAAAACAACAAGAAATACATGAATGACTTGGAAAACTAAGCAGAAGTAGTAGTCGTTTTGTTGTAAGTCGATTTGTTGTTAGTTGCCTTTGTGTGACACGAAGAAGTTGCTAAAGTATTTACTTTAATGTTTATTTTCAAAATGAATTTGTGAGTGAGTGTGTATGTGTGTGTTTGTTTGTCATCCTCTTGTTGCCACAATATGATTCAACTTAATCCGCTATTGTCATCATAGCCCATTGTGCTCCTTAGCAGCGCGAAGAAAACACCAAAATCAAAGGAAATAAAGAAAATATATAATACTATTGTGTAGGCAAAATATACCTAATAAAGTGTGTGAGAAATAAGAAAAGCACTTGTTACAAGAAATGAAACTAAAATTTTCTTTATAAATGACTTTTTATTTCTTTGTTGGAGTTTTTTTTTCTTTTTAATTTAGAGAAGATTGAGAAGGAATCAGTTCGAATTTTTATTTTCAATGACACATTTATACTACTCATAAGTCATAATAAAATTATAAAGACATCTATTGTTAAGGGGGATTAGATGAATTACTATTTATGAATAATATAAAAGGGGAATTTAAGCATTTCATTATTTTTGATTCTCAATTGGATGGCGTTTATGTCCTGAAGTTACAATAATTGTATTTCTTGTATTATGAAACAATATAACTAAAAGTTATAACTTAAATATTTACTTTAGTTTAATTTGGACCAGGGTTATATTCAGAGGTCGGCACATAGAGAATAGAGTAAAAAAATCATAGGCAAAGTTGCCGTTTTTTATACTTTTAACTTACATTTTTCTGATGTTTTTTTTAAGTTTTCTGTTTCTTTTTTTATTTTTTTATCCAAAAGTTTTTCTATAGAAATATTTTTTATCAAAATTTTTCTATAGAGATTTCTTTTATTTAAAGTTGTTCTATAAAAAATTGTTTTATCAAAAATTTTCTTATAGAAAATTTTTTTTTATCAAAAGTTTTATAGAGAATTTTTTTTCTCCAAAAAGAAGAGCATTCGCAGTTGATCCCTAATCTGTTACATTTATTTATTAATGTAACAGAAAAATTTATTGATAAAAAGCCAAAAAATGTTTGCGGAGAAACCAAAGTGCTCGACGCGTTTTTTTCTTATAAATTTTTCAATAGAAAATTTTTCTATATTCTTTTATCAAAAATTTTTCTGTATAAATACAAACAATTTTTCTATAGAAAACTTTTTTATTGAAGATATTTGCACAGAAAAATATTTTTATTTTTCTATAGAAAAATTTTTACATCGAAAATTTTCTTATAGAAAAATATTTTTATTGAAAAATTTTCTATAGAAAAATATTTTTCTACAGAAAAAAATATTTATCCGAAATTTTTCTACAGAAAAATTTGTTAATCGAAAATTTTTCTGTAGAAACATTATTTTATTAAAAATTTTTCCATAGAAAAATTTTCTATAGAAAAATATTTTTATCGCAAAATTTTTTTATTGAAAATGATTTTTATCAAAAATTTTCTTATAGAAAATTTTTTTATCAAATGTTTTATAGAGACATTTTATTTTTCATAAACATTTTTCAATAGAAAATTTTTCTTTATTTTTTTATCAAAAATTTTTCCGTATAAATATTTTTTATAAAAAAATTTTTCTTTGGACAATTTTTTTATTGAAGCTTTTTCTATAGAAAAATTTTTATATCGAAAATTTTCTTATAGAAAAATATTTTTATCGAAAAATTTTCTGTAGAAAAATATGTTTATCAAAAATTTTTCATAGCAAAATTATTTATCGAAAAATTTTTCATAGCAAAATTATTTATCGAAAAATTTTAAATAGAAAAACTTTTTTAAAAAAATTTCTCCATAGAAAAATTTTTTTACCGTAAATTTTTCCATAGAAAAATTTTTTTTATCGAAAATTTTTACATAGAAAAATTTTTTTATTGAAAAATTTTCTATAGAAAACTATTTTTATCGAAAATTTTTTTATAGAAAAATATTTTTATCAAAAATTTTCTTATAGACAATTTTTTTATCAAATGTTTTACAGATAATTTTTTTCCTTAAACATTTTTCAATATAAAGTTTTTTTTTTAATTTTTTTAACAAAAATTTTTTGGCATAAATATTTTTTATCAAAAAATTTTTGTATAGAAAAATTTTCAAAAAATTTTTTATCGAAATCTTTTCTATAGAAAAAAAATTTATAGAACATTTTTTTACAGAAAAAAATGTTTATCTAAAATTTTTGTACAGAAAAAAAATTTTATCTGTAATTTTTCTACAGAAAAATATGTTAATCGAAAATTTTTCTATAGAAAATTTTTTTACCGAAAATCTTTTAGAAAAATATTTTTATCGAAAATTTTCTTATAGAAAAATATTTTTATCACAAAATTTTTTATAGAAAAATATTTTTATCGAAAATTTTTCCATAGGAAAATTTTTTATCTAAAATTTTTCTATAGAAAATTTTTTTTATCGAAAATTAACCCATAGAAAAATTTTTTTTATCGAAAATTTTTCCATAGAAAAATTTGCTTATTGAAACTTTTTCTATAGAAAATTTTTATATTGAAAATTTTTTTATAAAAAAAATATTTTTATCAAAAAATTTCTGATATAGAGAAATTTGTTTTCTTAAAAATTTCTCAATAGCAAATTTTTCTATATTTTTTATCAAAAAATTTCTGTATAAATATTATTTGTCCAAAAATTTTTCTATTGAAAATTTTTTTATTGAAGATTTTTCTATACAAAAATATTTTTATCGAAATCTTTTCTATGGAAAAACATTTTTATAGAAAATTTTTTACAGAAACAAAATTTGTATCTTAAAGTTTTTTACAGAAAAAAATTGTACCTGAAATTATTCTACAGAAAAATATGTTAATCGAAAATTTTTCTATAGAAAAATACTTTTGTCGAAGATCTTTTTTATAGAAAAATATTTTTATCGAAAAATTTTCTAAAGAAAAATATTTTTATAGAAAATGTTTGCATAGAAAAATTTTTTTATCAAAAATTTTTCAATAGAAAAGTTTTTTGATTTAAATTTTTTCTATAGAAAAATATTTTGATTGAAAATCTATCTAAAGAAAAATATTTCTATCTAAAATTTTCCTACCAAAAAAAAAATTTTATCTAAAATGTTTCTACAGAAAAATATGTTAATCGAAAATTTTTCTATCGAAAAATATTTTTATCGAAGATTATTTTATCAAAGATTTTTTTATGGAAAAATATTTTTATTTTTTTATTAACAATTTTTCTATAGAAAAATATTTTGATTGAAAATTTTTCGACAGACAAATATTTTTATCGAAAATTTTGCTATTGAAAAATATCTTTATCGAAAATTTTTCCTTGGAAATTTTTATAAAAATTTTTTTATAGAAAAATATATTTATCAAAAATTTTTCGATATTTTTGTAGAAAATTTTTGTATAGAAAAATATTTTTATCAAATAAATTTTCTATAGAAAAATATTTTTATAGAAAAATATCAAAAATTTTTCTATGGAAAATTGTTGTTTTAGAAATTTATTAATAGGAAAATATTTTTATCGAAAAGTTTTCTATACAAAAAAATTTTTATTGAAAATTTTTATAAAAAAATTTTCTTAAAAAAGGTTTTTATCGAAAATATTTCTATAGAAAAATATTTTTATCTAAAAATTATATTTTAAAGAAAAATCTAAAATTGTTTAATATTAGTATTAAAATTTTGTATCGAAAAATATTCCTAATTAGGTTACATTTATTTGAAACAATGTTTACAAAAATAATAGTATCTTGGCAACAATGTTTGAGATTATATTTCTTTGTTCTATCGAACCATATATTTTGTTGCTATAAATTGGATTTTGATTTTGTTTCTTGTATATTTTGTTTGTGTATTTTCTGTAACAAATATCAACTAAATACTTTTAATACTCATTTCCACGAGTTTCATTTGTGATCGTGAAATTTACCAAAATTACAAAAAGTCTTCGGCTTCTGGTGATATGAGCTGCCGGCACCTGGTTATATTTGTATAAGTGGGATAGTGGAAAATATAATGGAAATAAATCTGCAACTTCTAAACCATTATGTCGATTTAAAAAAAATTGTATGTGCATAAAGCAGAAATGTTGGGGAGCTTAAGTTTTGAGCCTGGAAAGCCTATATTTTACTGAGCGACACAATCGACCCCATATAGGGCACCTCAGACTTACTTAAAGCTATGCATAATGTAATTTTAGTTAAAACTTAAAATTTGGCCTCATTATTGCTCTTCTTTAAGCATCTTTGCATTATAAATACATAAGAATATAAAATAATAGCCATCCTACTGTGCGCTGGTTGTTTGTTCAAGTGCCAATTTTTATAATAAAAATGAAAAAAAAAATATAAAAAATCAAATCAAAACTAAATTTCCAACCAAACTCTTCATCTTGTCTAAAGCCACAAGTTCCAGTGTCATTTTTCTAAAACCGAAGAGTTGAATTAAGATTTATTTGAGTTGAACTTGATTAATTGTTTACAGTTTAAAGCCAAAATGAGGGCCGATTTTTAATATTTATTTAAACACTTGTTTTTGTTTTTCTACCCAAAAACATATCAAAATCTTTATTTAAATTTATTTATAATAACATCAAAGCTTCCAATAGAAAAACAAAAGAACATCAATTTATGATTATAATTTTATTAACCAAAACAACATTTAATACACAAATTTCTTCACCTGGGGTAAAATTATTTAATGGCGGCCTTTTTTGGCTAAATCTTATACCTCTAACCTCAGAGTATATATCAGCATTTCTTGTTTGTAGTTAATATTTGATTATAACTAAAAATACTTCCAGCCTTTATAAACCTTTTATTAATTTTAAAAAGATTTAAGTTTTTTAGATATTTTCCCTGAAAAAAATCAAAGAAATGCTCATATCATATGTAAATAGCTACCCAATATTCACGAACATCCAATTTTGATATAAAATTTGATTAATAGTCATATTTATATGAGCATTTATGGTTTTATTGCCACCACACACATCTATCGACATACATACATACATTCATAACCCATAACTTTATGCTGAGGGCCAAAAGGGTAAATATGGAAGTTAACTTCAAAATTAATTAAAACAACAACATAACAGCTAAAACAAATTATTCAGAAAAAACTTATAAATTTCCTTCTTTAAGGTGCGGGGAATCATAACAAATCATTAAATTGTATTTTTGAATAGACGTATTTATTAAACTTTTATATTGTTGCGTGTATGCAACCAGAAAAGTATCGCTATAAAAATAAAACTGAAATTATAACTACGAGTATTTAGAAAGCGAATTCACAATCAAGATAGTTATACATACATATATGGTAAGATTTTATAACATCATAGTAAACTCTTTACATATCCCATTTTACAAACACTTATTTATGAGGGATCTTAAAAGTTGTACTTGTAGTATTTGAAGTGTAAACCTGTTGCCTAGACTTTTTTATATTCGGCAATAACAAGAATAATAGGCAATATTGTCTAAAAGACCAAGTAGGGAAATTTTTCAATATAAAAAAAATTTCTATAGAAAATTCTTCAATTTAAAATAATTCCTATAGAAATTTTTTCAAAATAAAAAAATTTCTATAGAAAATTTTTCAAAATAGAAAAATTTTTATAGAAAATTTTTCAAAATAAAAAAATTTTCGAAGAAAATTTCAATGTGATAATATTTCAATAGAAAATTTTTCAATATGAACAATTTTTTATAGAAAATTTTTCGATATGAAAAACCATCTATATAAAATTTTTCTATAGAAATTTTTTTCAATATGAAAAAATTTCTGTTGGAAAATTTTTAAAAATGAAAAAAAATATATTGAAAAATTTTTCAATATGAACAATTTTCTATTGAAATATTGTTCAATATGAAAAAATTTCTACTGAAAAATTTTTCAATTTGAAAAAATTTCTATAGAAAATTTTTCAATATGAAAAAATTTCTATACAAAATTTTTCAATATGAAAAAATTTCTATAGAAAATATTTCAATATGAAAAAAATGAAACTTTTCCAATATGAATAATTTTCTATAGAAAATTTTTCAATATAAAAAAATTAAAATTTTTTTTATATAAAGAATTTTTTATAGAAAACTTGAAATTATTTCAAAATGAAAAAATTGAAATTTTTTCAATATGAAAAAATTTAAATATGTTTTTCTATACATTTTTTCAATATGAAGAATATATTGAAAAAATTTAAATGGTTTACGTCGAAAAATTTTCTATAGAAAATTATTGATATTGAAAACATTTTATTTTTTCATATTAAAAATTGAAATATTTTCAATACGAAAAAATTTGAATTTTTTCAATATGAATAATTTTCCATTGAACATTTTTCAATATAAAAATTGAAATTTTTTTTAATATGATAAATGTTTTATAGAAAAAATTTCAATATCAACAAATCTCAATTTTTTCAGATTGAAAAAATTTAAATTTTTTCAAATTGAAAACATTTAAAATTTTTCATATTGAAAAAAACTAAATTTTTTCATATTAAAAAAAAAATCAATTTTTATATTGAAAAAATCTCAACTTTTTTCATACTAAAAAAAATTCAATTTGTTCATATCGAAACATTTTCCATACGAAATTCTTCATACAGAAAAAATTAAATTTTTTTATATTGAAAAATCTTATATAGATTTTTTTCGTTTTGGAAAAATTTAAATTTTTTCATATTGAAGCTTTTTTATATTGGAAAAATTTAAATTTTTTCATATTGAAAAAAAAAATTAAATTTTTTCATATTGAAAAATTTCCTATCGAAATTTTTTCATATTGAAAAATTTTCTATAGAAATTTTTTCATATTGAAAAATTTTCTATAGAAATTTTTTCATATTGAAAAATTTTCTATAGAAATTTTTTCATATTGAAAAATTTTCTATAGAAACTTTTTTATATTGAAAAATTTTCTATAGAAATTTTTTCATATTGAAAAATTTTCTTTAGAAATTTTTTCATATTGAAAAATTTTCTATAGAAATTTTTTCATATTGAAAAATTTTCTATAGATATTTTTTCATATTGAAAAATTTTCTATAGAAATTTTTTCATATTGAAAAATTTTCTATAGAAATTTTTTCATATTGAAAAATTTTCTATAGAAATTTTTTCATATTGAAAAATTTTCTATAGAAATTTTTTCATATTGAAAAATTTTCTATAGAAATTTTTTCATATTGAAAAATTTTCTATAGAAATTTTTTCATATTGAAAAATTTTCTATAGAAATTTTTTCATATTGAAAAATTTTCTATAGAAATTTTTTCATATTGAAAAATTTTCTATAGAAATTTTTTCATATTGAAAAATTTTTCAACAGAATTTTTTTCATTTTTAAAAATTTTGCAACAGAGATTTTTTCATATTGAAAAATTCTATATGAAAAAATTTCTATAGAAAATTTTTCTATATGAAAAAATTTCTATAGAAAATTTTTCTATATGAAAAAATTTCTATAGAAAATTTTTCTATATAAAAAAATTTCTATAGAAAATTTTTTATATGAAAAAATTTCTATAGAAAATTTTTTATATAAAAAAAATTCTATAGAAAATTTTTCTATATGAAAAAATTTCTATAGAAAATTTTTCAATATCAAACAATTTCTATTAAAAAAATTTTTCAATATAAAAAAATTTCTACTGAAAAATTTTTCAATACGAAAAATTTCTTTTGAAAAATTGTTCAATATGAAAAAATTTTTTTTGGAAAATTTGCTAAAAAGAAAAAATTCCTATTGAAAAATTTTTCAATATGAAAAAATTTCTATTGAAAAATTGTTCAATATAAAAAAAAATGTCTATAGAGAATTTTTCAATATCAAACAATTTCTATAGAAAATTTTTCAATATGAAAAAATTTCTATAGAAAATTTTTCAATATGAAAAAATTTCTATAGAAAATTTTTCAATATGAAAAAATTTCTATAGAAAATTTTTCAATATGAAAAAATTTCTATAGACAATTTTTCAATATGAAAAAATTTCTATTTTTTAATATGAAATTTTTTAATATGAAAAAAAGTCTCTAGAAAATTTTTCAATATAAGAATCATATACTAACTTGTTCCACTTAGCTGGACAACTTTTTGCGTCAAGTTGCTTAAAATATCATTTACCATATTATAAAAAAAACCAAGCAGTAAAATTTAATACCTACATCAAAACTGACTTATCAAATTTATAAAAAAAATTTCATTTATTCAAATTATAACTGCACCATGTGCTTTTTTTTACTACCACAAGTGCAATTGTATTTGTTGATGTTATAAAAACTATAAGTAGATTTTTATGCTGCAAATAACATTTATATGATGGGATGTCATAAAAGTAGCAAAAATGTCATAATTAGTAACATTTACGATTGACAGTTTATTTTCTACCAATAAAACTTTGCATTTCATTATGCCACAAACTCTTAAATCATGTAGTTATAAATAATTTTAAAAGTGGTAAGTTATCAACAATTTTCCATGAATTTTTCAGCTCTTTCATGCAACATCACAAAACTCTCGTATTGCTAAAGGAAATATAATGCAATAACTTTTTATAAGTATGTCTGCAAAATTCTTATTGTGTGAAAGTATAAATTTTGCAGGGATGTGCAATAATTGGGGTATGGCTTTTCGATTTTCCTCAAATATGGATATTTGATACAAATCATATGGATTTATTACTAGTAGCACAGTCTATGAACTTTGAGCCTACGAACTTTTTAGCCTAACTGTAAGTACGTTTTAAAATTAATCTAATATTTATATGAATAATTGTTAGAGATTGACATTGTTTCTTTTATACCTCAAGGAATTAAAAAGTGATAAATATATTTAATCCATAAATTAATTTGTTATTCCGACTGCATCATTATGTGCATTAATTAAGTTAACAAAATTTTATTGCCTACCAATAAACATGTCATTAACAAATTTATTTTTCTTACAAAACAAATTATCAAAAATTAATCGGTATAAAATTTTCTTTCTAACAAATATCCTCCTTATATTCGTACCTGACAAGCATTGAATTTCAATTGCAATGATTTAAAGGATATATGATTTATTTGACTTCAAATTCTAAGATTGTCTATTCCTGCCATCGTAACAGAAATTTTACTTCCAGTAAAAGTTAGGAGAAATAACAAAAATCTAAAATGCATCATGCATGTATGCATGTGTTCATAAAGTCAGTCAGTCAAGTCAGACAAGTCTTAAGGTTCGATTGTATAATTCAAGAAAAAAATCTAAATGTGTCTTCTAAATAAAATTTTGTTAAAGCAAATACTCTCATACTTATTGGGAAATGTTTGATTGTTTGTTTGCATTTTATGTTCAAATTTAGAATTTTTTCAAAAATTCTTCTTCGATACTAAATTTTGTATGCAAGTGACAATCTTAGTCAAAAGTCTGCCTTTTTTGTTCCTGTCTCATGGTTAGTATTGATAAGCATCTAAATGTAGTTGTCTCATTATACCACCAGATAAATATTTAGTGTTTGGGTATCGTTTTATTTCTTTTCATTTTTTTATTTTTCAGTTTTCAATATCATTCTGCAACATTATTCCCTTGACAAACATTTCATATTATGGCTTATGTTGTTTTCTTTTTTTTAACTGTGGTTTTACTATTTTATTTAAGATCCCAGTAGAAACCAGAAATTTGTTGTCTTCAGTTTCATACTATACACCGTATACGAAGTTAGTAGGCATGTTTGATTATGATGATGTTTGTAACTTACAAAAATATTGCTCAAATGTCAAATTAACTTTTATATGAAAAAATTTGATTTTTTATGAAAAATGTTAGTGATCTCGTTTATAATTTAATAGCTTTTAACTGGCGTTTGTGACATTTTAGTGGTTACCGGGAGCGGTCTTTATATGAAAGCTATGGTCAAAAATGGACCGATTCCTATAAAATTTGACATACTGACTGAAAGTTGCATAAAACTTCTCTGTTCTAAATCGTAGTCATAGATTTTACAATTTTATTCAATTTATCAGCATAAATGTGATTCCCGGGGCAGGGTTATATGGGAGCTCTAACTAAATGTGAACCGATTTTACCCATTTTCAGCACACGATTTCTAAGCATATCGAAAATAATTTTGCTAAATTTTGTCCCTCTAGCTCTTGTAGTTAAGGAGCTATAGCGCTTTTCTCTGACGGAAAGACGGACATAAACCATCTTTTCTGTCTGTATTATTGTGTTTCCGTAAGTTTTTTATTTGGGAGCTATGGTCAACTAGTAAGCGATTGTAACAAAATTTTGCACACTGGCTGATATTCACATTAAACTTCCCTTTGTAAAATTTTGTTGCTGTAGTTATTTTCGTTAAGGCACTTTCGGGCATTTATCTGACGGACAGACGGACATAAACCCCCTTTTCTATTTGTATTTTTGTGTTTCTGTAAGTTTTTTATATGGGAGCTATGGTCAAATGGTGACCGATTGTGACATTTGCACACTGGTTGGCGTTGAGATAAGACTTCATCGTGCTTAATTGAGTGAATATATCTATTATAGTTTTAGATTTATAGGCATTTAAGTGTATTTTAGGTGAAATTTTGGCTGTTTCCGTAAGTTTTTTGTATGGGAGCTATGACTAAATGTAAACCGATTTTGACGAAATTTTATATGCTGCCTAGGGCTTATGCAAAACTTTCTATTGTTCCCAGTTTCAATACCAAAATTTTCTCACAGATGAAGAATGTTTCTACTAAGTTTCAGTGAGCTAGCTCTTTTCGTTAAGGCGTTATCGTGATTTTAACAGACAAACAGACAGACAGACAGACGGACATCACTCAATCGTCTTAGAATTTTATAATGTTTCAGAATATATATCGTTTTTAATTTTTGAGCCAATATTAAGGAAATTACAAACGCAATGACAATCTCAATATACCACCCATTCTTTTTGATGGTGGGTATAAAAAGGGGATGTTATATATATATATATATAAGAATTATAGCCAAATGTTGACCGATTGTAACAAAATTTTACACACTGGCTGGTATTTATATAGAGCTTTTCCTTGCATAGCTATCATAGTTTCTTATTGAATAGCTATTAAACGACCTTTGCTACATTTTTTTTGGTTTCCAGGTTAAATTTTATATGAAAAATTTTGATTTTATATAAAAAATTTGAGTGATTCCAAAGAAAGATTTCCATTAATTTTTTGTAAAAAATTCGATTTTATATAAAAAATGTTGATTTTTTATGAAAAATTTTAGTGATCCCAAAATTTTGTTCGATTTTTATTTAAAAATTTTTTTGTGAAAAAATTCGATTTTATATGAAAAATTTTGATTTTATATGAAAAATTTTGATTTTATATGAAAAATGTTAGTGATCCTAAAATATCGTTACATTTCATTTAAACGCATAATAAACAAGTAAGAAAGTGCTATAGTAGGTCAAGCCCGACCATACGATACCCTTCACCATTAAGGTCAAAAGTGTTTTTTTTTTCCTATATAAAGACAAATATTTGCTAAATTTTGCTTTCATACAAACATTTTCTCAAAACTTATATATTTAAGCTGTTTCTGTCATTTGGACTTATATGGTGGCTAGGGTCAAATGTGTCAAATTTAGCAAATTGATTCAAAAAAATTATGTATGCAAAAAATAAACTCAAAATTCCCATTGTCTTTAAATTTACGAGCGTTTTAGTGATTTTTGTCTCATTTGGTGCGCTTTTACAGAAGAGGTTGTATGGGAGCTATGATCAAATGTAGACCGATTTCAACGAAATTTGGTAGGGTTTCATGAAAAACTATTTATATTTGTGCCCAATATATCAATTCCGGCAAGTCGGTCCATTATTTAGGTACCCTAAATAATGGACTGATTTTAACGAATTTCAATAGCCATGGTTCCACTATAGAAAAAAAGATCTGTGCCAAATTTTATCAAATTATCTCTAGAATTGCGACCTGTACTTTGATTACATCGTTTACATGGGGGTCCAGCCGTCCAGACGGACAGACGGACGGACGGACTAACATCGCCAAATCGACTCAGAAAGTGTTTCTAAGCCTATTTGTATAGTAAATGGTGGGACTAAGACAAATATTTCTATGCATTATATACATAAAGTGAAAAAGTTACTGCCATTTAAATTTTATTTTCTTTTTTATTTAAATTTAGTTCTGTATGAAAAATGTTAGCGATCCCAAAATCTTATTAGATTTTCATTTTAACGCATAATAAAAAAGTTACAGTCATTTAAAGTGTTTTAGTGAAAAAATATGAAAAATTTTGATTTTTTTGTGTAAAATTTAAATGTTATATGAAAAATTTTGATTTTATATAAAAAATTTTAATGATCCCACAATTTCATAAGATTTCTATTTAAAAGTATAATAAAAAAGTTACAATAATTTAAAATTTTTTTGAGAAAAAATTCAATTTTATATGAAAAATTTTGATTTTTTATGAAAAATTTTAGTGATCCCAAAATTCGTTAGATTTCAGTTGAAATGCATAATAAAAAAGCTACATCCATTTAAAGTTTTTTTGTGAAAAAACGCAAACATTAGAAATGGTAAATAGAGCCCAAATCAATGTAGCTTTTATAAGTGTAGCTCTCATATATATATATATATATATATATATATCTCTGATATCCATTTTAACATATCAATTCAGAACCACTTTCTGAGCTGAAATTAATACAATTCTAATCTAATTCGATCAGAACATATCGCACCTAAATGAAACTTTATTATTGAATAAATTCGATATAGCTGAGTATCAAATTTAACCCTTCCATCTGTTAGGACAAGACCGACTATAGATTTTCTTATGTGCATACCTTTAAATTTACTTCCATTTTATTTGTTTTGAATAGCATATTCCCTTAGTTAAGATTTTACACATACATTTTTAAACATGAGCATATTTTACATCTTATTTATGACACATCATAAAAATTTCTATAATTTTTCTTCTTCCCCCCTTCCTCCAGCACCATTTCATAAGCCGTGTAAAATTATACCTTTTAAGTTGTCTTTACGTGTAATTCCTATATGTTTTTATTTCACATTAAAGTGTGAGTGTGTTTGCCAAGTTAAAAGGATACATTCGTTAAGTCAGTGGTGTAGTTAAGTTTAGTATTTTTATTTCTCCAAAGAAACTTTATCATGTCCTGTTTAACAGGAAGGTTTTAGGTTTTTTTTTTTTTTTGTTGTATTTTTTATATTTATAAATATTTGGGGCGTTTATTTTACGCTGTTTGTCGTTTATTTGACGTAGTTTGTTAAGAACAAAGTTTAGAAGCCGCCGACGCCAAACTTTTCAAAATTATGTTTAGCGAGAGTTTATTTATTATGCGAAACGTGAAAATCAATAAAATTAATACTTAATAGGCGGCATGATCAAACATAGGAAGTTATTAAATTATGAATGTGGACGATAATTATGAAAAGCTTTATACAAATGACAAGTTTTTGGAATTGTCATACAATTTCATTATAACTATTTAGATACAAAAAAAAGGAAAAATTAGCTTTTACAATAATTTTGTAACGAAGAATTTTTTTATACAAAATTTTTAAAACGAAAAATTTTCTATACAAAATTTTTACTATCAAACATTTTCCATACAAAATTTTATAACGAAAAATTTTCAACACAAAATTTTTATAACGAAAAATTTTAATTACAAACTTTTGTAACGAAAATTTCTATTCTATAAATTTTCTATATAAAATTTTTCTACGAGAAATAATCTATAAGAAATTTTTATAACGAAAAATTTTCCATACAAAATTTTTATAACAAAAAATTTTCTATAACAAATTTTTATAATGAGAAATTTTTTATAAGAAATTTTTTTAACAAAAATATTTCTATAAAAAATATTTATACGAAAAATGTTCTTTAAAAAATTGTTATAAAAAAATTTTCATAGAAAAATCGAAAATCTTTCTATAAGAAATTTTTGTAACGAAAATATTCCTATAAAAAATTTTTATACGAAAAAATTTTTTAAAAAAATTTTCTAAAGTAAAAAATTTATCTCAAAAAATTTTCTATAAAAAATTTTTGTAACGAAAAGATTCCTATAAAAAATTTTTATACGAAAAAATTTTTTAAAAATATTTTCTATATCAAAATCGAATAATTTTCTATAGAAAACAATTTTATCTCCAAAAACTTTCTGCAGAAAATTTTTTATATCAAAATTTTTCTGTAATTTTTCTATTGAAAAATATTCATATCGAAGAGTTTTCTATAGAAAAATTTTTATATTGAAACATTTTCAATAGATATCAAAAAATTTTCTATAGAAAAATCTTGAAAAATCTTGAAAATTTTAATTTCGAAAAATTTTTGTGTCTAAAGATTTTTATAGAAAAAGTTTTGTATCGAGAAATTTTCTTTAGAAAAATTTTAGATCGAAAATTTTCTATTGAAAAATTTCAATACTGAAAAACTTTCTATAAAAGTATTTTTATACCGAAAAATTTTCTATCGAAAAATTTTTTATGCCGAAAAATTTTGTACAGAAATATTTTTATACCAAAATTTTCTATAGAAAAATACTTATATCGAAAAAATTTGCATAGAAAATTTTTAAATCGAAAAATTTTCTATTGAAAAATATTTATACTGAAAAATTTTCTAAAGTCAAATTTTTATACCGAAAATTTTCTATAGAAGCATTTTTATAAACCGAAAAATTTTCTATAGAAAATTTTTTATCGAAAAATTTTTTTTTGGGAAATTTGTTATCGAAAATTTTTTATACCAAAAAATTTTCTATAGGAACATTTTTATACCAAAAAATTATTTATAGAAACATTTTTATACAGAAAAGTTTTCTATAGAAAAATTTTTATATCTACAGAAAAATTTTCGACAGAAAATTTTTTATACCGAAAAATATTTGATAGAAAAATTTTTATACCGAAAAATTTTTATACCGAAAAATTTTTATACTCAAAAATTTTTACACCGAAAAATTTTTATACTCAAAAATTTTTATACCGAAAAATTTTTGTATCCACAAATTTTCTATAGAAAAATTTTTGTATCGGAAATTTTCTGTTAAAAAAATATATAGAGAAAAATTATACATTTCGAGAAAAAATTTAAACAGAAAATGTTTATACCCAAAAATTTTCTATAAAAACATTTTGATATCGAAAAATTTTATTTCGAAATATTTTCTATAGAAAAATGTTTTTATAGAAAAAGTTTTATATCGAACATTTTTTTATAGAAAAATAGGAAAATTTTTTATATCAAAAATTTTCTATAGATTTTTAAATTTGTTTTTTTTTTTGTATCGATATAGAAAAATTTTTATACAGATAGAAAATTTTTACACCAAAAAATTTTTTCTAGAAAATTTTTACATAAAAATATTTTCTATAGAAAAACTTTTACATAAAAAGATTTTCAATAGAAAAATTTTTATATCGAGAAATTTTCAATAAAAACACTTTTCTATCGAAAAATTTTAAAGAGTAGAAAATTTTCTTAAATTTTTTTTTATCGAAAAAAAGTCCTGTTTGTATGTTAGATTACTAAAGCAGGCATTTATTTAGCTTTCATAAAAATAGATTTTCCAAAAATTTTTTTACTATTATTTTTATTTCTTTCATTTAATATTTATTTTCCTATGCTCAATTAAATTCTATTGAATTTTTAATCACTCCTTTACACCGCAACGATCCTGATTTCATTCAAAACATTAAAACCCTTTTTTGGGTATAGAAAAGTCATAAAAATAAGGAGACAAGAAAACCGACATTCCAACCAACTCCACAAAATTTATCTGTTTCCCATATAAATGAACGTGTCTATTTTCAACAAATACTATCAACTAAATATATAAACACACATGTATGTATGTGAGTATTTAAATGCCTGCTTTTGAAATCTATAAATACATATCTACATATGTATTTAAAAACACTTGGTATCCTCATCAACACATCGAACTACCCAAGGAAGAATGAAAGTTATGGAATATTTTTTTTGGTATCAGTCGTTTTCCAGTTTTGTTATGCCAACAATATTCTTGGTAAGTCTGAATATGTTGCATCAATAAACTATAAATTTTTAATGATTTTCTATTCTGAATGTTGTAATTTATATTTTCAAATTGATTTCTACAACATCGATTGTCATTGTGGTTGCTTTGTAGTCAAACATTTCAGTTTTTATGATATTTGTACCTTCTTGTTGTTATTTTTATTAAAACATTGGCGTACGAGCTCCCTTTTCTTCTACAATTATGGTTATTGTTTAGTAATTCAGGTCCTTTACACTGGGAAAATTATGTATTTGTTAATGGTTCCAATCATTGAAATTTAACAATCAGAGAAATCGAAATCATATGTACATTAGGGTGACAGGAAATTTTTGTTTCTTTGATTTCAAATGCTTTTCTACGGAATATTATGATAGTAGGTCTTAAAGTTTAGATCTGAAAATTTTAGCCAAATCGGACAACGTTCTATGGGTGCGCATCGAGTCCAAAATTTAAGAGCCCATTTATATTGGGAAAAATGGGTTATTTTTTTGTTTTTGCGAAATTTATACCAAAAATGAATAATTTTTATAAGAAAAAATAATAGAATATTAAAGAGAACTAACACAGCTTTATTTAAAATCGTGAAAGACGAAAATCCATGAGGCAGTTTGAAAGTTATTGCAGTTTTCCCCCGAAAATTCATGTCCTTGAAAACGCGCCTAAGGATATGCACCAAAAATTGTATGTTGTAAATAAAGAAATTCCAAAGTTAGACATGATTTATCATTTAATTTCTTATTACTAGTAAATAGTTAATTTTTGTTTAAATATAATCCAATTTACTTAGTTTCATGTTGGAAAAAGGTACATTTTTCTCAGGTATAAGTATAAATAGATAATTAATATTATTGCTTCGTTTATGGAAAACCTATGCTAAAGCGTTTTTTATTATTAATAAAAAAACACTTAATATTACCAAAAACAATTATTTTCACGCGTTTTTATTAAAATTCGCTACTTATTACTTAATATTCCGTAATTTCGCTATGAAAATTTTCAGAAAATTCAAATTTTGACATTTGACCGCGGTGTAGAAAGGGTTAATCTCATCCAATATTAAAAAACCCTTAAGCAAAGGTTTTCCATTAACGAAGCAATAATATTAATTATCTTTTTTGTTAAAATTGAATGCAAGTAAAATTTACCGAGCATTTATTCGAATTTGGCCCAAAAATTTACATTTTCGTGAAATTCTTCAATGTTAACTCACAGGTACTGCGAAACGGTTCAAAATATGCACCTAATTTTTTTGGCAAATTCTAAATTTGTAGTATTTGTTGAAAAAAATTTTCAAAAAATAAAAAAATGATTTTTGAAACCGACCGAGAAAAATGTACCTTTTTCCAACATGAAATAAACTAAATAAATTTAATTATATTTAAACAAAAATGAACTATTTACTTGTAAAAAGCCATTATATAATAAATCATGTCTAACTTTGGAATTTCTTTATTTACAACACACAATTTTTGGTGCATATCCTTGGGCGCGTTTTCAAGGACATGAATTTTCGGGGGAAAACTGCAATAACTTTTAAACTACCTCATGGATTTTCGTCTCTCGATTTGAAATACAGCTGTGTTAGTTCTCTTTAACATTCTATTATTATTTTCTGTAAAACTTATTCATTTTTGGACAAAATTTCGCAAAAACAAAAAAATAACCCATTTTTCAACATACAAATGGGGTCTTAAACTTTGGACTCGTTGTGCGCACATAGAACGTTTTCCGATTTGGCTCAAATTTTCAGATCTAAACTTTTAGATCTAGTGTCATAATATTCCGTAGAAAAAATTATAAAATTCGAAAAATCATTTTCCTGCAAAAAACAAATTTTCACCCTAATGTAGGTAAATATTATAGAATACTCGAATGTGCCAGCCATTTTTTTACTTCATAGATTTTCTTTGTTAGGAAGCTTAAAACGAAAGCATAGACAGATCATTTAAAGAACTTAGATAGTGATTTTGAGAAAAAGTTCGATGTTTGATCTACATTTGTATTCTAACTTATGGTGATTCAGAATATAAACATTGTTTTAGGTCATTTTATCCCAGCGATTTAAATTAAATCATAACATTCTCAAAACTTATTTAAAATAGTTCCTGCATCCTACTAAAATCTTTATTGCCCTCATTTAACTATAGAAATATCTAGTTAAAAGTATAATTATCGTTTAACTCATAAAATAACTACTTAAGTTGTAAAAAACCTAACCGGATTCTATTTCTTAAGTTTAAAAAACTACTTGAAATTTAATTAGTTTCTCCTATCTTATTGAGACATCTAAAGCCGATAATGTTTTTAATATTGACTGTAACTTTTATCACCCAGACTAAGATTTGGCAATAAAACTAAAAGCGTGCAATCAGAACTAAAGTGTAGACCTAATAGACGAATACACAAAGATATCGTGTTTACATATTTAATATCTTAGTAACACTCACACCTTAAAGACAAAGGAAGAAGATGGGGGAACTCAACTTTATTTAGCCAAAATCCATTAAATTAAGTAAAATAGAAAAATTATTTAATTTCCATATGGTCATTTAATATTCTTTAATAATATTTTAACTTCCACATAAATGTTCAATGTTATTTAAATGTTTTAAATATATTTTTGTACTACCTATATTTAACCATAAAATAATAAATATTTTAATATCCTCAACACTTTTAACTAGTGTAATATAAATAGCGGTATGTGTTTTTTTCCCGATAGTGGATCAAATTATAATTCTCTAACCCTACCTCATATTTAAGCAGCATAATTTAATATATTCTAAGCATTAGTTTTTGTTGGTGCCCATTTAAATATGGAGAGCTAATAGCATTATTTTCTTCTAATTTTGAAAAGGTAAAAATTGAAAAGTTAAAAATGCCATTTAAGCCAGAAATAAATCAAAACCAATCTAGATACAAGGTGGCGCAAAAGTAATCCTCCTATCAGAAAATGCTATACATTTTGCGATTGGCATCTAATGTCGATTCTGTTTTGACATTTGTGTAGTAAACACTTGCGAAATATACGTTAATAAACAATGTTACGCTACACTGCTCCAGAACGCGGAATATTGGTGACTATTTATTTGACCAATAATTGGTCGGTGACTTTGGCACAACGTGAATTTCGTCGCAGATTTCTTGGCCGTCCAACGCCTACTGGTGAAACACAGCGGCGTTTAGCCGCTCGCCTCGAAGATACTGGCACAACACGAGATGCTGCCAGGCGTGGCAGACCCCGGAGTAGCCATTCTGCAGAGAATATTGCTGCTGCAGCCGAGGATATTATGGAAGCGCCGTCGACATCGACCAGACGACGTGCCACGCAAATGGATATCAGTCGACGGTCTTTACAGCGAATTTTGGTAAAAGATTTGAAGATGTTTCCGTACAAAGTCCAGACGGTGCATCAACTGTTAGCTGCTTAATTTTTCATCAAAGTGATGAATACCATTTCCATCTTAGCGGGTACGTTAATAAGCAAAATTTACGCTTCTGGGGCACTGAAAATCCGCGTGTAACCCACGAAGAGCCATTACACCCGCTCAAAGTCACTGTATGATGTGCTGTTTTTGTTTTAGGAGTCATCGGACCTCTTTTCTTCGAAGACGTTGCGGGCCAAACGATTACTGTAAATAGTGAGCGCTACAGAGCAATGATTAACGAGTTCTTTTTGCCGCAACTTGATGAATTGGGATTGGGAAACATGTGGTTCCAACAGGACGGTGCAACGGCACACACTGCTCGTGCCACAACCGATATGCTGAAGGATGCATTTCCCGGGAGCCTAATCTCCCGTTTTGGTGATTTGCACTGGCCAGCAAGATTGCCTGATTTGACCGCTGCAGACTTCTTTTTGTGGGGCTTTTTGTCAACAAGCCTCAGACTCTTATAGCTCTTAAAGACAATATCCGTTAAGAATGTGAGCACCTATCGCCGGAAGTTTTGGTCAAAGTGATGGAAAATGCCATAAATGGGGCTCAAATGACAATCAACTGTGGCGGCGGCCATTTACATGACATCATATTCTCGACTTAATGTAAAAAAAACTAAAATACCAAATAAAAATAATCCACAAGAAGAATCAAAGTCTTTCATTTTTATACCCTTCACCACCATAGGTGGAAAGAGTATATTGGGTTTGTGCTGATGCTTGTATCGCATAGAAACATTGGTCTGAGACCTACCTTTTAGTATACCAATCGACTTAGAATCACTCCCTGAGTTGTTTTAATGATGTCCGTCCGGCTGGCTGGTTCGCTGGCTGGGTGGCTGGCTGGCCGGTTATCCATGTAAGCTTGTTATCACGCTACAGGTCGAACCTTTAAAGATAATTTGATGAAATTTGGCACAGGACGATCCCTATACTTTTTGCGCGAAATAGGATTACTATTTTGGGTACCTCCCATAGGGATGCCTTCCCGGAATAGAGTTTTTGGTCCTTTATAGCCACAAATTTAGTTGTATTTTAATAATATTCAGCACAAATATTGCTTATCATAACCTTAATCAGTGTTCCTAATTTTGTAGAAATTGGCCCATATTTGACCATACCACCCTTACAAGACGCATTCCCAGAAGACGTTTAAATACACATAAAAGCACAAAAACGTTAATAACTCTAAAGATAAATGCATTTGATTACTTAAACTTTGTACAGATAAATATTTTATAAATGTAAAACATTAGTCGCAATTAGGTAGCAATCGGTCCAAAATTGACCCTAGCTCCCATATCAGGCCCTTAGCCGGAAATGATATAAATCTCGAAATTTTGAAAAAATATCACATAGTATATGTATGTATGTCTCAAGGAAAACTTGTTTAATTATTGGCCCATATTTGGCCTTAGTAGTGTTTATATAAAGCTTACTTTCTGCAAAATTTGGTGACAGTAGCAGTCACAGTTTCTAATTTAATAGCTTTTAACTGGTCCTTGCAGAATATTTTTTGGTTTTCGGGAGTGTTTTTTATTTGAAAGCTATAGTCAAATATGGACCGATTCCTATAAAATTTGATATACTGACCAATAGTTGTAGAAAACTTCTCTATTTTATATTTAGTCGACACCGCTATTACAATTGTACTCAATATGGAAGCTCTAACTAAATGTGAACCGATTTCGCTATTTTCAGTACACAACTTCTGTTATATATCAAAAATACTTTTGTGAAATTTTGTTTCTCTAGCTTTTGTAGTTAAGGAGCTGTCGCGCTTTTATCTGACGGACATAAATCTCCTTTTCTTTTTGTATTTTTGTGTTTCTGTAAGTTTTTATATGGGAGCTACGGTCAAATGATGACCGATTGTAACAAAATTTTGCACACTGGCTGGCATTCACATAAGAATTGCATTTATCTAACGGACAGACGGACATAAACCCCCTTTTCTCTTTGTATTTTTGTGTTTCCGTAAGTTTTTTATGTGGTCAAATGGTGACCGACTATGACAAAATTTTGCACACTGGCTGGCAGTCACATTCACTTGTGCTAAATTTAGTGGCCAAAGCTATTACAGTTTATCACTAAGTGCCATTTAAGTGAATTTCAAGTGGAATTTAGGCTGTTTTCGTAGGTTTTTTATATGGGAGCTATGGCTAAATGTGTACCGATTTCGATGAAATTTTATATGCTATGTAGTGCTTATGTAAAACTTCTAGATACCAAATTTTGTCATCATAGCTGATATAATTAGTCATTTATTAGCTAATAAGCAATTAGTCTAGACGAGGTTATACGGGAGCTATGGTCAAATGTTAACCGCCTAATTTCAATACCAAAATTTTCTCATAGCTGAGGAATGTTTTTACTTAGTTTCAGTGAGCTAGCTCTTTTCGTTTAAGCGTTATCGTGATTTCAACGGACAGACAGATAGACAGACAGACGGACATCGCTTAATCGTCTTATAATTTCAAGAGGATTCAGAATATATATCGTTTTTGATTTTTGAGCCAATATTAAGAAAATTTCAAACGGAATGACAATCTCAAGAATGGGGGGTACATTCTTTTTGATGGTGGGTATAAAAATAAGACATTATTATTCACTTTAATACTTTTACGTGGTATAGCCTAATTTTGTTAAAATATAATAGAATTAAATTATTTAAAAACTAATTGTTTATAAATGTTATTCAACAAATACAAGTTATTAATTTCCTTTATTTTTCTTTCCATAGAAGTCTTAAAAGTTATATCTTTCATGCGATCTAATAACAAATTCTGAATATTGTTAACGGTGAATATAAAATAAATCGCCTTAAATTCTAATTTCTAAAAGACCTCATTTCTTTGAAAATAAAGCATTTTATCTAACAATTAGCTAACGAGATGCATCTCAATTAGTGGTAATTTCAGATACTTAACCCTCTAGTACCCAAATTTTTTTCTGGATAAAAAAAATTTTTTTGTGGTTTGAATTGGTCTGAAATTGAATAATAATTAGAAAAAATATATATTTTTTGGTCAGATCGGATTTTACAGCTCTAAAAACTTAGACCGCCTCTAGGCGGCTTTGGGACATACAGCCAAAAAAGTTAGTGCATTTTTTGTTTAAGGTATAATATGTTTTATTAAAAAAAAAAAAAAATACAGTTTATAACAGAAATCAAAAATAAACTATAACAAAAGTAAACAAAAAAAATTCAGATTTAGTTTAATTTTAATACAAAACAGTTTCAAAAAATAAGTATTTGTGTATGAGAAAAAACGTTTATTCAATTTATTTATGGTGAAAATCGTAGAAGCAATCCTTTTGATTAGATAGACACAGGTTCAAGTTGCACTTTCGACAGACAATTTGTGTTTCGGAACTACAACCAGCGAATTTACAAGTTTTTTTGCCAGCACGTGATAAAAACTGAGGAAAATGTCCGACTCCATCGTAACGGAGATCTGCAGGCGGTAGAAAGGATTTTTTTCCTGTACACTTTTTTTTTACATCCTGGCGGGGGCGCCCTGGAGTTTTTGACAGCGAAACACTCTGCGTGCAAAGTACTAATGCAATCTCTGCTCGGAAGCTTGGCAGCTGGTATCGCCTATCATTAGCATCAGGCTTGTTGATTCTGTGGAACAAAATATAGGCATTTACCATGGCTACGTCAAGTAAATGTACAAAGAGTCGATTTGTATACTTGTTGCTCTTTACTGGAATTTTATAGCGTCCAATAAGGCCATCCATGAGATCGACACCGCCCATATGACTATTGTATTCATGGATTATATTGGGACAATCGACGTCAACAAATTTTTTTTCAGAGCGAACATAGCGTGACACATGCGTTTTTGGGTTTGTGGCATTCTGAAAAGGTTTCGTACCTGCGTAGGTCGATGCGAGTCGCACAGCCTTGTTGTCCTTCCAAAGCGATAAAGAAATGTCTACTCCAGAAGCCGATGCACAAAATTCAGTGGAATAACCACGTGGTTCTTTCTTTAGATCGTTCTCGGTTGGCAACTTGCAGTTTGGAATACGATTTAAACGAATAGTACCTAAAGAATATATCCCGCGTGATTTCAGATAAACAAGGAGTGGCAGTGTTGTATAGTAATTGTCAAAGTATATTATGTGGTTTCTATAATCTGGAACATTGCTTGACAATCGAACAACAACATTTGCTGACGCTCCAAGGTCTGGTGAGCCAGTTTTCACAATATTGTCTCCTGCCCCGCAATATATTTCAAAATTATAACAAAAACCATAAGAGTCGCATAAAACAAAGAGTTTTATACCCCATTTATGCGGTTTATCTGGTAAGTATTGTCGAAGAAAAGTCTTCATCTTCGTTGCGCACATTTGCTCATCCACACATAAACGTTGAGTCATTGGAACGGATTGAAACTTTCCATTGAAGTGATCTACAATTGGTCGTATTTTGTACAAAGGATCGTGGTCTGTGGTATTTTTGCCTGGTAGTTTACTGTTATCATTGAAATGTAAATTACTGCGAATTTTGTCAAATTTATTCCTTGGCATAGTATTTTGGATCGTTTGGAATGCATATTCGCCCCAATATGCTCTGACATTCGGATAACGAAAAACTGACATAAAAAATAAAATGCCAATATATTGCCGAATTTCCGAATTTGTTATCGAGAAGGAAGTTTTGACATCTTTTTGGGTGGCATATAAATTTGTTTGCTCAACAATGTGCTCAATAATAGCGTCGCCAAGAAAGTACTCAAAGCATTTGAAAGGCGTATCAAGCTTTTTTAAGTCTTCACCTAGTTCGGGCTGAGAAAATGCAATGGCAGAATTATTTATCAATAAGTTCTTTTGTCGCCACAAAATTTTTTTAAAAGTGTCAGATTTGGGATCTATATTCGAAATGGACCCAATAAACTCCCCTGTTTCACGTGAAATACTATCATCGGGCTGAATGGCGTTTTCCTCAGTAGGTACACTGCGTTTGCGTTTCCGTGACCGAGTAATATTGATAGATGTGGAAGGAGATAATAATTCTCCCATTGACGCGGGACTTTCTTTTGAAGTAACACAAATCTCTGAACAAATAGTATTAGAGGCACCAGTAGTAGGGGATAACAAATTTGCAACCGACGAGGGACTTCCACTTGAAGTAACGCAAATCTCTGACACCAACATTGAATCTGACATATTCACCGCTTTACTTATCGCCTCATCAAATTCTTGGCACTTCATATCGCTGGCATCATCATCATCATCCAAATCGTCCTCTAAGTCTTCTTCTTCAGTATCGCTCTCAAAACTCATCATATCTAAAATTTTTCCAATCTCTTCATCAGAAAGCGATGACAACTTTAGTGTTTGTTGACGTTCCATGGCTACTAAAATAATTTTTGTAACTTATTTCCTACTATTTATCTCTTGAAATATTCAATTTTCAAACTTACCTAAAAAATATTTTTTCCTAATTGTCCTAAGACCGCCTCCAGACGGGCTGTACTGCAAGATCTGTAAAAAACTTTCCAAAAGCTTTTTTTCCTTTTTTTTCCTATTTTTACTTTCTATACACTATCAGCAACACACCAATAATTTTTTTCTTCAACTCTGATCACTTCTAATATTTCTTTTTGTTTTTTTAAATTCTCACTTTTTGCAAAACAGTTATTTTGTCTGTATTTCACAGCTTCCCAACTTCAAATGATCATGATAGTTACTAAAAGCGTCGGCGTACATTGTAAATGCAATAAAAAACATTTTTTGTACTTCCCCGAATTACACAAAAGTAAAAAAATGCAAACTTAAAATTGGAAAGTGAATAAGCGAGCAATGAATATAACCCGTCTAGAGGCGGTCTTGGGTACTAGAGGGTTAATCTAAATAGCATGAAAAAGACTTTTGTACATTGAACAAAAAACGACTTTAAAATCTACGACACACGATATTATACCTGTGTAAACAAATACATTTTTTTACTAAGTAAATACTTTTATACATATTAAATATTAAAGTACACAAAATAAACCAAATGACCATGACTAAGAAGTGTATAATTTCCGTGTAAAATATCCTTCAAATCAAAGAAGACCTGGGCCCTATTTCACTAAACTACAATTCTACAAGTTTACAAGTTACAATTACAAGTCTAATTCTTATAAGTGCTATTCAATTGTGTTTCATTAAAATTTTCACAACAATTGTAGCTTTTTGGACTTGTAAACTACAATTTCTACAATTAAAATTTCTACAATTAAAATTTCTACAATTATAATAAAATAAATTATTTTGATAAATATATGGAGTGAAATTTAAAATGTTGAACTATGTTGAATATATAGTTCAGATATCTACGATTTTTATGAAATTTTGTATATATATTGGCCTAGACAATTTACACTTCTTCAAAATTTTTAATTTCGCTTTGGTTTAGATTTTATGGCGGTTCAAAGTTCGTTTTTTCAAGAATTTTTCCGAAACATATCCACTTTATATGCCTATAACCTTTGATACGGTTCTCAGATTTTTATAAGACTAGGCTCATATTTTAGCATATGTGTTATTAATTAAAAAATATTACCTTGTTGTCTACACTATTATCCACATTTAAGAGAGTGGTAAAGAAAATAGAAGATATGCTTTTTGAGATATCCTTGAGTAAAGGACATAATTGATCTCCCTTGTTCTGCATACATGATTATATTTTCATACCCTTCACCACTATAGGTGGAAGTTTGGGCTGATGTATGTAACGCATAGAAATATTAGTCTTAGAAGACCTTTTAGTATACCAATAGACTTAGAATTATGTACTTCCTGAGTCGATTTAATTTGATTAAATTTGGCACAGACAATTCTTTTGGTAGTGTGACCATGGCTATTAAAATTCGTCAAAGTACACTAAATTCGTCAAAGTACACTAAGTAATGGACTACATAAATAAAAACAAACAAAATAAATAAATGCAAATTAATATTGATTTGATTTTGTGTTAATTTTAACTAATTTTGATTAAAAAATAGTTAAAAACCAAATTTGAATTCAATTTATTATTCACTTGTAACTTGTAACATTTTTTTTGAGAGTCTTCGTCGACCCTATGCTTTTTTTGTACAATTCTACAAGTGTACTAGTACAAATTTAGATTAGTGAAACAAAACCACTTGTAGAAGTATGACTTGTAAACTTGTGAATTGTTAACATCACTTGTAACTACAAACTTGTAATTGTATTTAAATGAAACACAATTATTTACAAGTTCACAATTTTACAGGCAAAAACACTTGTAATTGTAAACTTGTAGCTTAGTGAAATAGGGCCCTGTTATAACATGTTATAGGGGTTTTATAGTGTATATTTTTATTAAAGACAAGAAGTAAGATTTACGACTAATATGTAATATTGGTAAATATGATTCTACATTCAATTTGTAATTCTTATGTTAATACATGTGATTTTATACATATTTTTTTACTTCGAAACATACTTTTTGTCTCTTATACAAAATCATGTCCACCACAAAATTGTGTGTTATATACATATAACTTGATCAATTGGGTTATTCTATTTTAACTACTACATTCTAGTTTTGATACTAAATAGTATTACCTCTAAAACACTTACTAGCACACAAGTTAGAACATTGCCATCGTAGCCATTAACATCACCATCACCAGCATCATCCGACTTTGCTGTTAGTTTGAATTTTAAAGAGTTAAGATTTTATCATCTTAATCATGCAAGGTGAACACATTAATTTACACAACAGAGGTGTGTTAATGGTGTTTTCAAAGTAAAGAATTAAAAACAATATTTTCCTTAGAATACAAAGTCTAAACGAAAGAATAAACACATTTACCCAAAAGGAGGATACAAAACTACGTGTAACTAAACTAAGTAAGTGACTGAATCTGGTGGATGATGACGACGATTATGATGATGATGACGGTATTATAAAGTATTAAATTTAAATGTCTAAAACATAGAACATCTTTTTATTAGAAATGACCAAACGCTCATGTAATGACTAAAAGATGTGGTTTCATGTTTTAAGACTGTCAACGGGTATCATTGACTTTTTTAATATCATTTCAACGAGTCTTGTGATCAGTCTTGTGATTTGATGACTATGATATTAAAATTATATATAGTATAATATGGGAATATTTTTCGATTATGATCTGGTGATTATTAAAAATGTGTGTAATTATCTTGAATTGGTTTCAATTTCAGATGTTTCATAGAGATATTAAATATTATGTGTCAAACTATGATAAGGCCAATTTAAATTTAACTCCAACAGTGACTTAAATTTATATTAATTCAAGGGTTGTATGTTTTATTTCGAATATAGACAACCATTGTTCTTTCATAGTTTTGGCCATTTTAAAAAACGAAAATGAATTTTAAAAAAATTTTTAGGTAAAAATTTTCTATAAAATTTTTTTTTATCGAAAAATTTTTATAGTGACATTTTTTATCGAAAAATTTTCTATAGAAAATTTTTTATCGAAAAATATTCTATAGAAAATTTTTTATGAAAAAAATTTTCTATAGAATTTTTTTTATCGAAAAATTTTTTATAGTGAATTTTCTATAGACAATTTTTTTTATCAAAAAATTTTCTATAGGGAATTTTTTTTATAAAAATATATATTATCTTAAATTCAAAAAATGTCTATAGAATTTTTTTCAAGAAAAATTTTCTAATGTTATGAATTTGTTATGAAAAAATGTTTCTATAAAAAATTTTTTGATAAAAAAATTTTTCTGCATAAAGAAATTTTTTAATCAAAAATTTTATATAGAAAAATTTTTCTATCAAAAATTCGTCTATAGAAAATCTTCCAATAAAAAAAATATTTCTATAGAAAATTTTTCGATAGAAAACTTCTTCTATAGAAAATTTTTTTCTATAGAAAATTTTTTATACAAAAAAAAATTTTCTATACAAAAATTATATCAACAAATTTTCTGTGGAAAAATATTTTAATCACAAAATTTTATATAGAAAAATTTTTTGATCGAAAAATTTTCTAAAAAAAAAAATTTATCGAAGAACTTTCTAAAGAAAATTTTTCTATAGAAACATTTTTCTATCGAAAAGATTAAAAAATTAAAAATATTTTTATTGAACACTTTTCTATAGAAAAATTTTGTTATAGAAAAAAATTTCTATAGAAAAATTTTTTATAAGAAATTTTTTTAACAAAAAATTTTCTATAAAAAATTTTTTTATCGAAAAATTTTCTATTGAAAATTTTTTTTAGGTATTTTTTTATAGAGAAATTTCTTAATAAAAAAAGATTGCTCTAAAATATTTTCTATAAAAAAATGTGTAACAAAAAAGTATGTATCGAAAAATCTTTTATCGAAAAAATTTTCTATAGCTTATTTTTTATCGAAAAATTTTCTATAGAGTTTTTTTTATCGAAAAATTTTTTATAGATAATTTTTTTATCGAAAAATTTTCTATAGAAAAATTTTTTATAGAACAATTTTCGATAGAAAAATATATTTATCGAAAGATATTTTTTATAGAAAATTTTTCTTATTTAAAAAATTTCTTAGAAAAATATTTTTATCGAAAAATATTTTCTACAGAAAAATTTCCCTGTCGAAAATTTTTCTATAGAAACATTTTTTATCGAAAATTTTTTATACAATTTTTTTTTTTAATTTTTTTATCGAAAATTTTTCTATAAAAAACATTATTTTGTAGAAAAAATTTCTATAGAAAAAGTTTTTTATCAAAAATTTTCGATTGAAAAATTAATTGAAAAATGTTCTAGAGAAAAATTAATTGAAAAGCTTTCTATAGAAAAATTAATCGAAAAATTTTCTATAGAAAAAATAATTGAAAAATTTTCTATAGAAAAATATATTAAAAAATGTTCTACCGAAAAATTTTCTATCGAAAACTAGAAACATTTTCTAAAGAAAAATTTTCTATGGAAAAAAATTTTTTATCGAAAATTTTCTAAAAAAAAATTAATTGAAAAATTTTCTATAGAAAAATTTTCTATCAAAAAATTTTCTATAGAAAAATTTTCTGTCCAAAAATTTTCTATAGAAAAATTTTCTGTCCAAAAATTTTCTATAGAAAAATTTTGTGTCGAAAAATTTTCTATAGAAAAATTTTTTAATCAAAAAATTTTCTATAAAAAAATTTTTTATCAAAAAATTTTCTGTAGAAAAATTTTCCATCGAAAAATGGAAAAATTTTTTATGAAAAAAAATTTTTTATCGAAAATTTTCTATAAAAAAAATTTATTGAAAAATTTTCTATCGAAAAATTTTCTATCGAAAAATTTTCTGTCGAAAAATTTTCTATAGAAATATTTTCTGTCGAAAAATTTTCTATAGAAAAATTTTCTGTCGAAAAATTTTCTATAGAAAAATTTTCTGTCGAAAAATTTTCTAAAGAAAAATTTTCTGTCGAAAAATTTTCTATAGAAAAATTTTCTGTCGAAAAATTTTCTATAGAAAAATTTTCTGTCGAAAAATTTTCTGTCGAAAAATTTTCTGTCGAAAAATTTTCTATAGAAAAATTTTCTGTCGAAAAATTTTCTATAGAAAAATTTTCTGTCGAAAAATTTTCTAGAGAAAAATTTTCTAGAGAAAAATTTTCGGTCGAAAAATTTTCTAGAGAAAAATTTTCTAGAGAAAAATTTTCTGTCGAAAAATTTTCTAGAGAAAAATTTTCTGTCGAAAAATTTTCTAGAGAAAAATTTTCTGTCGAAAAATTTTCTAGAGAAAAATTTTCTGTCGAAAAATTTTCTATAGAAAAATTTTCTGTCGAAAAATTTTCTATAGAAAAATTTTCTGTCGAAAAATTTTCTATAAAAAAATTTTCTATCGAAAAATTTTCTATCGAAAAATTTTTTATCGAAAAATTTTCTATAGAAAAATTTTTTATCGAAAATTTTCTATAGAAATTAATCGAAAAATTTTTTATAGAAAAATTTTCTTTAGAAAACTTTTCTATCGAAAAATTTTCTATAGAAAACTTTTCTATCGAAAAATTTTCTATAGAAAACTTTTCTATCGAAAAATTTTCTATAAAAAACTTTTCTATCGAAAAATTTTCTATAGAAAAATTTTCTATCGAAAAATTTTCTATCGAAAAATTTTCTATCGAAAAATTTTCTATCGAAAAATTTTCTATCGAAAAATTTTCTTTAGAAAAATTTTCTATAGAAAAATTTTGTATCGGAAAATTTTCTTTAGAAAAATTTTCTATCAAAAAATTTTCTATAGAAAATTTTGTATCGAAAAATTTTCTATAGAAAAATTTTCTATCGAAAAATTTTCTATAAAAAAATTTTCTATCGAAAAATTTTCTATAGAAAAATTTTTTATCGAAAAATTTTCTATTGGTGGTGGTTTAAGGCACTCCCAGTTCCAGAGTCGTGTTGGTAAATCATCATATAAATTAAGAAGTCAAGTAGAATAGACATTTTGAAAATTATAGAGGAGTTTTTGGACATATGTTCTTCACTGGAATAACAGAAAATAATATCATACATTTATTAAATTTATGTCCATAATTGCAACCAGTTTTGGTGAGTATATAATTAAAACAGAAAAGGCTTCGTTAAGACATCTAGCCAAAAATGCCACGTTTTTACTCCTTTATTTAGCCTAGATTTTCTTTTAACTTTATGTAAAAACAAATTTTATAAAATCGTAATAAGCACTAATTATGCAGCTCATTAAGAGTTCCAGTTAAAGTCCTCCTTATTTTAAAATTTATCTTACTTTTTCACATTTTTTCACATCATCGCACACATTCGATTGTCCCTTCCATTTTGAAATCTTTATTTAATTCACTCATTCAAGCTTTACCAATAATGAAAATCGCTCCCAATTCTTGGAAAATTAAAATTATAATTGACGCTGCCGCCAAACCCGTCAAAGTTGTCTCATGAATGTAATCATCTTTCATAAATAATGCGAATGTTTGCACTTTCTAATAAAACCATAATAAAGCGAAATAAATTGACCTGAACTATAAATATTCGTAGGCAATAATATTTAAAAATTAATACAAGCTTCTGTCTAATAGTCAGTTCAGTAGGAAGAGATCTTAAGCTATTTTATGACTACCAGTTCCATAAACTATAAGTAGCTCAATTAATTTTAAGCTTTTAGTTGTAAGAAGCAAAAAAAACAAGAAAATCGATATACACGTTTTCACATCTTTGTTGTTATTTAGCCAGAGATGACTGATGAAGACTCTATCATCGAAGAAACAACTGGAAGCTAAAAAGAATCAGAGAAATTGCATCATTAGCATAAAACATTTATTAAGAATTTGCTAAAGCCTTCCAGCTGAATTACGGCACCCAGAGAAGTTGTATGTATTTAATGAATCGTTCTAAAGTCACCATCATCAAAATGATAATTTACGAGGCATAGAAACAAAAAATTTAAAAAAATGTACCGGATTTTATTTTAATAGTTTTCAGCTTTTGATTTTATGGTGGTGTAAACACTCTAACGAAACACGTAGGAAAGAGGTGTGAACACTATAATTTGTATGAGTTTTTTTTCGATACCCTACATCACCATTGAAAAAAAGTTCGTTCAGATATAAATATGTAACACTTAGAAATATAAAAAAATTTCCATTTAAATTTAAGAAATTTATTTTGAAAAACTTGACTAATCTTTATCTATTTCCTAACTCATTTAAATATGTAAGAAACTCTGAAAATGGCCAAAATGTCTAAAAGAACAAGAACAAATTTACAAAAGAAATTATGTACAAGAATTTTGTCAAATAATAACAAAATTGTAGAAATATTATTCAAAAAGAAAAATTCGAATCGAGGAATTGGTTGTCCCCACAAACATTTATTTCATTTACCAATAAATTTTTTATTACATTAATTAATATATGAAACAGACTGGGATCAAGAGCGCATAATCTTTCTTTTTATATAAGAATTTTGCATTAAAAATTGATAACTAAAAATTCAACATTAAAAATTTTTCTATGAAAAATTTTGTATTGTCAACTTTTTATAAAAAATTTTGAAATTGAAACAAATTTGACATTGAATTTTTGTCTAGAAATATTATATAGACAATTTTTAAATGACAAGTTTTACATAAGAAATTTTTCTATAAAATATTTTAGATTTAAAATTTTTCTGCAAAAATTGTTTTCTATGAAAAATCGTGTGTAGAAAATTTTATGATTAAAATTCTTTCATAAAAGATTATATCTGTGGCTTGGTGCTAAAAGGGCCAATGTCAAAGAAGGTATTTTTGCGAAAATTTGATTTAAAGTTTTTGTTTCCCATATAAATTCTTAGTCACATTGCCCATAAAACCCTTGTAAGTATATTAAAAGTTAGGATAGAGATTAGCTGTTAGAGCCAAATAAAAGACGATAAAGAAGGGAATCAAATGCAATGATTAACCCAAAAGAGCAAAAAATTGACACTGGCCCTTTTAGCACCAAGCCACAGATATATAAACGTTTTTTCTATGAAAATTTTACACTAAAATGTTTCATATGAACAATTTTACATTGAAAATTTTATATGAACAATTTTACATTGAAAATTTTATATGACAAATTTTACATTGAAAACTTGAAAATAGAAAATTCGCCTATTTTAAAAAATGTTCAACACAAACTTTTACATTGAATATTTTTGCTGGAAAAAATTAAACAATTAAAATTTATAATGAAAAATTTTTTCCATAAAAATTTTACATTGAAAACTTTTTCTATAAACAATTTTACATTAAAAATTTTATATGAAAAAATTTACATAAAAAATTGTACCAATAAAATTTTTCTATAAAAAATTTTGCCAAGAAACTTTTCTATAAAAATTTTACAGACAACATTTTTCCACAAAATCTTTACCTTCAAAATTTTATATTGAAAATTTTTCTATGAAAAATTTTACGTTGAAAATTTTCTATGAAATATTTTATATTGAAAAAAAAATATAATTATAGAAAAAAATTTTACATTGAAACTTTTTATAAAAAAAATTTTACATTAAAAATTTTTTTATTAAAAATTTTATATTGAAAACTTGAATATAAAAAATTTTACATTAAGAATTTTTCTATAAAAAATTTAACATTGAAAAATTTTATATAAAAAAATTTTACATTAAAAATTTTTATATAAAAATTTTTACATCGAAAATATTTCTATGAAAAATTTTATATTGAAAATTTTTACATTAAAAATTTTACTGAGAAATTTTTTTACAAAAATTTAAAAAATAAAATTTTTTACAAAAACTTTATAGTGAAAGTTTTTTTTTAAGAAATTTACACTAAAAAATTATGTATCAAAATGTTAACATCGAAATTTTTATTAAAAAAAATTTAAAATAAAATTTTTTTTGTAAAAAATTATAATAAATAATTTTTTTTCCATAAAAATTTTACATTTTTTCTATAAAAATTTTATACAAAAAATTTTACATTAAAATTTGTACCAATAAATTTTTTCTACAAAAATATTCCACAAAAAGTTTTGATATAAAAAGTAAAACTTTAACATTAAAAAATTTTCTATAGAAAAAGTTTTTATAAAAAGTTTTTCTCAAAAAATTTTATATCAAACATTTTTCTATAAAAATGCTTCCATTGAAACTTTTTATATAAAAAATTTTGCATTGAAAACTTTTATATAAAAAATTTTTATATAAAAAATTTACTCAAAAAGAAAAAAAAATTTACATTGAAAATTTTTCTATAAACAATTTCTTATCAAAAAATTTTTTTTATAAAATATTGTATATCAAAAATATTTCTATAAAAAAATTTACATTGGAAAATTTTATATAAAAAATACTTTTTAAAAACATTTTTCAATAAAAAATTTTTCTTCACAAAATTTTACAGACAATTTTACAGAGAAAATTTGTATATAAAAAATTTATATTGAAAATTTTTTCTTTAAAAAATTGTCCATCAAAAATTTTTCAATAAAAAAAAATTACAGAGAAAATTTTTCTGTACAAAATTTTTTAAAAAAAATTTTAAAAAGAAAATTTTTCTAAAAATTTTAAGGAGAAAATTTTTCTAAAAAAAATTTTAAGGAGATAATTTTTCTAAAACATACATAATTTCATCAAAAATTTTTCTATTAAAAATGTTTCTTTAAAAAATTTTACATCGAAAATTTTTCAATAAAAAATTGTTTATCCAAAATTTTTCTATAAAAAATTGTTTATCCAAAATTTTTTAGTAAAAAATTTTACAGAATAAATTCTCTTTACAAAATTCTACAAAAAAGTAAATTCTATACAAAATTTTACAAAAAAAAGTTCTATAAAAAATTTTAGTGAGAAATTTTTTTTACAAGAACTTTAATTTTTTTTGTGTGAAATATTTTGCGCCTAAAATTTGTGTGTTAAAAAATTAACATCGAAATTTATAAAAAAAAATTCTATTCAAAATTTTACATTCAAAATTTTCTTATAAAAAATTTCACATCAAAAATTATTCTCCAAAAATTTTACATTGAACATTTTTTAATAAAAATTTTTGATATAAAATTTTACATTGAAAGTTTTTCTAAAAATTTTACATCAGAAATTTTTTTATAAAAAATTATTTTACAAATTCGAAAATTTGTTAAGCATAAATTTTACACTTAAGTAAAATTTTACCTTCAATATTTTTCTATGAAATATTTTACACTCAAAATGTATGTGTTAAAAAAGTTAATTTCAAAATTTTTCTTTGAGAAATTTTAGAATGAAAATTTAAATAAACACAATTTTTTAGAAAAGCATTTTGTTAAATCCGGCTGCACATATAAAAAGTTTATAAAATAAAATTTTGTTTATTTTATTATTTTTTAAACAAAACACCCCCCTCCCCATTACAACACTTTATCCTTTAGTCAACAAAAAAGGGGCAACAAATGTGTTTAAATTATCTGTTCATATTAAACTAAACTCAAGTTTATATTTTGCATAGACATAATAATTCGTATTTAATTTGTTTAGCAAATTAAATATGATAATGGGTTTTTGATCTTCTGATGACAAAGGCCTAAACATACTTCGAAACGCTTCGAGAAAATTTTGTCATCATCAATATTTTTTAGTTTTATTCAAAAACTATAATTCTAATAAGTTGGAATCCTAGTGCAATATAGTTATTTAAAGCTTTTTGCGAAATTTTGTTGAGAATCGGTTCACACGTGACGTCAGTTGGTAGGGTATCTTATGGTCGCGTTCAATAGACTTTTATACTTATTTTTCTTTTTACCTATTTTTACTTATGAAATTTTTTTATTCCTCTTCAACACAAAATGATAGATGATTTGATCATTAATTTCGCTAAAGATCATATCCCATTGTTTCCCATTACAGCTAAATTTGTAACTTCATTTTAAAAGTAAAAATTTATTATAAAAAAAAAATTAAAATTTATTTTAAATAATTATGTCATATTTTAGAAAATTATGTTATGCCAACACGATTTTCCACTTTGCCATAATTTTTAGCAACACAAATGATTTCAAAAATAAGATTTAAACAGCGAAAAAACTGTAAGAAAAAAGCGATGGCGTTTTCTAAGATAACTAAATGGAAAAAAAGACACTTTAACTAGTTTTTCAACTCGAAAACTTAACTGTTGACTACCTGTCAAACTAACTTTAGTTTTAAATTTTTGCTCTTTTTTTTTGGAGTTGGGTGTTGATTCAAGTGTAAAAAAATTGCAAAAATTGTTGAAAGCAAAGTAAACTTAACTAGATCTGGGAAAAAAAAACTCCTCTCATCTCATTGTTATTCCGCACAAAGCGGCACAATTTTAACACTTTAAGAAAAAGTCAATCAAAAAAATCCTATGACTTCAAGTTATTTAAGATATTCGTATACGAGTATATAATGTCAGTAGACAAGACTTAAGTCCTAGCAGGTTGATGAACAATTAGTTAAACTCTGCAATAACTTGATTTTTGTTTTTTTTGCTTTAAAGTCTTTAACAATTTAATTACGTTAATAAATCTGTATTTCAACACTAATTTATTCAATCGTGAAGAAGTGGGATTTTCTGCAGGTGATACTTATTTATGCCACATAGCGATGCTAGAAGATACTCGTAATTGTTAAGATGTAGAGTAAGATTTTATAGCTTTGGAGTAAACTAAAAATTTTATAAAGCTCATTTTTATTTTAAGCTTTTGAAATTTCATTTAATTTATAAGCGGTGAAGTAATTCTCGGGGCGGGGTTGTATAGGAGCACTAAATAAATGTGAACCGATTTCGCCCATTTTCATGAAACGAGAAATACTTTTGCGAGAACTTTGTCTTTCTGACTCTTTTTGTTTAGGCGCTATCGTGCTTTTATCTGACGGTAAGACGGAATAACTCCCTTTTTTTGTATTTGTGTGCTTTGGTAAGTTTTTTATATAGGAGCTATGGTCAAATGATGACCGATTATAACAAAATTGAAATGACACACCGACTAGTATTTATATAAAACGATCTTCTGCTAAATCATACCTATTATAGTTTGTCATTTATTAGCACATAAGCAATTGACCTAGGCCAGGTTGTACATACATATAAATAATATACGTATAAAGTTCTACCAAAATAAGATAAGGAAGTCATATTGTACAAGGTGGCGCAAAAATAACCTTCCGATGTTTTTTGCCTGTAATTAAAAAAAAAAATTAAAGACTTTGATTCTTCTTGTGGATTATTTTTATTCGTTTTTTTAATTTTTTTTACATCAAGTCGAGAATATGATGCCATGTAAATGGCCGTTGCCACAGTTAATTGTCATTTTAGCCCTTTTTATGGCATTTTCCATCACTTTGGCCAAAATTTCCGGCGATAGGTCCTCAAATTCTTGACGGATATTGTCTTTAAGAGCTGCAAGAGTCTGAGGCTTGTTGACATAAAATCGCGACTTCAAAAAACACTACAAAAAGAAGTCGACAGCGGTGAAATCAGGCGAATTGCTGGCTAGTGCAAATCGCCAAAACGGGAGATTAGGCACCAAGGAAATGCATCCTTTAGCATATCGGTTGTGGCACGTGCAGTGTGTGCCGTTGCACCATACAGTTGGAACCACATGTTTTCCAATCCCAATTCATCAAGTTGCGGCAAAAAGAATTCGATAATCATTGCTCTGAAGCGCTCACCATTCACAGTAATCGTTTGGCCCGCGACGTCTACAGTGACTTTGAGCAGGTGTAATGACGCTTCGTGGGTTACACGCGGATTTTCAGTGCCCTAGAAGCGTAAATTTTGCTTATTTACGTACCCGCTAAGATGGAAATGGGCCTCATCACTTATGATTATTTTAGATGAAAAAATTATTCAAAAATTTACTTTTTATAGGAAATTTTTCAAAAATTTACATTTTATAGGAAATTTTTCAAAAATTTACTTTTTATAGAATATTTTTCAAAAATTTACTTTTTATAGGAAATTTTTCATAAATTTACTTTTTAGAGGAAATTTTTCAAAAATTTACTTTTTATAGGAATTTAGCTATGAAAAAATATGTCAAAATTTTTTAAAACAAAATTTTTCGTTTTATTTGTTTTGAAAGTGGATTAAGTCCCATACATTTTTAAATTAAAATTAGTATTTTAAAATGTTTGTTTTGAATATAGTATAAGTCCATTCAAACCGCTAATAAATGCATTTCCAAATATTTTTTATAAATATATTTTAATGAAAGAAAAAATTTGATAGGTTCTGATTTATTTTTGAAAATACGCAAAACCCTTTATACCTCAATTTAAAAAAAATGGACTTAATCCAATTTCAAAATAAGGTCTACATTTATAAGCCAAATATCTCTTAAACTGTACAGTACAGTAGGTATTTTTTCGTATTTTTATTTTTCTAAGAAGTTTTCGAAAATGTAAAAATCTTATGGATCGGACTAAATTGGCGAAAGTTAACAAACATGAGGTGGGCAACTTTGCTCCACTGTAGAGCCGACTGTGCTACATGTAGATGCGTCCTTAAATGTTTCTTTAAAGGCCTAACTCTTCTACTCTTGTTCCAAATTTCGTCAAAATGCGTCTTGTAGTTTGGAAACTGCAAAAACCATATTACCTGCATTTACTTTAATAAACCATCAAAGAATTTGATTTCGGAATCAAGAGGAGAAAATTATTTTTTACTAAAACAAAATCTTGTTCTCCTGTGTATTCATCGCATAAAAGTTTCTTCAACTTTCTGCTCAAAGCTTACTTTAAATTCCATTCAAATTAAAAATTGCCACTTTAACATTGTAAACCTTTAGCGCAACCGGATTTAATGTTTGACCATCTTCCACTATTTAATGGCGATACTAAATTTGCAACCAATCTGGGGGACGAGTTGCATTAATTAACACTTTGCTTTGGTGGTAATTTTATGAATATGTTAACCTTGATACTTTTATTTGTGCAACTTGTGGATAAATCAGCAAATTTACTATGTGGCTTACACTGTGCATATTTTTTATTTTATTTTTGTATTAACATGACATTTGAGTTGAAAAAGACATTTTATTCGAAAAGGAGAAAAGGTACATTTTGTTACGCTTGTACCCAAATGTGTGCAACTAAAATATCGTATTGCCGGACTACAATATAATGATTTAGAATTTATTTTATATATATAATATAACACACAAGTCCTTTGTATGAAAATTTGAAGACAGGTACGTTTTGTTCTGCAACTACCCCAATGTGCATAGCACATCTATGTTAGTGTGTTGTATCATATGGTCTTTATTGGCCGACTAAAATACTTTACAATTTATTTCATAAACAAACATTACTTTGGAATTTATCTTAAATTGTCATGTATGGATCCTGGACATCCCACATCTGTTAAAAACCGTTAGCTATATAAATAAAATGAGGTTACTAAATCTTCCCACCAATTTTCTCAAAGTGTATCTATATAGTTTTTGGCGTCCCACTTCTCAATCGGTATGATATTACATTTTTAAATTAAGAAGAAATAAAATTAACACCAAAGCACTACAAAAAAGGGCTCACGCCTAAATAATCAACAATCATAAATAAGTATCTCAGGTAACAGTAAGAAGATGCAATGGGAATGCAAGCAAAAAGTGCGAACGGCGTTAAAATAAAATCAACATTATACAAAAGTGTAAGACACCTAGAGGTGCAAAATAAGATACTCCCCCGGTTTTCTACTGTGAACAAACCATAGTTTGTTTGTCCGTTTATAAGGCAGAAATATACTTTTTAAAATTTCACACCTTTAAGGTAGTGAAATAAGGCTCAGCCCACATAGTTATCCTTTTAGTTTTTTTTGTCTTGCAGACAAACCAAACTACACAGAAAGTGCTAAAATAACATAAACAATACCGAACTCCAACATTGTTTACATGGTACAACGAGCATGTATGTAAGTCAGTAAGTGACTGAGTATGTAGATGTGTTCATATGTCGCCTGATACAAGTAGAGGATATGGATGCCTTAAAAAAATAAAGACTGCAAAAAAATAAACTATAACAACATTATTGTATTTACCGGCATATTCGCTTTTTTTACATTTGGCTTCTTTTGTTTATGGCACAATGTACCATAAAATTATCACCCATGAAAAATTGTGTTAACACCTCATCCTCAACAACAAACACCACAATTTGTGCATTCTTAAGTCGATGTCTTTTTTTGTTTATTTTTTTTTTCTTTGCTTGACATGTCCCTTTTATGTGTTTGCAATGCACTTTTTTAAGTACATCAAGATCACTTAGTATTAAAGGTACGAGTGTTTTCCGAAAATACATAAAAAAATGTTCAATGTACCTTTTTCTCGCCATATTTACAAAGTGATGATGGTTTGTGCGAACATATACAATATATGGTCACCTGAAATGCCTAAAGATATAACCCTCAAAAAAAAAAATTGTGTCAAAAAATTTCTACAAAAATTTTGTCCGAAAATTTTTTTTATAATAAATTTTAATAGAAAAATTTTCGGGACAAAATTTTAATAGAAAAATTTTTGGGACAAAATTTTTATAAAAAATTGTCGAGACAAAATTTTTATAGAAAAATTTTCAAGAAAAAATTTTTATAGAATAATTTTCAAGAAAAAATTTTTATAGAAAAATCTTCAAGAAAAAATTTTTATAGAAAAATTTTCGAGAAAAAATTTTTATAGAAAAATTTTCGAGAAAAAATTTTTTAAGAAAAATTTTCGAGACAAAATCTTTATAGAAAAATTTTTATAGAAAAATTTTCGAGACAAAATTTTAATCGAAAAAAATTTTTTTCATAATATTTTTATAGAAAAATTTTCGAGACAATATTTTTATAGTAATACTTCCTTCAAATTTTATAAAAAAAAATGTTCGTCTCAAAATTTTTTATAGAAAAATTTTCGGCATAAAATTTTTACAGAAAAATTTTCGAGACTAAATTTTTACAGAAAAATTTTCGAGACTAAATTTTTTAGAAAAATTTTCGGGACAAAATTTTTATAGAAAAATTTTTCGCGACAAAATTTTTATGGAAAAATTTTCAGGACAAATTTTTTATTGAAAAATTTTTGGGACAAAATTTTTATAGAAAATTTTTCGGCATACAATTTTTATTGTAAAAATTTTCGGTATTAAATTTTTATAAAAAAATTTTCGGCACAAAATTTTTATAGAAACATTTTCGGCATAAAATTTTTAAAGAAAAATTTACCGCATAACATTTTTAAAGAAAAATTTTCGGCATAAAATTTTTATAGAAAAAATTTTTATAGAAAAGCTTTCGGCAAAAAATTTTTATAGAAAAATTTTCGGCATAACATTTTTATAGAAAAATTTTCGGCATAAAATTTTTATAGAAAATTTTTCGACATAAAATTTTTATGGAAAATTTTTCGGCAAAAAATTTTTATAGAAAATTTTATAGAAAAATTTTCGGGACAAAGTTTTTATAGAAAAATTTTCTGCACAAAATTTTTATAGAAAAATATTCGGCATTAAATTTTTATAGAAACATTTTTGGCATACAATTTTTATAGAAAAATTTTCGGGACAAAAATTTTATAGAAACATTTTCGGGATAAAATTTTTATATAAAAATTTTCGGGATAAAATTTTTATAGAAATATTTTCGGGATAAAATTTTTGTAGAAAAATTTTCGAGACAAAATTTTTAAGAAAATTTTCGGGACAAATTTTTATCGAAAAAATTTCGGAACAAAATTTTTATAGAAAAATTTTCGAGAAAAATTTTTATAGAAAAATTTTCGGGATAAAATTTTTATAGAAAAATTTTCGGGATAAAATTTTTATAGAAAAATTTTCGGGACAAAATTTTTAAGAAAAATTTTCGGGACAAATTTTTATCGAAAAAATTTCGGAACAAAATTTTTATAGAAAAATTTTCGAGAAAAATTTTTTATAGAAAAATTTTTGAGACAAAATTTTTATAGAAAAATTTTCTAGACAAAATTTTTATAGAAAAATTTTCGAGACAAAATTTTTATAGGAAAATTTTCTAGACAAAATTTTTATAGAAAAATTTTCGGGACAAAATTTTTGTAGAAAAATTTTCGGCATAAAATTTTTATAGAAAATTTTTCGAAATAAAATTTTTATAAAAAAAATTTCGCCACAAAATTTTTATAGAAAAATTTTCGGCATAAAATTTTCGGCATAAGATTTTTATATAAAAATTTTCGGCATAAAATTTTTATAGAAAAATTTTCGGCATAAAATTTTTAAAGAAACATTTTCGAGACAAAATTTTTATAGAAAAATTTTCGGCATAAAATCTTTTTAGAAAAATTTTCGGCATAAAATTTGTATATACAAATTTTCGGCATAAAATTTTTATAGAAAAATTTTCGGCATAAAATTTTTATAGAAAAATTTTCGGCATAACATTTTTTTAGAAAAATTTTTGACATAAAATTTTTATAGAAAAATTTTCGGCATAAAATTTTTATAGAAAAATTTTCGGCATAAAATTTTTATAGAAAAATTTTCGGCATAAAATTTTTAAAGAAAAATTTTTATAGAAAAATTTTCGGCATAAAATTTTTTTAGAAAAATTTTTGGCTCAAAATATTTATAGAAACATAGTTTCACAATATGAAGCAATAACCAGGTTAATGCATATTTATATACCCAGTAGGGTACTTTACACCATTAATTCATAAATATTTTTTATTTTCTTTTACAAAAATAAACTTCATTTCATTTTCCTTTCGTACAAAATTGTTATTGCTATATAATGTGTAAATTGTCTCTACTATAAAAAGAGCAACTTGTAATTAAGCCCATATTCTTGGCCTCTTGATATCGTCAGTAAAACTAAACTAATATAACTACGTTGGATACTAAAGACAGACCTACACACATTTTGATCTACCAAAGATACTTAATGCTCGTTATACATTATTTGTGAAACTATCGTAAATTTAAACTCATCACAGTAAGCGCGAAATCTCAAAGTGCTTCATTTATATGTTGACTACTTTACCTTAATGCAATTTGTTCTGTAATTTTGTTGCACAAGATTTTTTGCATTGTTTTTTCTTGTTTTTTATATATATTGTAGTTAAAATTCTGTTTATCAGAGTTAAGCGCCAATTACCCTTAAGGTATTATTTTTCCTTGCGTTTCTCGACCTCCATCTTCTTTGTGTACTCGTATATGTATATAAGTTTGAAGCTTTTATACTATAAAGCTTCAGGTATTTTCAAGGGTCTCGTTGATGTTTTTCGTTATTGTATTTTCTTTATTTTTTCGTGTTAACTCTGGTCCAGTACTCGTATACTGTATGATTAATGATTTCTGCATATTAATTATGTATGCAATGGACAAACAAGCTTTTCTTGTTAAAAAAATTTATATGCATAAAAACTTCGAGCAAAAAAAAAATTAATGATAAAATTGTGTTGTTTTATTTTTATTTTTGGAAACAATGGAACGTTGTGCTTTTCAGGTAGACACACACGGCACCTCCCTTTTATTGCACTTTATTTAAAAAATCGCGATAAGATATTCATTTTCGTTTTACTTTTTTTATTTTAATTTGTGTATAAATAAAATATGTGAGATCCAATTGCATTTATTTATCAATATTGGCTTACTAGTAATTTAGTGAGTTCTGCCTTTCTTTGGTGAAAAAAAAACTTGTATAAAAATCTAAATAATAACCTATTAACAGTTTAAGAAAAATTTAACCCTCCGTCATGCGCATGTATCTGGCCAGATCATTTAAGAATTTAACAGTGATTTAAATAAATTTATAATGCTGTTAGCTGCTTGAGTCTCCAGTTACCCTCTAGAAATATTGTAAGCTATTGTTTTATGAAAAAAATATTAGATTCATTCGTTTACGTTAAAATTTGTACAAATTATTACAAAATATTACAAAATATTACGGAAAGTCGTTCGTTTACCCAAAACTCAGTAAGAGGGGAAATGTAAACAGAGAGATTTTTTGAGAAAAAGTGACAGTTTATTTGCTGAGTATTTGTAAAATGTTACGGGGAAAATATTTGCTTGTAAAAGTTCAGTAACAACAACAACATGAATAAAAAAACGTAAACAAAGGATAAACAGACAGTTACAATTTTGCAGCAATTTTTATTTAGTGAACAATTTGAAGTAAAAGAAATAAAATTAACCAAATTAAAAGCTGTGTTCCAGAACTCCCAATACTGTACAATATTGTACAAGTTTTAATCAGAAATTACAATTAAGTGTTCCTGTACTAAAAAAAAACTGTAATTGAGAACGAATTTGAAAAAATTCTAAAATTTTCTCCTTACAATAATTTACATGTTTTTGCCAGAAAAATTTTTCCTGGCAAACATTTAAAAATTTTCAAAAAAATATTTATGAATAAAAAACAAACAAATATTCTGAAAAATTGTTATAAAAATAAAATACAGAAGAACTGAAATGTTTTTAACTGGTTTAAAAACATTTCTTTGGATATTTTTTCAAGTTAGATCAGTTGTGGACTTAAATTTAGGTGTTTTGTGTTCCCGTACTTCTATGTTAGTTTTGCTATTTGGAAGAGTAACTTCTAAATTACTCTCATTTGCAGGAACTCACCCAGAAAGTAAAGAAACAGATCTAAAGTTAAAAAGTATATAACTTATTAAAAATTAAAAGCTTAGGTAATTTTTTATTTATTTATTGTCTATTGTATTGTTTTTTTGTTATTGTCTGGATTTACTTACTGGATTTTTACAAATTTTCTGTTCGTTTACTTTTCTTGTACAAATGATTTGGTGATAGTAAATTCGTTCATTTACTCAGTAAATACTCAGCTTACTGGACTTTTACTGGAAAGTAAACGAATAGATCTATTATAAAACAAACAACGAAAACAATTTGTGTGGGTTTTTTCATCAACACATCACATACGTAGCGCATGTATCTAGCCAGATATACTTGTAGTGTGTATGAAGAATTATGTATTTTATTTATACTTATACTTTATGTATTAGTATAATTTATATGCCAAATGATGATTATGCCTAAGATATCGAAAATTATTTGGTTATCAAATCAAATTAAGTGTTTGATAGTGACAATTAAGCTGCCAAAGATCTTTCCCATGGTAAGGATGGTCCTTTATGGTATAAAAATGAGCCATAAAAATAACCAAATATTGGAACTGGTATATGGCAACACATGTCGTGCATAAAACATTTGTTATACACAATTTCTGAAACGAGTCGCCATGGATAATCTGTGGTCGAGAACTGGAATGTGGCTAATCTAATTGGAATTGGATGCATTTATCGGTACTCTTTTGGTGGCTGGTTATTCATACAATAATATAATACATATTACTACTAATTTTTGAATTGAAATTAATCGAAATATACTTAAAAACAATAATTTTTGGAAATGAAACAGAAATTTTAATTTTTCTTTTTTTTCTGGGTAGTTGTTTTGGTATATACTAAAAAAAATAGCAAATATTTATCTGCCTGCCTGGCTTACAATATGACAATATAATATTATCAAAAAATATATATATTTTATTTTATATATTTGTCATATTAGTGTATTTAAATACATAGTGTATCTGGCCAGACACATGCGCTACGTATGTGACTATTTAAAAATGTGCATGACGGAGGGTTAAGTAAATATATTGGATGGTTTGATAAGCAAGTCATTTTACCCGATAGAGTTTAAGTCAAGGTTTGAAATAGAAAAAGTAAGGAAGTGCAATAGCTTATACAAAAATTATGAGTACAACAAATAAACAAAAAATTGTCATTATCTTCAGATTTACGAGCATTTTAGTGGCTTTTAATGATTTTTGACAGAACAGTTTGTATGGGAGCTATGGTCAAATTTAGACCGATTTGAATGAAACCTGTTACAGAGATTTTTGTTTTTATAAGCAGAATTTATTTTCAATTTGATAAAAATATGTACCTATATTGAAATTTGAGGAAAAAATCTCAATTACGGATAATGAACTGATTAGAGCCATTGTAAATAATGAACTGATTGTAGACATTTTAAATAGCTTATAAAAAGAAATGTCTGTGCCAAATTTAATCAAATTATCTTTAGAATTTCGACCCGCACTTTGATCACAAAGTACAGATCTGTCTGAAGTACAAAATACAGTCAGATGAACTAACATCGTTACATCGACGGAAGTGATTCTAAGTATAGGGTCAAAATTTCTCAAAAAAATCAAAGTTGCAATTAAGTATTTCGATTTCTTTGAAACTTGGTAAAAGTTTAGTGTTAGGTATGAGTAATTTTTGTGCCAAAGGATTTTGAAAATTTTAAAAATTCTGGAAACCACAGGGCACTAAATTTTGAGATAACTTAATTTTTAAAATTTAATATCTCTGAGACATTTTAATAAATTTTGCTCAAATTCACAGAACTTTTAGATAATTTATGTGTGTTTTAAACTAAAATAAGTCCAAAAATGTATTTTCAAAATTTGACCAAAAAAAAAAGTCAACAAATTTTTTATTTAACTTTTTCACTCATAAGCACCCCTACGATTTTTTTCTAATAATAATTTTATGATTCCTTGTATAATTTTATGGGGTATAATCGGTATAATTTTTATGGGGTTACGATCACTAATAAAACAATTACAAACGGAATCACAAACTTATAATATCCTTTCACCTATTGGTGAAGGGTATAAAAACGGAAAAAATTTTATTGATATCGGTTTACATTTACAAAAGTTGTTTAGCTTTTTCCAAAGTAAAAATATTTCGATTGCAAACAAAATACTTCTTATAATGAATTTCTGGTATTAGAGCGGCTCGCCTTCCATACAAAAAAAATTTTATTCGGGGGATTAAAGATAATGATATAATAATTATATATATATTTTTTTTCACCACGCCTGCAAATATCGCCCTTTTAATATTTTGTTCACTGTGTGGCAATTTTAAGATCATAAAATTTTATATATCAGCATTCGCGGCTCTGTAAGGGTTATATTCCTCTTCGATAGTGTTTTAGTACCGCGTCAATTTACAGTCATAACTTTTGAAAACTAGCTTTGTACTCAATTTGATTAGGACGGATACGAATCGAATTTTAAAAAATTATGACTACTATAAACAACTATAAAATAGAGAAATGTAGCCGTTACAGAGCCGTGAATAGCGATATATATATATATTATCGGACTATAGATGGCGACACAATCAACAAAATACAAAAGCGCGGTATTTGCAGGCGTGATAAAAAAGATTGTTTGAATAATTTTTACATTATCTTTAATCGTATAATTCGAATCTCTCTATAGTACATTGCCTAGTCGGTTTATGAAAAGCTTAATAACTTTTTAATTTTTCGTTTGATTTAAAAAACTAAAACCATGTTTTATTAGGAACTAAATTTTATTGTTATATTTAAATGAACTATTGTGAGCTTTCATATAAGAACAAGCAATAAAAAGATAATAAAATCATAAAAGTTGATAAATTTTGTTTTTTTAGATATTCTTAACAAAAAAAATTTTTGATTTACAAATGTATAAAAAGTGCGACAAAATCTAATACAAACTGGTATAGCTATGGGTCATTGATGAACCTCTTCAAAATCGATTTTTTGTATATAACTCTTAAAATTTTACGTATTTCTGAAATATTTGCACAATTTGTCATATATACAATAAGGCGTACAACCGACGTTGGGTCGTTTCCCGAGTATTTTTTTAGTGCGTCAGAGTGTTTTTAGTTTTTTTTTTTCCTTACCTCAGCTAAAGTTTATAAAAAAATATATTTCAGATATTACTTTTAAATAGAAATTTAATTTTCAGAGTGTACTAAAAGTAGATTTTCCTTACCATGGAAATCAAGCCGGTATAAGGCACGTGAAGTGTTTTATTGGCTAAGCTCTAGATAAGCTCAAACTTCTCATGAACTTAAATTTTTTGACATATAAAATCATCCAAACTCTTTTTTTACAAAAATTTAAATTAGTCCAGGTGTAGTAAAATGTTACAAATCTGGACAAAATAGTAATTTCTAGCTACATCTATTTGTTGTGACATTTACTAAGATTCATGGAATGAATCCCGCAGTTCAATTCAAACCGTTGATTTGTAACCAATTAACACAAATTTGTTACTACAAATAGTTTTTTTTTTCTTGTTTACTATAATAAATTTTCCTTGAAATTACATAATTTGTGATTTATTTTAAATTTATATGCATATGTATCTCATACCAAAAAAAAAAAACCTACGTTTCTAGAGTTTTAAATTAAACCATTTTGTTCTTCATAATGTCACATTAACAATATTTATGGGTCTGGTTTTTATGTTGGTCATTTTGTCTTAATGAGTTCAAATAAAGAAACTCGAATCTTTGAAATCTTATCACTTTGAAAGTAAAATGGAAAATATTAAACATAAATCAATAGTTCTTTTCTTATTTTTCAATTTTCTATAGGTAACAGACAAAGGGATACCAAAATTCCAAACTTTAAAAATTCAAGCTGTGAAATTGCTTCTTTGATATTAGATAGTTGCATATGGTTCTTGGTAGATTTTCAGCTGTATCGGTTTTTTGTACGCTACACCTTTTGAGCACGGGTCGGCGCAAACAGAGGAGAACAAGAAAATAGTAGGCAGAGTTGTCGTTTTTTTATATTTTTAAATAAAATAGCTATTTTTATATTTCAGTGTGTAGTTACGTTTTAAAAAGAAAATTTTTCTACTCATTTTTTTTAAATGTTTTTATCAAAAAATTTTCCATACAAATTTTGTTATCAACAATTTTTCTATAAAAAATTTTTTGATAAAAAAAATTTTGTATGCAAAATTTTCTTACAAAAATTTTTCTAAATTTTTTTTATCAAAAATTTTTCTTTAGAAAATTTTTTTATCAAAATTTTTTCTAAGGAAAATTTTTTATTAAAATTTTTTTTATTAAACTTTTTTTTATCAAAAATTTTTCTATAGAAAAGTTTTTCATCAAAAACTTTTGTATAGAAAATTTTCTTACAAAAAAATTTTTTTTATGTAGAAAATTTTTTTACAAAAATTTTTCTAAAGAAAATTTTATTACAAAAATTTTTCTATAGAAAATTTTTTTATCAAAAATTTTTCTATAGAAGATTTGAAATTTTTTTTTGAGATAAAAATATTTTTATCGAAAGTTTTTGTGGAAAAATTTTTTATAAAATATAATTTGTATTCAACAATTTTCCAAAGAAAAATATTTTTATTAAAAATTTTTCTCAAAAAAAAGTTTGGATCGAAAATATCTAGAAAATATAAAAATCTAAAATTGTTTAATATTTGAATTTTATCTGTTTTGAAAAATATTCCCAATATTTGCAAAAATATTCCAAATGTTTACAAAAATAATAATGTCGTGTATCTTTTTTGATGTATAGGTCGAAGAAGAAGAAACTTTTGGAACCTTTGCCTCTATGAGGGTAAAACGAGTAAAAAGGGGAAAAAATCGAAAACGCTATATCTCCTAAAGTAATAGGTATATAAACGAAATTAAAATTATTTTTTAAACAGCTATGAAAATAAGCGGACAGGTGTTTGGTACTTTTTTGAAACTCTGATATTTTAAACTAAAGAATATAGAAGGAAACTTTGTACTGCAATCAATAGATGTGAAAGAAACATTAAACACGTATTTGGTACTTTTTTGATTTTGGGGCCAAAATGGGTAACAAAGGGATAAAATTATAACTTAACATCTCAAAAAGTAATATGAATAGGAACATTATGTTAACTGCGTTTTAATAAAATTTACCGAATTCAATTGGTAGCAAACAAGTACCAAATATGCATATGGAACTTTTTGAAATTAGGGGATAAAAAGGGTAAAAAATTAGTAATGTTATACCTTTTAAACAAATTAATGTTTGTCTGTATGTATGTTCTTTATAGAATAGTAAACTGTGAATTTGATGATGTTATGCTCTTTAGCGAAGATGTTGCGGATAAGCCGGCGAATGTTTTTAAGTTGATAAGACTAATTTCAATTTGATAAGACTAATTCAATTTAATCGTAAGCTGTACACTTAATCATGCTACAATCTTTAGCAAAGTTGTTGCGCATGAGCCGAAGAAGGTTTCTTAGTTGGTATGAAGAAATTTCGACAGGTGGCGCCACTGAAATTTACTCGAAGTCAGTTTAATCGTAAGCTGTACATTTAATCATGCTATAATTCTCAGCAAAGTTTGAGGCGGATAAGCCGAGGAATGTTTATGAATTGGAATGAGCAAGTCCGACAGGTGGCGCCGGAGAAAATTACTCAAAGTAAATTAAATCGTAAACTGTGCATTTGATCATGTTATAATCATAAGCAAAGTTGTTATGCATAAGCAGACGAAGGTTTCTTAGTTGGTATGAACAACTTAAGGTGGCGCCACTGAAAACTACTCAAAATGAATTAAATCGTAAACTGTACATTTGATCAGACTATAATCTTTAGCAAAGTTGTTGCGCATGAGTCGACGGAGGTTTCTGTTGATATGACCAATTTCCAAAACTATTAAAATGAGTTAAACTGTAAACTATGCAAACTATGTGTTGTTAGGACAAAATAAATAAAATAATTCAAAATTAACTGAATATTTGTACAATATCTTTCCTCTAAATTTATTTTAGTACTTAAAAAACTTTAAAATTTGCCTCAAAATGCTTATCATAAAGCTCCGATCAAGGCTCGGTCAACCAGGTACTCTTTATATTATATATTTTGCTTATATATTACAAAACTTCCATTTTTTATTCACAATTAGTTCATATTTGACCTTGGTGATGTTTTTCTTTCTAATTTGGACAAATACTCATGGGATGACCCCTACAAATCAAAGCTTTGTGTTGGATAGAGGAGAAGTGTTTGTGAACATTTAATTTGAAGATTCCTTCATTGCGCATTCAAGGGAAGACATCTGGCTGAAGTTTATTTTGTGATGTTGGGTGTTACTAATTCGATCTTAACCGATTTTATTTCTTTCTTGTTTTAAACTTTGTGTGAGTTTTTCGTAGACATTAAGGTAAGTCGAATAGTATTTGTTGTTTGGCACCTCACTGTGATCTCTGGCAATAAAAACGTAAATTTTACTTTTTTTTTTAAACATTTTTCCTCTTAAGTTGTTTATCTTATATTTCGTTTCTAGCTAAAATGCAAGAATCTATTCTGGAAATAGAGTTGAAATACAAAGGACTGAGAAAAGCAGAGAAAAATAAGTAAAACTCTTAATTTAAAATAACAACATCATGAAATGAATTTTTACTTTTTTTTCACACTTTATTGTTTGCTAAAATGAAATGTATTACGATGTAAATATGTATATGGATTCTGTGTATTGTATAGCGATATAAATTGATACAAAGTTTACAATGTATAATACTCCTTAACAATCTAACGAGGGTTGTTTATAAATTTCTCTTCAATAAAGAAGTTTAATTAAAAACTTTTGAGATTAAACTCGTTATATGCTAAACCATTTCATATATAAACTCAATTCAAACGTATTTGCTATAAGATTGCCTTTACACATACACAACACAATAAATACACTTGCAACAAAGATATTGTTGCATATGTTAAAGTAAATATTAAATAAAAAAAACTTCTTCACGCCAATGAATAGAAATTGTTCTACATAAGAGAAGTTACTTGTTAATGTTAACATACTCGTACACATGATGTGTATTTAATTGTGTGTAAATACAATATTCCAGAACCAAAACTGAACAATGATTGGAATTGCTACCGAAAACTATTTATTTATATTCGAGTGTAGCCAGATGAATATTGTTTGTTTTTAATGAAATATGTATTTATATTTGTATGTATGTATGTCTTGTTCTTTGTATATTCTTAATTTTTCTGTTTTTTTTTTATAAAATATGCAATTAAAAGATAAATGCTATTTTAAATTAAAAACATATTATTTTTAGAACATAAACATTTTTTTGGTGAATTTATTTGCAATAGGTATTATCATGTGTATTCTGTAAGATTTAGTACTTTATTAAATTTTATTTAATTGCATAAAAAATTTTTTAATAGTTTAACATTTTTGTAGATTTCTTTTAAAATCGATTTTAATTAAGAAGTGTTTCGAATAAAATTTGTAGTTGCATTACTTTAACCCATATGTCTATACCAAGGTACCCCAGTACCTTTAGCACTTTCATCTTAACTTTTTTAATAAAACTTCAAACTTCTTGAGAACTCCTAACAATTGAAGTAGTTTAAATTATTATTAATTTTAAGCTAAAAGATTATATTGTATGGGAGTTGTGGTCCAATTTATTTCTTACACCCGTTACAGTACGGGTACCTTCATACATTATATGTAAAAAAACTATAATAAAAAGTAAAATTTTATTAAAAGATAACTAAAGCAAAATAAGACAAAGTAATTACAAATATCTTATATTTGAATATTTATGTAGAAACAAGATTTACATGAAGACTTTATTTTGAAAGTGGAATAAGTCCAGATTCCAAAAAAATAAGTTAATAATGGGGAAAGGTTTTGCAATTGTGGATCTTACTAAGCGAAAAATAATTAATTTTAAATTTACAATACAAAGCAAGTTTTTTATTTTTAATGTCCAGTTAATTTTTGGGTTGTCAAGCTTTTTTTTCTTTATGTCCAGCCTTTTCAGGATTTGTGTCTGGCAACGCTATCTGTGATCCTTCACGAGTAATACAGCAGAATGCGTTGCCGACTCTTGATGAGTCGAATCTAAGGATTATTCCGTTCGACAAAATAATAGCTTTTGTTATCAAGATTTTGAAATAACACTTTTAAATATTTTCAATAATTTTCTACTAATGAATTATATTTTTTATTTCCATATTTTTACCCTTCACCACCATAGCTGGAAAAAGTATTATAAGTTTGTGCTGATGTATGTAAAGCATAGAAATATTTGTCTTAGACCCATCTTTTAGTATACCAATAGGCTACGAATTACTTTCTGAGTCGATTTAGCAATGTCCGTCCGTCCGTCTGTCTGGCTGGCTGGACCCCCATGTAAACCTTGTAATCAAACTACAGGTCGCAATTGTTCAGATAATTTGATGAAATTTGGCACAGATCATTTTTTTTTTTTGATAATGGGACCATGGCTATTGAAATTCGTCAAAAATATGCAATAGGTCCCACTTTGAGGAATTGATATTTTGGCCACAAAAATCAATATTTTTTCATGAAATTTTAGAAAGGTACTGCTTATGTAAACTTAAATTACTATACCAAATTTCGCTGAAATCGGTCCACATTTGTTCATAGCTCCCATACAAACTCTTTTCTCAAACTAAATGAGACAAAATTCACTAAAACGCTCCTAAATCCGAAGACAATGAGAATCTTAAGTTTTCTTTCTGCATACATAATTTTTGTAATAACTGTAATCAATTTGCAAAATTTCGGGATAATCGATCCACTTTTGACCCTAGCTCTCATATAAGTCCAAATGACGGAAACAGCTTAAATGTATAAGTTTTGAGAATATGTTTGTATGATGGCAAAATTTAGCAAATATTTGTCTTTATACAGGAAAAAGAACACCTTTGACATTAGTGGTGAAGGGTGTCGTATGGTCGGGCTTGACTGACTGTATCACTTTCTTACTTGTTTTTTTTTTTTTTTGTTTTAATCTTTAAATAAAAACGTTTCGTCAAAGCAATATTTTTTTTTTAATATATCTATATTTGCTGCCACTTCATCGATTATTTAATTTTAATAAAATTTTTAAAAAAGAATGATATATATGTTCAATATTAAATCAATACCTTCCCATAAATTATTGGAAAGGCTAGACAATTTGTTTTTTTAACATTACCCTAATTATAATAGGGCCATGAACTGTATACATCCGACGCCAAGGGGCCAATACAAAATTGAAATTAATCATTTTCGTTACTCAAAAATCGAAATGAAATGCTTGTAAATACATTTAGTTACTGATTAAAAATTAAACATTAAAATTGCTATTTCAAATTATAGGTTTCACTAAAAAGCTTCTTTTGAAAAATAACCATACTTATAACATTTTAACTGAAGCCCAACCAAAAAACTGTCATAATACAATATTTTAAACCCATAATTAAAATTCATTTTATAATTTTAAATGGAAAAAAAGATCAAAGACATGAAAAGCTGGGCAGACTGAAAGGCATAATTTTTGCCATTAACAAAAGAAACACTTTGAAATATAAAAATCGAAAAAAAATTAAAGACTTCCAGCCTGTATGTCTGTCCGTCCGTCTGCATAAATATGTACAACCAACTCAGAAATTCATACAATAAAACCACAAACATTTTGTATTGCGTGATGTACACGATTCCAAGTAATTAATGGCTTATGATTAACTGAAGAAAAAACAAATCAGAATTGTTATTAATAATAAACAATTTCCATTTCATTTTCAATTCTTAAAAGAAACTGTTTACTCTTTAATGTTGTTATTAGTTATTAACAGGGCGAGTTTTTCGGACATTTTGCTTATAAGTAGGTAAATGAGCATTTGCATTTATGATATGCCTAAATAAGCATATCTTAAAAATTATAAAAAAAATATTTATATTATTTGCTAAAAAATTTAAATTTTAAAGATCATAATTAGAAAATCTATAAATTTTTTTCTCACATTTTTGTTTGTGCCAAAAAAACTTGCCCTAGTTATTAAGTTTAAATATTTGTTGAAGACAAGAAATATTTATGTTAATGTTCATTAAAAACAATCGGATACTTGAGTACAATGAATTCCAAAGAAAGACAATAATTAAAACAATATATAATTGGATCTATGGATTTAATAGCAAAAGATTTAATAATTTAATATTTTTGTGCTACTGTTTTCTATTTTGATGAAACAATTACAAATAAATATTTCATGCTATAAAGTTTTAATTAGCCACATTAAGATGTTTAATTAAAACTATAAAACTAGGAAATTTTTGAAAATTTTCCTATAAAAATAGGAAATTTTTGAAAAATTTCCTAAAAAATTAGGAAATTTTTGAAAAATTTCCTATAAAAATAGGAAATTTTTATAAAAATTTCCTATAAAAATAGGAAATTTTTGAAAAATCTCCTATAAAAATAGGAAATTTTTGAAAAATTTCCTATAAAAATAGGAAATTTTTGAAAAATTTCCTATAAAAATAGGAAATTTTTGAAAAATTTCCTATAAAAATAGGAAATTTTTGAAAAACTTCCTATAAAAATAGGAAATTTTTGAAAAATTTCCTATAAAAATAGGAAATTTTTGACAAATTTCCTATAAAAATAGGAAATTTTTGAAAAATTTCCTATAAAAATAGGAAATTTTTGAAAAATTTCCTATAAAAATAGGAAATTTTTGAAAATTTTCCTATAAAAATAGGAAATTTTTGAAAAATTTCCTATAAAAATAGGAAATTTTTGAAAAATTTCCTATAAAAATAGGAAATTTTTGAAAAATTTCCTATAAAAATAGGAAATTTTTGAAAAATATCCTATAAAAATAGGAAATTTTTGAAAAATTTCCTATAAAAATAGGAAATTTTTGAAAAATTTCCTATAAAAATAGGAAATTTTTGAAAAATTTCCTATAAAAATAGGAAATTTTTGAAAAATTTCCTATAAAAATAGGAAATTTTTAAAAAATTTCGTATAAAAATAGGAAATTTTTGAAAAATTTCCTATAAAAATAGGAAATTTTTGAAAAATTTCCTATAAAAATAGGAAATTTTTGAAAAATTTCCTATAAAAATAGGAAATTTTTGAAAAATTTCCTATAAAAATAGGAAATTTTTGAAAAATTTCCTATAAAAATAGGAAATTTTTGAAAAATTTTCTATAAAAATAGGAAATTTTTGAAAAATTTCCTATAAAAATAGGAAATTTTTGAAAAATTTCCTATAAATATAGGAAATTTTTGAAAAATTTCCTATAAAAGTAGGTAATTTTTGAAAAATTTCCTACAAAAATAGGAAATTTTTGAAAAATTTCCTACAAAAATAGGAAATTTTTGAAAAATTTCCTACAAAAATAGGAAATTTTTGAAAAATTTCCTATAAAAATAGGAAATTTTTGAAAAATTTCCTATAAAAATAGGAAATTTTTGAAAAATTTCCTATAAAAATAGGAAATTTTTGAAAAATTTCCTATAAAAATAGGAAATTTTTGAAAAATTTCCTATAAAAATAGGAAATTTTTGAAAAATTTCCTATAAAAATAGGAAATTTTTGAAAAATTTCCTATTAAAATAGGAAATTTTTGAAAAATTTCCTATAAAAATAGGAAATTTTTGAAAAATTTCCTATAAAAATAGGAAATTTTTGAAAAATTTCCTATAAAAACAGGAAATTTTTGAAAAATTTCCTATAAAAATAGGAAATTTTTGAAAAATTTCCTATAAAAATAGGAAATTTTTGAAAAATTTCCTATAAAAATAGGAAATTTGTGAAAAATTTCCTATAAAAGTAGGAAATTTTTGAAAAATTTCCTATAAAAATAGGAAATTTTTGAAAAATTTCCTATAAAAATAGGAAATATTTGAAAAATTTCCTATAAAAATAGGAAATTTTTGAAAAATTTCCTATAAAAATAGGAAATATTTGAAAAATTTCCTATAAAAATAGGAAATTTTTGAAAAATTTCCTATAAAAATAGGAAATTTTAGAAAAATTTCCTATAAAAAAAGGAAATTTTTGAAAAATTTCCTATAAAAAAATGGAAATTTTTGAAAAATTTCCTATAAAAAAAGGAAATTTTTGAAAAATTTCCTATAAAAATAGAAAATTTTTCAGATTTTACCAATTTAAGACTTTACAAAAAAAATGTTTTGCGATAATGATTTCACTTACTAACAATAAAAGTATTTTCTGTGATATAACCAATTTATGATCATTTCGTTTATTTTAGTTTTTTTTCTGTTGTATGTTCATTTTAGGATTTATTTGTAATTCCTATTTTTATTTGTGTAAAATCCGTAAGCCTTTAAATATTTGATCGTAATACTTTTAGATAACTTAATAAAAATGTAACAAAAAAATCATTTAAAATTAATCCGCATATAAAAAAAATAATATTTAAAAATAAAAACTTTTCATATTTTTATCATTATTTAAAAGGATAATACCTGAATATATTGCATCATAAAACGTTGGACTGCTTAAATCTTAATTAAAAAACATAACGAGTAACTGGGTTCTGATGATAATTTGCGTAAAAATATATAAAAGAAAAAAATAAAAAAACGTCATAGCTAAAAATATGGTATCGGCATCCGTTGCAAGAAGAACAAGGCACGAGTAACAAAACAGTTACGACATTTTGTCAACAAGTAACAAAAACATATAAAAAATATACATGACAATATTTTACGATTTCTCATAAAAATATGGTTAAATCTCACTTTTTTCTCGTTAAATATATAAATACCCCCCGAATCATGACAGGAGCAGCAGCGGCAGCAACAGCATCTGCCATCAATAGGAGTGAGCAACACAATACTCGTCATGTGCTTAAAGTCAAGTCAAGTAGCTTCTAAAAACCATAAAAATGAACAAAATACTGAACACAAGTACTTGGTAATATTTTTGGAAAAAAAAGAGGAAAAGCTGGTGAAGGTATATATTCACCCAAATCTTGCCCCCTTTTTCATTGTCTATGCATGTCAAATCAGAAAAAAAATAAAATGTTAAAATAAATATAAAACAATACAATATGTATGTGTGTTAGTAAGTACGACTTACTGTAAGTAGATTTTTTCATTCCTTTGCAGCAACAAAATGAGTAGAAAATCCAAAATTCAGCAGAAAAAGAAAAATATTTTAATAAAAGTGAAAATGAAAATGAAAAAGGTGCAATATATTTAGTACAAGCATGACAAAAAATTCGAAAATAAAAATGTAAAAAGAAAATCATATATTGTCATAAAAAGTTAAATAAAACGATGATAAATAATGAAGAGTGTCATAAAATTTAAGAAACAAGAAATTGAGAATATGAATTTTTGAGTTAATGCAACGACTATATGGTACTCTACGTTTTATATAAAATTTTTGTAATGGATGGAAATATTACATTAGAAATGTTGGATGGACACTCACTCTTAAGTATACCAACTGACTCAGACATTTTTCTATGGAGTCATATCAGAAACCATACCACCTCTAATTTTGGTGAAATTTTGTGTATATCGGGTTATCCATTTTAATATATTTTAAATATTTTTCTTCATGATATTTCTTTTTTAGTATAAAGTTTGAACGTTGACATAATGTGTGAAATACTACATCATTTAAAAGACCACCACGCGGACTGTTGCAAGCATTGATTCTTTTGGGATAATTTTCGACCACTTTTTGACATATATTGGTCGGTATTTTAGCCATAACTTAACGACTGTTAGTTTTAAAGTGCTCAAGAGTTAAAGGTTTATCTGCATAAACACGGTCTTTCGCGTAGCCCCACAAAAAAAGTCGAATGTTGTCAAATCGCATGATCTTGATTGATATCGCTACGACGATAAATTATGCGGCCAGGAAATGTCTCTTGCAATAAAGCCATATTCGTTCGAGTTGTATATAATGTGGCTCCGTCCTGTTACTACCACATATTCTCAAAGTCGTAATCATCAATAGCAGGCAAAAAAGATCGGTTATCATATGACTATTCCTGAGAACGACTAGGAATCGACACATGCGGGTCTTTACAATACTTTCACTTTGTAACCGCTACAGTCTCTTCAAATTTCTTCACAATTTTGCCAATTGCTTGCGTAGTTGGACGATTATGTAAACCAAACAATCACAATCTTTTGGCTCATACAATTTTTAGAGTTCTCCAGAATCTTTAGTTCACAAACAATCACAATCTTTTGGCTCATACAATTTTTAGAGTTCTCCAGAATCTTTAGTTCTGATTTGGTTCAAATTTACTGGCGCACAGTGGTTTGAAACAAAAAAAGTGGTAATAAATCTGTATCTTCTAAACTGTAGATCCGACTGCATCAAAATACATGAGAGAATTGTTAATGAGGACCCAAGCTTTTGGACCTGTGTTTACACAGGGTGAATCATTGGGCATCAAATTAGACCACCTCAAAGGTAAAAAAGTTTTGGTCCTTGTAGCTCTTTTAATTATTCTCCAATATAGTTGATTTTTTTACAAGTTTGAAATGGGCTTGAAGAAACGAAGAAAAAACATGCTTACTTTACTATAATTACAGTTATTGGTTTTAGGCAGGAGTAGGCAGCCCATACCACTAGAAGCCGACGAATTTTATGTATTTTTCGTAAATACCACGATCATTAATAAAACTCGTGAAAATGAGTATTAAAATCATTCAGTTGCAATTTGGATGTTACAGAGTTGGTTGGTGCCGCTTTGTTAAAGAAAATACAAAAACATAATAGGCAAGAACCTAATCAAAATCCAATTTAGAGCAACAAAATACATAATTCGAGGGAACAAATAAATATAATCTCGAACATTGTTGCCACGACACCATTATTTTTGTAAACATTGGAAATATTTTTCAAAACAGAAATAAATTCTAATATTAAAAAATTTTAGATTTTTATATTTTTTAGATGTTTTCGATCCAAACATTTTTTAATAGAAAAAATATTAATAAAAATATTTTTCTTTGGAAAATTGTTCGATAAAAATATTTTTCTGTAAAAATTTTCGATAAAAATATTTTTATGAAAAAAATTTTGATTAAAAAATTTTCTATAGAAAAAAATTTTTAAAAAAAAAATTTCCATAGAAAAATTTTTGATTTTTGTAAACATTGGGAATATTTTTGTAAATATTGGGAATATTTTTCAAATCAGAAATAAATTCTAATATTAAACAATTTTAGATTTTTATATTTTTTTTTAGTTGTTTTCGATCCAAACATTTCTTTATACAAAAATATTTAATTAAAATATTTTTCTTGGAAAATTTTCGATAAAAATATTTTTCTGTAAAAATTTTCAATAAAAATATTTTTTATATAAAAAAATTTTCAAATCTTCTATGAAATAATTTTTGATTAAAAAATATTTTATAGAAGAATTTTTGATAAAAAAATTATCTACAGAAATTTTTTTGTTAAAAAAGTTTTCTATTGAAAAATTTTTAATAAAGAAATATTTTAAAAAAATTTCCATGGAAAAATTTTTGATAAATAATTTTTCTATAGAAAATTTTTGATAAAAATATTTAAAGAAAATGGAGTATAAAACTGTTTCTTTTTAAAACGTTAGAACTACACATTTAGAAAAAAATACGTATTTTAGCTGAAAGAATGAAAAACGGCAACTCTGTCGACTATTATTTTGTTCTGTTTGCGGCGACCCATGGTTTTAAGTAATTCCATTTCAAAAACATAAAAAATCATTTTCTCGACGACTTTTTTAAGTTTTTAACCCATTGTGCATTCGATATTAAGCCCATAATTTTTTTTAAAATACTGACATACAGTCAATAGTTTAGGCAATAAAACAGTGACAACCGTTTTTAAATTTCTTGAACCGTTTATTAATGTGAAATTTCCCAAATCAAACATTTTTCGCTAATCGAAAACAGTTTATTTATAAACTTCACCACCATAGGTGGAAAGGGTATTCTAAGTTTGTGCTGCTGTATGTAACGCATATAAATATTTGTCTAAGACCCACCTTTTAGTATACCAATAGGCTTAGAATCACTTCCGGAGTCGATTTAGAGATGTCAGTCCGTCCGTCTGGAAGGCTGGTTGGCTGGACCCCCATGTAAACAATGTAATCAAAGTACAGGTCGCAATTCTAAAGATAATTTGATGAAATTTGGCACAGATAATTTTTTTGATAGTGGGACTATGGCTATTGAAATTCGTCAAAATCTTTTTTTTATTTATGGTACCTCCCATAGGTCCCACTTCCCGGAATTGATATTTTGGCCACAAAAGTCAATATTTTTTCATGGAATTTAAAATATGTACTGCTTATGTAAGCTTAAATTATTGTACCAAATTTCGCTGAAATCGGTCCTCATTTGACCATGGCTCCCATACAAACTCTTCTTCCTTAAAAACGCACTAAATGAGACAAAAATCTGTAAAACGCTCGTAAATCTGAAGATAATGAGAATTGTGAGTTTATTTTTGCAATACATAATTTTTGTAAAAACTGTAATGAATTTGCCAAATTTCTAGATAATCGGTCCACATTTGACCCTAGCTCTCATATAAGTCCAAATGACGGAAATAGCTTAAATATATAAGTTTTGAGAAAATGTTTGTATAAAGTGTGTGACTGTGTTTTGCTATCGTTCTGTTTCTTTAACCAAACTTGAGTGTTTTAAATATCAGAACAAGTCTATAAACGTTTTAAAACTATTAACAAACATTTCATATTAATCAATTACATGAAATATAACTCAAAGTGATCGTTTCTCTTAAAAAATTTGCATATAAAAAATTTATAAAATTCATTTGACTTTATTTATTAAACAAAAACTTCTTTTTTTGTGATATCTACTAAAAACATCACTCGTGAAAACAGCTGATAAAATAAATACAATTTTTATTAGCAATATAAAAGATTCAACCCTGCTGGTTTGGGTCTTTGATAACCGATTTAAACAACGCCATCTATTTGTCGAATTAAAAACATATCCCACTAAACATTTTAATAGAAATAAACTAAAAAAAAAAAAAATCATGGCTTGCTTAAATTCTAATTGCAACTCCTCTGGTAATGATCGTATGATCACTTGCTGGCTGTGCTTAGGAAGTTACCACCTAAAATGTACGTGTCTTAAGGCTCGTGATGCGGATGCGCTTTCCGATCCTGAAAAGTCTCTTCATTGGACGTGCACTCGTTGCAAGCAAATAAATTTGGAGTTTTATAAATTCTTCAAAAACTATAAAGATGAATTTGATCAACTTAATAATGAATTTTTATCTGTTCAAGCTAAACTGTTAAAGTTCGGGGAATTATTTACAAAATTTCCGAACTTGGATAATTTTATTGATGTGCAAGAAATTTCATCACCAAAAAGAAAAAAAATGGCGAATAAATCTCCTGTGATCCCAGCAATTAAATTTTCATCGATCCCGACTGGTGTTAATACCTTTGATAGTTACGTCTCTGCACCGTCCTCGTCTATAAATTCTTTGTCTCCACTAGATATTAATGCTCCATCCTTTTTGAGTAATAATGGAAGTTCAAATACATTTTCGCAGCCATTTTCTCAAAATAACAATACCGCAAATGATCCCACCGCAAATCCTCTAGTAGTTCACAATCCACTACGTGCTGTTGCTCCTGTAAAAACCGTTTTTGTTTCTCGTTTGGCAAGTGATACTTCTTCCGATGATGTAAAATACTATATAAAATCTAAATTTGGTCAAAATGCAGATGTTAACATATATAAATTTCAATTTTCGCAGCCACGATCTATCTCTTCGTTTAAAATTACAGTTCCAGAAGATATCTTTCAACTTGTTATTGATGCTAACTTTTGGCCTAAAAACACTTTAGTTCGTGAATATGTATACAAGGAACGATTACGTACAAAAAATGTTGGCGTTCTACCCCAGCGTGAACAGAATACTTCAAAAAACTAATTAATACCTCCGTTGACTCGATTTCCATTTTTTATCAAAATGTTCGTGGTTTACGTACAAAGCTATCTAAATTATATTCCGAAAGTTTTAATCATGATTATCATATTATTGCATTTACTGAAACTTGGCTTAACGATACATATCTTAATACAGAAATCCTTTGCAGCAACTATAACATTTTTCGTCATGATCGAGTTACTTATGGTGGAGGAGTGTTAATAGCTGTTTCTAGTAGTTTACCATCTGAACACCTAAATCTTGACTCTTTTGCTAGCATTGAATTCGTAGCTGTATTAATAAAACTGAAGAACAAAAGAATGATAGTAACGTGTTCATATATTCCTCCATCTTCTCCGTACTCGTTATATATGCAGCATGCCGAAGCGATCAGATATGTTTCTAGATTAATTAAGGACAATGATTTTCTTATTATAACTGGTGATTTTAATATGCCTTCGATAACTTGGAACTATGTGCCTGAAGAAAAATATTACGTTCAAACCAAATTACTTGAAAACTATTGCGACTTTTTCAACATTTTATATGATAATAGTCTTTTCCAAATAAATGGTATACTTAATGACTACTCAAAAATTCTGGATCTCATTTTTGTAAATGCTAGAGATGATTGCTTTATAAAACGTTCTTCTCCTCTTACTCTTCCTGAAGACCGATACCATCCCAGTCTGGAGTTGTTAATATCGATACCAACCGATCAACTTTTGACGATAACTACCACGGCAGAAAAAAAGTATTTATTTAAGAAAACCAACTATAATCTGTTCAACCAGTTTATTGAAAATACAAATTGGAGAAATTTATTTACATCAAATACTCCTCTTCGTCAAGTATTTGAAGTTTTTTACAATAAAATATATTCATTTATGGATTTGTGTGTTCCACGAAAAATATGTAAACCTCTATCTGGGCCTCCTTGGAACACAAGGCAATTAGCTCAAGTAAAAAATAAAAAGATGAAATCATACAAAAAATTTAAACAATCAAGATCATCTATTGATTATCTTAGATACTCTACACTGAGATCATTCTACACTAGACTAAATAGCATATGTTACAAGCGTTACTTAAGTAAAATTAGAAATAATTTGAAGGATAACCCTAAATCTTTTTATAAATTTATTAACTCAAAGAAAAAATCTACTGGCTATCCTGCTTCCATGAAATTTCAACAAACTGAATCCAGTGATAATACAATTGTATCTAATCTGTTTGCTGATTTTTTTGCTACGACGTATTCTGATGTATTTTATGATTCATCTGTTGATTATCCATATTTATTGACGGAAAATCAAAATATATCAATACCTTACTTGGATGTTTCCACTGTTTCAAATGGATTGAAAAAGCTTAAGTTTTCCTTTACCTCTGGACCCGACAAAATTCCCAGCAGTATTTTGGTTAAATGTTCTAGTGCCTTATCTATCCCATTAACACATTTGTTTAATATATCAATTAAAAATGGATATTTACCACAAATTTGGAAGAAATCTTTTATCGTCCCTTTATTTAAATCTGGCAATAAAGCAGGAATAGAGAATTATCGTGGTATTGCAAAACTTAGTGCAATACCCAAACTTTTTGAAAAATTGATAACAGATAATTTAACTTATCAAGTATCAAATTTAATATCTCCGTATCAACATGGATTTCAAAAAGGCTGTTCTACAGTTACCAATCTTACACAATTCACTTGTGCTGTATATCGTGGCTTTTCACAGAGAAAACAAACTGATGTTATTTATACTGACTTCAGCAAAGCATTTGACAAAGTAAACCATAGACTTCTTATTAAAAAACTACGATTGATGGGATTTTCAAGCCTTTCAACAAACTGGATTTATTCGTACCTAACAGGCAGGACGCAAAATGTCATTTTTAGAAGCTGTATATCAAAAAACATAAAAGTATCATCTGGAGTACCACAAGGCAGCCATCTTGGACCGTTGCTGTTTTCACTTTTTATTAATGATTTGCCAAGAGTTATAAAGTTTTCAAAAATCTTATTGTATGCTGATGACGTTAAGTTATTCTTAAGCTACAATCAGCTAACAAACCATGTATTTCTTCAAAAAGATTTGGATTCATTTTATGATTGGTGCACCATTAACTTTATGGAAGTTAATTTAAAAAAATGTAAAGTTATGCGCTTTGTAAGAAGTAAGCCTATAACTGTTGATTACTCCTTAGGAGTTCATAAACTAGATTTGGTTGAAAGTTTCCTGGATTTGGGTATATTATATGACCCTAAATTAAGCTTTTCATTACATGTTACTGCGATTATAAATAAAGCTAGAGGTATGCTTGGATACATAAAACGATGGACAAAAGAATTTAATGATCCGTACATCGCAAAGATTTTATACATGTCTCTTGTGCGACCAATTCTTGAGTATGGCTCTACAATTTGGGATCCAATTTATCAAACTCAATCAAATGCTATTGAATCGGTACAAAAACAATTTCTTTTATTTTGTCTCCGAGGTCTACGTTTTAACCCTGTTACTTTACCACCATATTCTGCTCGCCTAGCTCTTATTAAGCTGCCAACACTAAAAAGTCGTAGAGTTATGCTGAATGTATTATTTATTTTTAATGTTATTAATGGTATCACGTGCTCGGGGTTTCTAATAAATGAAGTTCTTTTCAATGTTCCACAACGCCCTACAAGAAATTTTCTACCATTGTCTTTGAGATTTCTTAGACCAAATTATGCTGATGCTGACCCACTTAGAAGGATGTGCAATACTTTTAATCAACTCTATCAATTCATTGACTTTTCACAACATCCTAACCTTATTAAAAGAAACATAATAATGTATTTAAATTCATAAGTTTTTATGTTTGTATTTAAATTAAATTTTATGTATTTTATATATTTTGAAATTTGTTATATTTAAATTTAAGTTCTTTAAAATGTCTGTAAGGAAAATCATCCATAGACAATAAATAAATAAATAAATAAATAAATAAAAAAGCAAAATTTAGCAAATATTTGTCTTTATACAGGAAAAATAGCATCTTTGACCTTAGTGGTGAAGGGTATCGTATAGTCGGGCTTGACCGACTATAGCACTTTCTTACTTGTTTTTTAACGGGTTTTATATCGTATGCACAATGGGTCAAAAGCGAAAAAAAAATCCAAGAAAAAAATGGTGAATCGGGAAATAATAGATTTTTTTTTGTCAAAAAATCATTCTTTTCATGAATCGTTGCAAATCTTTAATATTTTGTTTACTTTAAAATTTAGAGCGATTCATGAACAAAAATTTTAAGTCTTAAAATTTACACTGAATAACTCGTGTTTTTTACAAAAAGTCTATTAAATGGCCTTTATTCTTAAAGACATTGTAGGGTATCTCTTAATATAAAATAAGATGAAAAACCAAGTATTTACTTATGTATGTATGTCTGTATATTGGCTTTATCATCCTTTAACTACAAACCGATTTTTGAAGTGCATGACATAGTAAAATAGAAAAATTCTACTGAAATACATAACGGAAAATACAATTTAAACGCCAAAATACTAGCTTCAGAGGTAAAACAAAAGGTAAAAATATGAACAAAAACTCTAAAATACAACATAAAAACCAATAAAAACTCATCTTTTTGCGAGTTTTTAACGAGCTAAACAACCAGCGAAAGACTACTTGAAATTATTTATTCTTCCATTCTTCAATTCATTCATTTTTTCATATGACTTACATACCTTCATGTAAAGTAATAATAATAATTTTATTGTTTTATATTAAGGTACTAAACTCGTAAATAAATACGAAAAAAATTGAACGTTTTTTTGCTTAGATTTTTTTTTGCATTTCCCCTGTCAACTTCGAACTCCTAAAAGAAGGCAATAAAAAGGAAATAGAAAATATAAAAAGGAGGTGATTCTTTAAACTCAGCATCTATTTGCAAAGAAAACAATTTATTTATTTATGCTAGAATATTTCTTTTTTCTGGGCTGTTAAGGTGTTATTTCTTTCGCTTCTATGATAAATAAAACATCCGCCACCTGATGCATGTTTATAGCAAAAATATAAAAAAATTGTGTTGACATCGATACCCTTTTCGAAAATATATTGGGGTATATGTAAGTGGTTCTAATGAAATACATACATACATCAAGATAGATCCGGCTGAAAGATTACATTGGTGCAACTAGGAACTTTTAATAACGTCTATACAGACTTGCCGTGAACCTTGAATATGGGTATACTCGTAACTAGAAAAGTGTGTGTGTAACACTAATAATGTGTTTTTTTTAGATCTATCACAATTAAGGTGATTACCTATTCAATATTCTGGGAAAATACCAATTTATTAATTTTAAGTCTAAGTTTGATTATACATACTATACGAAGAAGACCTTTAAAATTAACTAGAAATTAAGGTTTAACTCCGGGTTACAGTGGCTAGCTGAGTTATGAGGTGAACCGCTTTTTGGACATTTTTTTGTTTTTCGGGGATCGAACTTAGGACCTTTGGTATGCTAGGCTGATGACTAATCTGCTATACCACGGCTGTTCCAAAATAACTGGAACAGTTCAATTTCTAAAAAAGCAAGTAAGAGTATTATATTCGGCTGTGCCGAATCTTGTATATGAGAGTGCATCTAATTCAAAATGTTGACCAAATGTGATATTGTTTGTAAAATATTTGGACCAGATTCGGTTGCAGTGGTATAGTTACTCTAGTTCAACATTTAAAAGTATCTAAGTGGTTTCCCAAGTATTTACCTTGGACAAAATGCTGTTCCATAACCGAATAGAGTTTTACATTAATAAGCTGTTCCGTCCTGCCATAAACATGTTGAACGCAACACGGCAGGCTCATATATTTTGTTAAGAGTTCCTAATGCATCTACCGTGTGTAAAGTCTGGACCTAACATTGATTGACAGCTATCTAATGCAATATTAATATACTGAATGTACCTCCAAATCTTTTTGATTGTAGATATAAAAAAATTAAGTGCAAAATTAAGTGGCCATAGCTGACATAGTTTATAATTTAATAGCTTTTAACTGGCGTTTGTGGCGTTTGTTTCCGGGAGCGATTTTTATATGAAAGCTATGGTCAGAAATGGACCGATTCCTATAAAATTTCACATACTGACTGAAAGTTGCATAAAACTTCTCTGTTCTTAATTTAGTGGTAATAGATTTTAAAATTTTATTCAATTTATCAGCATAAATGTGATTCCAGGGGCAGGGTTACATGGGAGTTTAACTAAATGTGAACCGATTTTGCCTATTTTCAGCAAACAATTTCTATAACATATCGAAAATACTTTTGCTAAATTTTGTCTTTCTAGCTCTTGTAGTTAAGGAACTATCGCGCTTTTCTCTGACGGACAGACGGACATAAATCTCCTTTTCTTTTGTGTTTCTGTAAGTTTTTTATATGGGAGCTATGGTCAAATGGTGACCGATTGTAACAAAATTCTGCACGATGGCTGGCATTCACATAAGACTTCCTTTTGTAAAATTTTGTTGCTGTAGCCCTTTTAGTTAAGGCGCTATCGCGCTTTTATCTAACAAACAGACGGACATAAACCCCGTTTTATTTTTGTGTTTGCGTAAGTTTTTTATATGGGAGCTGTGGTCAAATGGCGACCGATTGTGACTAAATTTTGCACACTGGCTGGCATTCATATAAGAAATCCCTGTGCTAAATTTAGTGGCCAAAGCTATTACGGTTTATTATTTATTGGCATTTAAATGAATTTTAGGTAGAATTTAGGCTGTTTCCGTAAGTTTTTTATATGGGAGCTATGGTTAAATGTGAACCGATTTCGATGAAACTGTATATGCTTCCTAGTGCTTATGTAAAACTTCTAGATACCAAATTTTGTCATCATAGCTGTTATAATTTGTCATTTATTATCAAATAAGCGATTAGTCTAGACAAGGTTATACGGGAGCTACGGTCAAATATTAACCGATTTTGCCCAATTTCAATGCCAAAATTTTCTCATAGATGAAAAATGTTTCTACTAAGTTTCAGTGTTTCTACTAAGTTTCGTTTAGGCGTTATCGTGATTTCAACAGACAGACAGACGGACATCGCTCAATCGTCTTAGAATTTCATAAGGATTCAGAATAAAGGGTAGGAGGGGGACCATTTGCCAATTTTCTTGAAAACTAACTTATCTTTTTTGACGCTGTAATCGATTTTATATTCGTTTATCATTGATATTCTATATCTCAAATTTTGACTACTGTAGCTTCCATATTTAAAACATCAAGCGTGATTTATTGTTTTAGCAGATCCTGAAAAAATATTTTGCTACACGTATTTTTGTAATATTTTCCTTAGTTTTTTGTTATCCTAAGAAATTTTTCATTAGTGTAATAAACAATATAGTATTGAGAACAAATATTTTAAGTTTTTATCAATAAATCTATTTCTTATGTGAAAAATTGTTCCTTACATCTAAGGACTCTACCTGGGGCATATTTGCCATACATATATAACAAAGCTACTCGTCGACATTTTTTTGAGCCCGGCATTCGTAATATCCCTAACTTAAAATTTGGTTTGTAATTATCCTAAAACCCCATTCTCTATGAATATTTTATTAAACATTAACTTTTAGTAAAAAACCTCTTCGTAAAAAGTAAAAATGAAAACCTTTTTTTTTTTTGAAAAAAATTCTTTTTTTTCGATTAGCGAAAAATATTTGAATTTAGAAATTTCTCAACATTAAACGGTTTAAGATATTTAATAACTGTTTTCATAGTTGTATTTCCTTAACTGTTGGCTATATGTAAATATTTATTCAAAAATATTGGTTAAGTATCGAATGCACAATCGGCCAAAAACTCAAAAAAGTCGAAGAGAAAAATTATTTTTATATTTTCAAAATGAAATAACTCAAAAGCCATAATAGTTATTTTAGTGAAGTAAACATGTTTTTCTTCGTTTCTTCAAGCTCATTCCAAAATGTAAAAAATCAACCATATTGCAAACTAACTGAAAGAGCTACATGGTTCAAAAGCTTTTTTTACTTCTGAGGTGGTCTTTTTTTGACGTCCAATTATTCACCTTGTGTAAATACAGGGTAACTATAAATCAAAAATTCGAAAAGCTTGAATCCTCCTTTACAATTATCTCATACATACTTATACAATCAGACTTACAGTTTAGAAGATACAGCTTTAATATTACTTTTTTGGGTCTAAAATTGAAAACAAGCTTCCCATTTTTAATGTAAAAATTATTATTTATTCTTTTTATTTTTTTGTTTTCATATAGAGTCAAATCAAAAATTTCGAACACACACTGAACACACCATCTTCGAATTAGATAAGATTTGGCCCCACTTTTTTGTTTTTTATTTTAACACTATAATCCATATTTGAGAGAAAGATAACGTTTTTAGACCCATGATTTCTTGGAAAAAGCTAAGAATTCGTCATTGTTTATGATTTTGTAAACCGTCTGGTCAAGAAAAAATTGTATCCACATAATATGCATGTTTAAGACTAAATAAAAACAAGTAAAAAAGTGCTATAGTCGGCCAAGCCCGACCATGCGATAGCCTTCACCACTATGGTAAAAGGTGTTCTTTTTCCTGTATAAAGACAAATATTTGCTTAATTTTGCCATCATACAAACATTTTCTCAAAACTTATATATTTAAGCTGTTTTTGTAATTTTGACTTATATGGGGGCTAGGGTCATATGTGCACCAATTATCTTGAAATTTAGCAAATTTATTACAGTTTATACAAAAATTACGTAATCGAAAAATAAACTCAAAATTCTCATATCTTCAGATTTATGAGCCTTTTTTATTGGTTTTCGTCTCATTTAGAGCGTTTTGATAGAAGAGTTTGTATGGGAGCTATGGCCAAATGTGGACCGATTTCAACGAAATTTGGTACAGTGATTAAAGTTTACATAAGGAGTATTTTTTTTAAATTTCATGAAAAAATATTTATATTTGTTTCCAATATATCAATTCCGGGAAGTGGGACCTATGGGAGGTACCATAAATAAAAGACCGATTTTGACGAATTTCAATAGCCATGGTCCCACTGTCAATGATCTGTGCTAAATTTCATCAAATTATCTTTAGAATTGCGACCTGTAGTTTGATTACAAGGCTTACATGGGGGTCTAGCCAGCCAACCAGCCAGACAGACGGACGGACATCGCTAAATCGACTCAGAAGGTGATTCTAAGCCTATTGGTATACTAAAAGGTGGGTCTAAGACAAATATTTCTATGCGTTACATACATCAGCACAAACTTATAATACCCACCTATGGTGGTGAAGGGTATAATAATTTGTGTTTATGCGCCGTCTACCAGTCAAACTACGAACTTTTTATCCTATCAGTTAAATCACTATCCCGAACTTTGAGAAAACCAGTCCCTATTTAACCTACCTCAGTTACAACCCTGTATTTAATGGTGTATGGCTTTTAATGGCCGGACTTATCCTTCTAAACTTTCCTACTCCTTGTTTTTGAAATGCCAGGAAAATATTTTTCTTCATATTTATATTTAAACTAATAACTCGTATGAGAATATGAATACATTTTTTTTTGCAATATTACAATTTATTATCAGCTCATAAGTAGAAAGTACGTAAAAACATATATTGCCTTTCTATTCCTGAATTTATAGGCAATAACATTTAAAACTCCCACGTTAAAAAGAAAATCATAAAATTTTGCAAGGGTTAAAACTTTTTATATTTAAGGCAAAAAAAAAATAACCAGAAAAAACGAGGAGATAGTCATAAAAAACCCCACATAAATTGTTTAGAATATAATTTACAAACCCATAATTTGTTCAATAAATTGACTTTTAAAATATTTTTAAATGGCCTACACCTGATACACCTTAAACACCAATACCATCCGCGTCAACACCTCCTTTGTCGTACATACAAATGACGAAAACGGGTAATCAAGTTAACACATAAAATTTAAAAAAATATTATCATCATAAGAATGACTGAATAAATGAAAGTGTCGAAAAATGTATAAAAAAAAAAGTTAAAAGACAGAAAAAACGAATATGTTTTGCAAAATACTATAAATGGCTACTGATTTCAAAGGTGTCGTAAATATTTTAATGTCGCTTTATTTAGTTTATTTATATTTAATGTATGGAAAATTTGTCAATATTTTTTATGGTCATAATATAAAATATGTTTTTTTTTGCATTTAATAGCTTTAGAATATGGAAGATGCCAATTTAAGCCTTTTTTTGTTATAAGTTTTATTGCTAAATACTTTGAGGGTATCAAAAAAAAAAAAAAAAATAGAAATGTCCCGCAATATCCATTAGCTTCGTTTTGTTAATACAAATACATTTATAACTTTTTATTGCTTTGTCGGTTTCTTTTTAACACAATCTAAATATTAATCGTATGCTAATTTCATTAAACTTATTGCCTTAAAAAAAATCAAAATAATTTTGATTTGCTTAAGAACCTTTCTCAAGGAAAATATAACTTACATTGGAGATATCAAACATGCTTCTTTGTTAACAAATAAAAATCCAACCATGCATCGGGTGATTTTTTAAAAGCTTTCCCCACAAAAACTATGGTGAAGGCGTTAAATCGGTTAAGGTGGTTTATTGATAGAAATAAACACTCGAGTCCAATCTTGTTAAAAACACATTTCAGCCACGGACAGCTTTTTCATTTGGGGTAAAAAAAATGTGTAATCATCGCACGGTAGCTCTCGAAATTTGCAGTAACACTTTTGCAAACTTATGGTCCATTGATAATAATTCACTCCAAACTGTGCACCTAGCGCATGTGGGAAATGAAGCACTACATATCCCATTCCTTGGGTTGTAGGCCTTATTGAGTACATTAAAGTGCAAACAAATTTTAGAAATACCTAAAAATTTAAGAGTTATACACAAAAAACCGATTTTAACTCTGTTCGTCAACTTATTGACCCATAGCTCATGCAGTTTGTATCCGATTTCACTTTTCTACAGAAAATAAAAGAAAACAGCGCATAAAATAGCATTTAAAGATCAAAAGTGTCCTTTTGTTAAGAATATCTAAAAACAAAACATAATTTTTGCATTTTTTTTTTGATTTTAGTGGCCTTTTAGTCTTATATGAAAGATCATAAAAGTTTATATCAATAATAATAAGAGAATTTAGTTCCTAATAAAATGTGGTTTTAATTTTTTAAATCAGACTAAAAATCTAAAAGTTATTAAGCTTTTCACAAACAGACTAGGCCGGCCATATACTACATACTAACATGATAATACATTTTTATCAGAAATTAATTTCAATCAAAAACAAGTAAGAGTGTTATATTCGTCTGTGCCGAATCTTGTATACCCACCATCAAGTTGTACGAAAGTGCAGCTTATTCAAAATGTTGACCAAATGTGGTATTGTTGGTAATATATTTGGACTAAATTCGGTTGCAGTGGTATAGTTACTATAGTTCAACATTTAAAAGTATCTAAGTGGTTTCCCAAATATTTACCTTGGACAAAATTCTGTTCCATAACCGAATATTTTACGTTAATAAGCTGTTTCTTTGTGCCATAAACATGTTGATAGCAACACGGCAGATTCATATATTTTGTTAGAAGTTCCTAATGCATCTACCGTGTATAAAGTCTGGACCAAACATTGATTGATAGCTATCTAATATCGTAGATGCAATCTTAATATACTGAATGTATCTCCAAATCTTTGTAGATATAAAAAATGGATGTTATATATATAAGAACTATAGCCAAATGTTGACTAGCTGTTTATATACTAGCTGGTATTAATATGTATAAAGTTTATTTGTGCAAAATTTAGTGCCCATATCTGACATAGTTTATAATTTAATAGCTTTTAACTGAAAGCTTTTATATGAAAGCTATGGTCAAAAATAGACCGATTCCTATAAAATTTGACATACTGACTAAAAGTTGCATAAAACTTCTGTGTTTTAAATTTAGTAGTCATAGATTTTACAATTTTATTCAATTTATCAGCATAAATGTGATTCCCGGGGCAGGGCTATATGGGAGCTCTAACTAAATGTGAAACGATTTTACCCATTTTCAGCACACAATTTCTACAAACAAATCGAAAATACTTTTGCTAAATTTTGTCTCTCTAGCTCTTGTAGTTAAGGAACTATCGCGCCTTTCTCTGACGGAAAGACGGACATAAACGGTATTTTCTTTTTGTATTTTTGTGTTTCCGTAAGTTTTTTATATGGAAGCTATAATTAAATAGTATCCGATTGTAACAAAACTGGTTGACATTCACATAAGACTTCCTTTTGTAAAATTTTGTTGCTGTATCCTTTCTCGTTAAGGCCATATCGCGCTTTTATCTGATGGACAGACGGACATAAACCCCTTTTCTTTTTGTGTTTCCGTAAGTTTTTTATATGGGAGCTATGGTCATATGGCGACCGATTGTGACAAAGTTGCACACTGGTTGTCATTGACATTAGACCTCCTCGTGCTAAATTTAGTGGTTATATCTGTTATAGTTTTAGATTTATTGGCATTTAAGTGTATTTTAGGTGTAAGTTTGGCTATTTCCGTAAGTTTTTTGTATGGGAGCTATGACTAAATGTGAACCGATTTTGATGAAATTTTATATGCTGCCTAGGGCTTATGCTAAACATCTATATACCAAATTTTATCATCATACCCAGCAAAACTTTGGTAATGACAAGTACTCTGATAACTGGTTACCATGTAACGACTACAACATACCATCCGAATAAATAATAAGTTATTACAGAAGTACTTATTTGTAATTAAGATGGTAATTTAAACTGAATGGCCCCGTTTCAAATCCCACCAAGGGCAACAATTTTTTTTAGTTTTTTTTTTATTAAAAGAGTCTTTTTAAATGATTTTTGAATTTTTAGAACTTAAATATTATCTTCTGTAAAAAAAATTTGTAAAACTAACTCACGTTAATGAAAAAATACCATCATGAGTCAATTTTGATTATTTATGTAGGGGATGTTGAATACCAAACACAATTCTAATTGGTCTTAACTTGGTAACCCCAACTTATCTGGGTCATCCTTCATCTCATGGTATCACCCGGGGAGATAGTTTAACACCCATTAATATTGTGAGTTAACATGTTCCGAGAGTTGTCCCATAAGATCGATAAAAATGGGTTAGGATTACGGGTTAGTAACCCTCTCTTGAAAAAAAAATACAATGAAGAGAATAAAATTAGAATTGAAATGTCCCACTACCTAATGTTAGAGAAGGATGTCCGAAACTTCGATAGAAAGACCAAGTAGAGGAACATTTTTCAAAGCTTGGCCTATAAAATTGGAGAATATTCGCACAAGATCGAAATCCATGGAATTCTAAAATATGCTCGGACTTTGACCTTAACAGGTTGTAACATTTAAGTAAGTAAGAGTCAATCTTATGTAAAAACTTATACAAAAAAGAAGATTTAAATTGTTTAAGTTTTAAAATAATTTTAAAAAAGTTTTAAAATAATTACAAAAAATCTTATAAAAATATTTTTCCAAAAATTACAACAAAGCAAAAAAAAAAAGCAGGGAAAAAAAGTTATTTTCACATGATCTTGGATCTAAAAATAAAAAATGTTTATATTAATTATAACCTGCTAAGTTTTCAACATATGAAGTAGCTCAGTGGAAGAGTCTCTGCCTAGCAGTCGGAGGGTCTGGGTTCGAGCCCCCATGGGATCATAAAAAAATTTTGAATTTCGTTTAACAATATATGTTTTTAATAAAACAACAACAAAAAAGTTGTTGCTGTTGTTGTTGTTGCTTTCAAATTGCTTACCTAAGTCATTACTTTTCTGCAATTGGTAAGTACTTGCCTCCAATGACATCCCCATGTTAATGTAATGACTTAAACAGCGAATGAGTAAGTAGTTTGTGTTCAATAGTTTAACTGTTTAACTCATTATTTGGTAATGAAAAGTTTTACTGGGTAGCTATTATAGTTTGTTATTTATTAGCAAACAAACGATTATATATCCTTATTGATTTTTGAGCCAATTAAGGAAATTATAAACGAAATGGCAATCTCAATATACCCCCATCCTTTTAATGGTGGGTATAGAGAGTTAACTTTGAAAGAAGTTTAATAAATATTGTAAATGTAAATGTATAGAAACAATTTGAAATAATTGCTTTTGAACTTTAAAGAATACAAAAAATTTAAAAAAACTTTTGATAAAAACTCACATAAAATCATAAAATGTAAGCCCTAAGCTTGTAAAAGCTTGATACCTTACTTTCCAAAACTATTTTAAATTTTAAAACCTACCCGAAAACAGTTTTTTGTGAATATCTCAAAACTTTGCACATATTTCGAAATCTTTAAAAATGGTTTTGTCATCATCCAGGCCTATAACCACTGCTAGGTCGCTTTCCCAGTGTTGCAAAAGTTGCCCATTTGTAACACCGTGTAATCAGTTCACATTTAACCCTAGCTCTTGTAAATATAAATACAAATGACGGAAATAACTGAAAAGTCTTGAGAAAATGTTTGTATGATGACAAAATGTAGAAAATCTTTGTCTTTATACACGAAAAAAACAGACCATTGACGTTAGTGTTGAAGGGTATCATATGGTCTGGCTTGACTGACTATAGCACTTTCTTACTTGTTACCCATACAAATGGGTACCAGAAATTATTGTCCGTTCCATCTCAGGACATTACCTAAGAACACAAGATTTTTGTTTTTTGAGCACTTTAGGAAGCACCAAATTTAAAATAGAAGGATCGAATGAAAAAAAAAATGTGTTTATATACTCACGACCTTCTTAATGAATTTTAAAGTGATATTGGTCTTCATGTAAAAAACTATTTTTAATTTTACCAATTTTTTTTTTGTTTCCTTTCCAGATTTTATTTTCACTAATAAATCATTTATTCAAAAAGAAGAGTGTTTCCTTACAAATTTATAAGGCAAACATTTATATTTTTATAATCCGAAAGAAACAAATGCACTTAACATTAAAAAATCATAAGTTGTAAAGCAAATAAAAAGAACATGCAACAGTTTTTTTTCTTTCTTTCAAAATATTCAATAATATTCAACATCTGTTGCAGTTTAAAAGAAAATTTTGTATGTTTTTCTCTAATATGCAGATGTTAAAAAAAAAAAATGTTACAAAAAATAAAGTACTAGAACTGCAATTGACATTGACATTTGTATGAGTACAGATGTTGATTTCAGTTTTTATGTTCTATTGTGACATATGCCCAACACTTAAAACAATAAAAAAAGAAATACATTTTTTATGAAAGAAAAGAAATATGAAGAGTTTTTTTACAAATACCCATAATAAAGTGCATGTTCAAAATTATGTGTCATTTTTCTTTCTGTCATTTTCTAGTATTTTTTCATGCATGATAATTAACACCTATTATTGTAGATTTCCTAAAATATTTGTCTTTCTGGTTTTCAGTTATTAAACAAAACAAAAAAACTAAATAAATGTTTTAATTAAGTTAGAGAAAAACAAAATAAAGAAAATAGAAACCAACACACTATACTTCCTGACTACACATTTTAGGTAAAACGAAACCCTAGTTGGCTCAATGGGTGGCCCATTAAATGATCGAAAAACAAACATTTCATCAAGAAAAAAAAAAAACAAAATATCTCATAGAAATAATAAAGGGAATGACTGCATTTTGTCAGATGTCTTGTTTCAAAGTGTAGGCGCTCATTTAAAGTCAATTGACTAAATGATTTGAAGAGGAATCGAAATAATAAAATCATTGATATTTATTTACATCATCAAAACTTGCATATCATTTTCATTGGGTAGAGATATCCAGCATCGAAAATGCCTTTCATTAAGATCAATAATTTTATGTAAAAGTAATAATAAACCAATATTATTTGGTTAAAATGAGGACTCATAAAACAGCCCGCACCTTTTTTATGTGAATTTATTACTTCATTCATTATTTTGGGTTTGACATTCTATTGGGGGTTTTGTTTTTTATCTCATTTAGGAAATTTCAAATGATTGAAAGAAAGCTGACATTAAAGCCAAACTGTCTGTTATCGATTTAACTCTTTTGTATAATAAAGAATTGGAGTGAATTGAATGAATCAGTAATAAAAAGTTTGTTAACAAAATCTTTAATAATTAAATAGGATGACATATCAATGTATACGAATAAATAAGTTAAATCAAATAATACTGTCAATATAACTCAAAAACTATATTAAAGGTAGGCAAGTCTGTCATGTAATATAAACCGATTACTTTAAAATTTAAAAATTTGTTAATGCCTAAATTGTTCATCAGGAAAGTGAAGGGTATAATAAGTTTATGCTGATATATGTAACTCATCGAAATATCGGACTGAGACCCACCTATAAGTATAAAAGGCAGGGACCGTAACTGTTATAACTTTTATCGTAAAAGTCAGAAAATAGAAGTTATTTTTAGACTTTTATTTTTTTGAGCAGAAATAAAAGTTATTTTTTGACTTTTATTTTTTCGACAAAAAATAACAGTTATTTTAGACTTTTATTTTTTCAAGCAAAAATTAAAGCTATTATTTAATCTTTTATTTTTCGAGCAGAAATAAAAGTTATATTTTTTTTAGATTCTTGATAAATTCATTAAAATATTTTTTCAAAAAAAGATATTTTTTCAATGAAAATAGTTCGAATATGCTCAAAAATTAATGAAGTTGAGATTTGCAATCATAATTGTGACTGACAACATAAAAATAACTTTTATTCTGCCCGAAAAAATAAAAGTCATAAAATAACTTTTATTAATGATCGAAGTAATAAAAGTCAAAAATAACTCTTATTTTTGCTCTTAAAAATAATCATTAAAAAATAACTTCTACTTTTTCTCGAAAAAATAACTGTTATTTTTACTCAAAAAAATAAAAATCAAGAAATAACTATTATTTTTTTTTTTTTTAATAAAAATCAGTTTTTTATGAAAATTTGGTTCAAGACTATTAAAGTGGTATACTTGGTTTTATTCTTCCTTGAGGTTGCATTTTTTAATCAAAAATTCAAAACTAACAGTTATTTTCGGTCCCTGATAAATGGACTATCATCAGAAGCTAAATTCCTAGGCATCATCCTAGATAAATAGGAAGCTATCTTGGAAGAAGAATACGCTTGAGGGAATGAAAAAGGGACTTAACGCCTATTACTTTTATAGGAACTCGGTAGGTAAGAGCTGGGGCCTAACCCCAATGGTAGTATGCTGGATACATATGACCATTGTAAGACCAGTTCTAACGTATGGTAGGAAACGGTAAAAAAAGTCATGTTGTAGTAGCTAGGTATCACTGGTGAAGTGACAATCTACGTTGACAGCCAGGCTGCTCTAAAAGCTCTGGAAGGATGTATAATCTCCAAGTTCTTTCTAGCTCTTAGTAGGACCAGTCTTAGAAAATGCATAGGTTTTCTAAGTGGCCAATCTAGGCTTAATAGATGGGATGAAGCAATTCAGGATATTTGCAGACTATGCTCGCACGCATATTCGAGCACATACTCTGCCATTTTTCTATGCTTCAAAATCAGAGACTTAAATTTCTAGGTAATAGATTCCATGAGGAACTAGGCGACATACAGTAGTACGAACTGACTGACGTTGTAGATTTTACATTAGGACTCAGAAGGCTTAGAAAGGCAGGTCTCTTTCCTTAGTGTAGCGTTTTAGATAACACTTCTCTTCTCTACGACTCCCTTTCTCTATCTCTAACACTATCTAGATACTTCACCCTTCACTCTCCTCTTTCTTTCTCTTTCCGCTATCGTTATTTAGTTTCAGAAATGATCACAATGGACCCCAAGGTCACCTAGTGAAGATGCCACTCCCCTGGTATTACCTTTTCAACCTTACCTAACCTATATCGATATCCTTAGAATCACTTTCTGAGTCGAATACAAGAACTCTGTCATTGGTATCATCCCAAATCCTACCATATTTTTTTCCGATAATTTTTGGTCAGATTCCAACCACAGAGTTCATTTAGCGAACATATATCGTTGTCAATGGTCGTTTACCTTCAGGCCAAGTCACGTTCCAAAATTCGTCGAGATGTTGTCTTCGAAATAGCAATACGACAAAAAATCGATTGATTTGGATTATCCTACGCGACGAACCGAGAGCTTCTTGGTCCCACGGTAGTATTTCTCCATACATCGAAGTGCAAAAAATAGAAGGATGACCCTACAATGATGAAATTTTGCATACTTGTTCACTCAAATCAAAAAAGGGGTCTAATAATTTTGTATGTAATATGTCGATTCATTGGGGTACCTGCCTAATTATTGATTATTGAAAGAGTTATACTAACTTAAGTCGAGATCCCTTGACTCTTGAAGGTACCTGCCTCTGGACCCCCATTTCTCATTAATTTTTCTCAACGCATAAGTCGAAAATCTCAACAGAATTTGAAAAAATTTGGCACACGTCTATTAGCTTATCAAACAAAGAGCTCAACCAATTTTGATTGAAATCTGGTATCTGCTTTGGACCCCCATTATTCACTTAGTTTTCTTCTTAATATAAGCAGCAATTCTCAACAGAATTTGAAATTTGGCACACATTTATTGGTTGACCCATGACAGAGCTCTACTAATTTTGGTTGAAATCAGTCTACTCCTATGGGACTTACAGTTAAATTCAATTTGATTAATAAGTTAAGCCTAAATGACTGCAACACTTTTTGCTGAAATTATGTGTAACAATTTATGTGACTTTTTTTCAGAAAATTATAAACTTATGATCGTTAATTTTGATAAAATTTTTCGCTCAATCTAAAAAAGAGACTTTCAGCTTTCACATGGTTATGATGGAAGCACCGAGCAAAACCGAGCCAACTTAGTTTTTGTCCAAAGAAAAACGAAAACACTGAATTTTGTAGAGTTTTTTGGATTACCTTATATCTCCTAATCTATATACGACATTAAGTTAATTTCTTCTGCAGGTTAAAACCAAGGTTTTGTGTCTTAAGTAAATCGACATCAAGATTAAAGCTGTGGAACTATATTCGATGCATGAGCTACTGAGTTTGATGAAAAATTTCATCACTTTTTGTTTTAGAACATTAAGCACATTTTTTATAACACATAATATAACTTTTTCTTAAAAATAATTATAAATAATAATTGCAAAGATAATATAATATAAAAATATTGCACTCCAAACATTTTTTTGTCTGTCAAATATAAAAACTAAAGTGCATAAAGAACAATGAAAAACACATAAACGCACAAACAAACATACATTTGATGAGCACGTGTGTGTGCCTTAGCTTTCTCTCATTAGATAATTGTTTCCATTAGTTGTTTCGCAATTAGAGTAAAATCGGTTTACTCTCTTTTTTATGGAGTTTTCAAAACGACCATAAAGCAAGTCAATTTATGAAAGTGCAACATATTTATGTATATTATAGAGTCCTTGGTTTAAGTCCATTCTCAAATTTCAATGCAGTTGATGAAATTTTAAAAAACTACACTCAAAAGTAAATTTATTGGTTTTCAAAAATTAGTCTTGGAAAAAATTGTCCACTGCTGAGTGACCAATTTCTTTACACTCTAATGAATGAAACCTTTCTTTAGAACACTTAAATACACATTAGAAATCAACCACAAATATTCTTTTACTTTAAGTGCCAGTTTTTTTCACGGCAATTTATTTTTCATGATTTTTCACTTATTAAACTTTAGCTCACATGAAAGATAAACATTATTTTTCAAAAGAACCAAAAAAAAACTGACATTCATTTACTTGTACTTCAAATTTAAAACGTCGAAATACTTTTAACATGAGAAATCAGTAAAAAAACGCAAAGAAAACGTTTATAATCAAAGACATATAAAAATAATGAAAATGTTTTTATAATTTTTCATTCGCCTTCAAATGAAGTGTTAAACTCATTTTATTATGCGCCGTTCAACATGTTGCCGATGATGGAGCTCATGTCGGCCAATGAAGAATGTAAGTAGAGAATCAAGTAAATTCTACTAATTAATCACATTTTAAGTATAAAATGCTGTAACAACAAATGACCATTACTAAATTAATGGCCATACATGAGAGAAATAAAAATTTAAACAAAAATTAAATAAATGGACAGATATGGTCTATCAATTAAACAAATCAAAGAATAACATCACGGGGGAATGGAATAGAATATTGGAATTGATGTTTACTAACATGCGAGGGTAGGGCAGAGGGTGTGTCGGGGGAGTTGAAATTTGAAGAATGATTAGAAATTTATATAATTCACATTTTTTGGCCAGACATTTTCTTTAAACATTTTTATGCCCAAAATTTATACCGAAATATTTTTAATAAAAATCGAATTTATACCGACAATTTTGTATAAACATTTTATATATCAAAAATTTTTTGTATCAACATTTTTCGAATCGAAAATTTTTCTTAAAAAATTGTTTATAACAAAAATTTTACTATCAAATATTTTATCCGAAATTTCGTTTTTTTAATTTTATACTAAAAACTTGTTAATAGATTTTTTTACTAAAAATTTTTAAAAAAAAAAAATGTTTATACAAATTTTTAAACCAAAATTACTTGTCGAAAAAGTTGTCATTAAATAAATTTTTTTCTGAAAAATATTATAACGAAAACTTTTATACCAAAATTTTTCTCCATAACAATTTTTTATATCGAAAATTTGGCTATAACAATTTTTATACTAAAAACTTTTATTGTACCAAAATTGTATCAAAAATTTCTCTCTTTAAATTTTTGCCAAATTTTTTCCTATAAAATTTTTCCGAAAAATTTTCCATACAAATTTTAAAACAGTTTTTCTGTTTTTAAAAAAATTTGTTGACTAAATAAAAATAAAAAATTTCTATAAAAATTTTTATATCAAAAATCTATAAAAAATTTTATACCGAAAAATTTTCTACAAAAATTGTTATACCTGAAATTTTTATATCGAAAAATTTTTGTACCGAAAAATTTTATATCGAAAAATTTTTGTACCAAAAATTGTCTATAAAAATTTGTATACCGAAAAATTTTTCAATTAAAATTTTTATACCGAAAATTTTTCTTACAAAATTTCATACGGAAAATTGCTCTATAAATATTTTTAAAGGAAAATTTTCCCATAAAAATTTTAAACCGAAAATCTTTCTATAAATATTTTATACCAAAAATTTTCTATAAAAATTGTTTAACCGGATGTTATCTATTAAAAAATTTTAAATAAAAAATTTGTCTATAAAAAATTTTTAAACCGAAAACTTTTCTATAAAAACTTTTATTTCAAAAAATTTTCTAGAAAAAATTTTATTTTGAAAAATGTTCTATATTTCGAAAAATGTTCTATAAAAAATTTTAGTCTGAAAAATATTCTATAAAAATTTTATACCAAAAATTTTTTCATAAAAATTTTATACCGAAAATTTTTCTATAAAAATTTTATGTCGAAAATTTTTCTATAAAAATTTTTATACCGAAAAATTTTCGTAAAAAAATTTTATAACGAAAAATTTTCTATAAAAATTTTATGTTGAAAATTTTTCTATAAAAATTTTTATATCGAAAAATTTTCGTTAAAAATTTTTATAACGAAAAATTTTCATAAAAAATTTTTATAACGAAAAATTTTCTACCGAAAATTTTCCCATAAAAATTTTAAACCGAAAATCTTTCTATAAATATTTTATACCAAAAATTTTCTATAAAAATTGTTTAACCGGATGTTATCTATTAAAAAATTTTAAATAAAAAATTTGTCTATAAAAAATTTTTAAACCGAAAACTTATCTTTAAAAACTTTTATTTCAAAAAATTTTTTTATAAAAAATTTTATCTCGAAAAATCTTCTATATTTCAAAAAATTTTCTATAAAAAATTTTAGTCTGAAAAATATTCTATAAAAATTTTATACCAAAAATTTTTCTATAAAAATTTTATACGGAAAATTTTTCTATAAAAATTTTATGTCGAAAATTTTTCTATAAATATTTTTATACCGAAAAATTTTCGTTAAAAAATTTTATAACGAAAAATTGTCTATAAAAATTTTATGTTGAAAATTTTTCTATAAAAATTTTTATATCGAAAAATTTTCGTTAAAAATCTTTATAACGAAAAATTTTCATTAAAAATTTTTATAACGAAAAGTTTTCTACCGATAATTTTTCTATAAAAATTTTATATTTTTCTATAATTTTTTTTTTATAAAAACTTTGAATAAGAAAAATTTTCTTAAAAAGTTTTATATAAAAATTTTTACATCGAAAAATTTTATATTGAAAAATTTTCTATAAAAATGTTTATATCGAAAATTTTTATACCAAAAAATTTTTCTAAAAAAATTTTTATAGAAAAATTTTCTATAAAAATTTCTATATTGAAAAATTTTCTATGACAATTTTTATATCGAAATTTTCTATAAAAATGTTTATATCGAAAATTTTTCTTTAAAAATCTTTATATCGAAAATTTCTCTATAAAAATTTTTATATGGAAACATTTTCTATACAAATTTTTATATCGAAAAATTTTCTTAGAAAATTTTATACGTAAAACTTTTCTATAAAAATTGTATACAGAAAATTGTTCTATAACATTTTATATCATTTTTTTTTTGTGCTTTAAAATTCTTTTAAATTCTATTTTTATACCGAATTATCTTTAAAATTTTTCATTCCGAAAATTTTTCAATAAAAATTTTATAGCGAAAATTTATCTGTAAAAATATTTATGCCGAAAAATTTTCTATAAAAATGTTAATACCGCAAAATTTTCTTTAAAAATTTTTATACCGAAAAATTTTCTAAAAAAATATTATACCGAAAAATTTTATAGAAAAATTTTATACCGAAAAATTTTCTAGAAAAATTTTATACCAAAGATTTTTCTATACAAATTTTATTTCGAAAACTTTTCTTTAAAATTTTATATAAAAACTGTTATACCAAAAAAAATTTCTAAATAAATTTGTATACCGAAAAATTTCTATCCAAAAAATTTTCTATAAAAATTTTTATATAAAAAAATTTTCTATAAAAATTTTTATACCGAAAAGTTTTCTATAAAATTTTTATACCGAAAAATTTTCTATAAAATTTTTATATCGAAAAATTTTCTATAAAATTTTTATACTGAAAAATTTTCTATAAAATTTTTATACCGAAAAATTTTCTATAAAATTTTTATACCGAAAAATTTTCTATAAAATTTTTATACCGAAAAATTTTCTATAAAATGTTTATACCGAAAAATTTTCTATAAAATTTTTATACCGAAAAATTTTCTATAAAATTTTTATACCGAAAAATTTTCTATAAAATTTTTATACCGAAAAATTGCGTATAAAAAATTGTAAACCGAAAATTTTTTTATTAAAATTGTTATACCGAAAATTTTTCTCTAAAAATTGTTATACCGAAAAATTGCTATAAAAATTTTTAAACCGAAAAATTTTCTATAAAATAATTTTCTGTAAAATTTTTATATAGAAAAATTTTCTATAAAATTTTTATATAGAAAAATTTTCTATAAAATTTTTATATAGAAAAATTTTCTATAAAATTTTTATATAGAAAAATTTTCTATAAAATTTTTATATAGAAAAATTTTCTATAAAAATTTGTATAGAAAAATTTTCTATAAAATTTTTATATAGAAAAATTTTCTATAAAATTTTTATATAGAAACATTTTCTATAAAATTTTTTTATAGAAAAATTTTCTATAAAATTTTTATATAGATAACTTTTCTAGATATAGATAACTTTTCTATATATATAGATAACTTTTCTATATATAACTTTTTTATACCTTTCGGTTCTATAAGATTGTTTACACCGGAAAATTTTCTATAAAATTTTTTATACCGAAATATTTTTTATAAAAGTTTTTATACCAAAAAATTTTCTATAAAAATTTTATACCGAGAATTTTTCTATTAAATTTTTTATATTGAAAAATTTCTTAGAAATTTTTATACGTAAAACTTTTCTATAAAAATTGTATATAGAAAATTTTTTTATAAAATTTAATATTAAAAATGTTTCTATTAAACTTTATATCAAAACTTTTTCTATGACATTTTGATATCAACAATTTTTTTTTAATTTTTTTATTAAAGTTTTTGATTGAAATTTAGTCAATAAATTAATGACTTTTGTGTCATACCACCCTCGTAATTGAAAACAGCAACTTTGCAGTTTATCCATCAATTGCAAAATGCTGTTGATATATTCAGTTCCATACGAATTCAATTGAAATACGTCCATTTCTAGATTTACTCAGATTCATTCATTTATATATGTATGTATCTACTTTAGACAAATAAAACAAGAAAATAGCAACAAATATATGAACATTTGGTGGTACTACATGGATACGCATATCCTATACATATTCATGGAACAACAATGTTCGTGCCACAAGTTTTAGAGTCAACAAAAACTGACAGTTTACAAAACGATGCATAAAACAATTTACCTTTAATTTAAAAACTAAACAAAAGAAAAAACGCAACCGCAGTGAAATGCATCATGTTTACATGACACACAGCCGAAGATGAGTAGATGATGAGTCCGTTCCGACTCTGTTCCATACCATTCTTCTCAGTTCAGTTACATATATATTTTTTACATTTAATTTGTGTAAACATTTTAAGGTTGGAAGTGCATTGTAAAAAAAAGATTCTCCATGAATGAAAGAATTGTAGAAGGGAAGTAAATATTAAACTTAATATACAAAAAACGAAGAAAACACATTTAAATGAACAATAAATAACGTAGGTTTTGTATGTTTAAATAAAAAAGAAAAAAAAGTAAAGACAACAGAAAACACTAAGTGAACATCTCATTGTTCATTTTTTTTTTTCATCTTTTGCCTTAAACGGGTGCGTAAAACCTTTCACATCCAAATAAATATGAAGGCAATAAACGCCTAGAATTTGTTTAATTCTTTCTGGGCTTAATATATTTTTAAAGTTCCTTTAGTACCCTACACCACTTGTTGCAAGACCGATCAAAAACGATTTAAAAAGCAGTGAATGGGAAGTGCTGATACATGCGCCTTATAGACTAAACCTTACAACTTCTGTCTACCATTTGTTTCGATCGATGCAAAATGTCTTAACTAGATATTGGTTTGATTCATAATTTACCTCAAATCCAAGGCAGTAATTTTACCGACCTATGTAAAGAAATAGGGGAAAAAGTAGTGGCTAAATGAATGATATATCAACACATTTTATAAAAAATGCATTTTTTAAGTACCTTACTATAAAGTCGGTTTAAATCGACTTTAAGTTTTTATTTTTTGATTTTTTTGTTTTGTTTTCTTGAGAAATGACAGATGATGCCGCTTTAAAGGCACACGTGAGTTTTAAAATAAACCGCCCATTAGTAAGAACATAAAAGAACTGCATTCAGACATACATACATATGTACAAGTACGTTCATCAAATGCAATTAAAAGAAGGCACAAGCCTCCTCCGGTAACACCACAAAAACAACAATTATTTAAACCTATAACTCAAACTAACAAATGTGTCAAATGTTAAATAATCAACAAATTCAAATACTGAATCACTAAACCACACATAAGTAACACAAATACTTATTCCAATGCATTTACTTGCACTCAATCATCATCATCGTTGTTGCATGCCACCACAAAACTAACAAGAGATTGAAAAATTAGAAAAAAAATTAAACATAACTAGAAAAATCGTAATTTATCACAGCAGGTAATTTTTGAATTTCTTTTAGAATAACACGATGTCAGCGTGGACGTAGTAAAAAAAAGAGTTATGAGTAAGTTAAATCTTACTACTCCTCCGCTGAAGCAGGAAATTAATGAATTGCTAATGTTTTGATTTTTGGAGTTCATTAGTCTCAGAAATTTACTTCCTAATTTATGATGAGTTTTTTGAAAACGCATGTTTGAGTGTAGTTTAGAATTGAGTGATGTATTTAGAAGATTATGTAATGAAATCACGAACAAGTTATTATATTAAATCTAGTTACTTTATAGTCGAATAAAAGCACGACGTTTATCAATTTATAAGTATTAATTTATAAGTATCGGGTTATTTTTTTTTTTTTTTTTGCAAACAAATCTAATAAAAATAAGAAATTTTTGAAAAATTTCGTATAAAAATAAGAAATTTTTGAAAAATTTCCTACAAAAATAAGAAATTTTTGAAAAATTTCCTATAAAAATAAGAAATTTTGGAAAAATTTCCTATAAAAATAAGAAATTTTTCAAAAATTTCCTATAAAAATAAGAAATTTTTGAAAAATTTCCTATAAAAATAAGAAATTTTTGAAAAATTTCCTATAAAAATAAGAAATTTTTGAAAAATTTCCTATAAAAATAAGAAATTTTTGAAAAATTTCCTATAAAAATAAGAAATTTTTCAAAAATTTCCTATAAAAATAAGAAATTTTTCAAAAATTTCCTATAAAAATAAGAAATTTTTGCAAAATTTCCTATAAAATAAGAAATTTTTGAAAAATTTCCTATAAAAATAAGAAATTTTTGAAAAATTTCCTAAAAAAAATAAAAAAAAATTTGAAAAATTTCCCATTAAAATAACAAATTTTTGAAAAATTTCTTATAAAAATAAAAAACTTCCCATAAAAGTAAGAAATTTATGAAAAATTTCCTATAAAAATAAGAAATTTTTGAAAAATTTCCTATAAAAATAAGAAATTTTTGAAAAATTTCCTATAAAAATAAGAAATTTTTGAAAAATTTCCTATTAAAATAAGAAATTAAAAAAAAAATCCTATAGAAATATGAAATTTTTAAAAAAGTTCTTATGAAAATTAAAAATTTTTGAAAAATTTCTTATTAAATATGAAATTTTTGAAAAATTTCATATAAAAATAAAAAAAAATTTTAAAATTTTCTATAAAAATAAGGAATTTTTGAATAATTTACTATCAAAATAAGAAATTTTTGAAAATTTCCTTTAAAAAAAAAGAAATTTTTCAAAACTTTGCTATAAAAATAAGAAATTTTTGAAAAATTTCCTATAAAAATAAGAAATTTTTCAAAACTTTCCTAAAGAAATGAAATTTTTTTCGAAAATTTCCTTTAAAATAGGAAACTTTTGAAAATTTTTCTTAAAAAAATAAGAAATTCTTGAAAATTTTCTTAAAAAAATATGAAATTTTTGAAAAATTACCTATAAAAATAAGAAATTATTGAAAAATTTCCTATAAAAATAAAAATGTTTAAAAATGTCTTATAAGAAATAAGAAATATATAAGAAATTTTTGAAAAATTCCCTATAAAAATAAGATATTTTTTTTTTTAAATTTTCCTATAAAAATAAAAAACATATCAAAAAGTTCCTACGAAAAAAAAAGTTTGAAAAAAATTTCCTAAAAAAATGAGAAATTTTTTAAAAATATCCTTTAAATAAAAAATTTTTGAACACTTTAATATAAAAAAAGAAATTTTTGAAAATTTCTTACAAAAAAAAAGATTTAAAAAAATTTAATATAAAAATAAGAAATTTTTGAAAAATTTTTTGTAAGAATAAGAAATTTTTTAAAAATTTCCTATAAAAATAAAAAATGTTTGAAAAATTTCCTATAAAAATAAGAAATTTTTCAAAAATTTCCTATTAAAATGAGAAATATTTGAAAAATTTCCTATAAAAATAAGAAATTTTTGAAAAATTTCCTATAAAAATTAGAAAGTTTTGAAAAATTTCCTATAAAAATAAGAATTTTTGATAAACTCCCTATAAAAACAAGAAAATTTTTAAAAATTTCTTATAAAAATAAGAAAATTATTAAAAATTTCCTATAAAAATAAGAAATCTTTGAAAAATTTCCTATAAATAACAAATTTCTGAAAATTTTTCTATAGAGATAAGAAATTTTTGAAAACAATTAAAAAAATATATTTTTGAAAATTTTCTACGAAAATAAGAAATTTTTGAAATATTTCCTATAAAACTAAAAAATTTTCGAAAAATTTCGAATAAAAAATTTCCTATTAACATAAGAAATTTTTAAAAAATTTCCTATAAAAATAAGAAATTTTTTAAAAAAAAATTTTTTAAAAATAAGAAAATTTTAAAATAGTCCTATAAAAATAACAAAATTTTGAAAAAATATCTATAAAAATAAAAAAATTTTGAAAATTTCCTTAAAACTAAATTTTTTAAAAAAATTTTGAAAAATTTGTGAAAAAACCAAAAAATTTTTAATTTCTTTAAAAATATAGAAATCTTTGAAAAATTTTCTATAACAATAAGAAATTTTTGAAAAAAAATTTTGGAATATTTCTATAAAATAAATGAATTTTTGTAAAATTTCCTATAAAAATAAGAAATTTTAAGGATGTTTCCGTAAAAAAAACAAAATTTTAACCATTTCCTAAAAAAAATAATAAAAAAAATTCCTATATTTTAAGACCCATTTTTGTCGTACGCTTTGCATTAGAATATGTTAGAAAAATTACTTTATTCTGTTATTTGATAAAAATTAAAGATTAATGTCCTAAATTAGCTTGAACTTGAAAAATACTTATATAAAAGCCCATTTAATCATCATTAATTTTCTATAACTAATGATTAAAGTCCATAAAATATTATATAATTAATAGTATTTTAACAAATTTTGTTTCTCACTTTAAACTTAATCATTTATTCCACATGAAACTAAAATATAATATAAATCACATTTTAATCATTTGTTCAAAGAACTAGAACAAACGTGCATTAATAAGCAAACGCCTTCAAATTCAATAATAAGGTACCAAAGAGCACAAGAAAATGGACCCATTCCAATAAAAAGCAACAAAAAAAAAAAAAAACAACAACAAGAACATGCAATGTCATGGTCTATGCCTTTGGTATTTTTCACACTTCAAGGCTGTCACTTGGCGTATTTTTATAAAGACACTAATGGGAATCTGTTTAACACAACGTCACACATGCCTCCTGCCACCAGACAGACGACAAATAGCACGACACAATAAAAGAACAACAAAAACTACAACAGAACACAACACAGCCACAATCACCAAATCCAGAAAAACGAAAGAAAAATATCTATTGAAAAATGATCTCATATTATTAAGGTCCCCAGTCCTACAAGTCTCTTCTTTGTATAAATTAATTCTTTCTTTTTTATTATTTCAAAAATAAAATGCTAGAAGCAATTCAATTACGTTTGTTTAGACAATCGAAGGCAACTAAAAGAAACGTTCAAACATTTCCTTCATGTTCGAGGAGTACTAGACTTGGGTGCGTGTAACCACATCAATGATCGTTGTGGTGATACTTTAATGAAGGAATAAAAGAATAAATGAGAAGGAAAAAAAAATAACTTAAATGATGATGTTGCAGTTGTAGTTTGTGCTACTTGAAGTGTTGCAGCTCAGAGTTTTGCTTGGGGCAACATATGTCAAGGTATTAATAATGATGAAATTATTGAGGAAATTGATTGGATGCCTGGAATTCCTTAAAAGATATTCTACAGCAATGCCATGGAAAGTTAATATGTGAATATAAATTTAATAGGCAATTGTTGGTTTCATATTGCATTTCATTTGTAGGTGGGTAGTTTAAAAATGATTTAAAATGCGGGTAATATGAAAAGTTATGTTCAAAAGTTAATCGGTTCCAACAAATATTGGTAAGATATGAATAAGTTCGTTATGTGTTAAATGAGCATTATATCTTATATAAGTTGTCATTTAATATGATAAATTAAATAAGAAATTTTTAAAAATTTCCGATAAAAAAAGAAATTTTTTTAAAATTTTCCTATAAAAAAATGAAATTTTTTGAAAAGTTTTCTTATAGAAATAAGAAATTTTTGAAAAACTTCCTATAAAAATAAGAAATTTTTGAAAAATTTTCTATAAAAATAAGAAATTTTTGATAAATTTCCTATAAAAATTAAAAATTGTTGAACAATTTCCAATAAAAAATAAGAAATTTTTGAAAAATTTCTTTTAAAAATAAGAAATATTTGGAGTATTTCCTATAAAATTATGAAGTTTTTAGAAAATTTTCCATAAAAATAAGCAATTTGTAAAAATTTCCTTTAATTTCTTATAAAATTTTTATTAAAATAAGAAATTTTTGAAAAGTTTTTTATAAAAAATAAAATTTTTGAAAAATTTCTTATAAAAGTAAGAAATTTTTAAAAAGTTTCCTATAAAAATATGAATTTTTTTTAAAAATTTCATATAAAGATAAAAATTTTTTTAAAAAATTTCTATTAAAATATTTTTTTTTTATATTTCCTATAAAAATAAGAAACTTTTTGAAAATTTCCTATAAAGTATAAAATTTTTGAAAAATTCCTATAGAATTAATAAATTTTTTGAAAATTTCTAATAAAAATAATAAATTTATTGAAAATTTTCTTTAAAATTTAAAAATTTTTGAAAAATTACCTATAAAAATTAGAATTTTTTTTGAAAAATTTAAAAAAAATAAAAATTTTCTTATAAAAAAAAAACAAATCCTTTTAAAAATTTCCTATAAAAATAAGAAATTATTGAAAAATTTTCTATAAAAATAAGAACTTTTTGAAAAACTTAATATAAAAATAAGAAAATTTTGAAAAATTTCCTATAAAATTAAGAAATTTTTTAAAAATTTTCTATAAAAATAAGAACTTTTTGAAAAATTTCTTAAAAAAATAAGAAATTTTTGAAAAATTTCCTACAAAAATAAGAAATTTTTAAAAAATTTCCTATAAAAAAAAGAAATTTTTGAAAGATTTTTCAAAAATTTCCTATAAAAATAAAAAATTTTTGAAAAATTTTCAAAAATTTCCTATAACAAGAAATGCTTTAAAAATTTTCTTTAAAAATGAGAAATTTTTGGAAAATTTTCTATAAAAATAACAAATTTTTGAAAAACTTCTTTCAAATTTTTAAAGAAAGTTTTTCAAACATTTTTAAAACAATAAGATTTTTTTTATAATAAGAAATTTTTGAAAAAAAATCCCTTAAAAATTAAACAATTTTTAAAAATGTTCTATCAAAATAAGAAATTTTTGTAAAATTTCCTATACAAATAGGAAATTTTTGAAAAATTTCCTATTAAAATAGGAAATTTCGTATTTAAATAGGAAATTTTTAAAAAATTTTCCATAAAAAGAGGAAATTTTTGAAAAATTTCCTATCAAAATAGGAAATTTGAAAAAATTCCTATAAAAATAGAAAATTAAAAAAAATTCTCATAAAAATAGTAAATTTTTTATGAAATTAGAAAATTTTTCAAAAATTTCCTATAAATATAGGAAAATTTTGTCAAAATTCTTATAAGAGTAAGAAATTTTTTAAAATTTCCTATAGAAATAAAAGCCTTTGAAAAAATTTCTACAAAAATATGACATTTTTGAAAAAAATTTTCTATAAAACTAAGAAATTTTTGTAAAACTTCCTATAAAAGTAAGAAATTTTTAAAAATTTCCAATAAAAACAAGAAATTTTTGAAAAATTTTCTATAAAAACAAGAAATTTTTGAAGAAGATTTTTAAAATTAAAATTTTATCCTCTAAATAACTACTTCCTGTTTTCTTAGTCACTTACAGATCCGACTACGTCTCACCATTCTCAATACGAAACGGAAGTGTGGGTGGCGGAGTCTAACGAATCGAGTGTTTACAAAGTGTGCGCATACGAAACCAATTGTAAAAACAAAAACTCTTCAATAACTCAGACAATTTTCCAGCAATTTCTTAGATACCCTCCAAATAAGATCAATTTTCTAAGGCTGCTACCGATATGTAGCATAAATATAAAGTTCATTGCCTCATGACTTCACACAAACGATACAAAAGATACGTTTCAATATAATCACGAACCCGTCGATACTCGTATGTGTTGCATGTGTTTATTTTTTATGGATTTTGAAATGTTCGAAAACAAATCGAAAGGAAATTAACATATTCTTGGGATCACTTAAAATAGATAATGTACTCTAAACAAATATAAATCTTTTCTGGAGTTTTATTAAATTTCTTTCAATAGTTTTTCTCATTTCTCCTTCTAACAGCTAAAATTCTAAACAAAAGAAATTTATGAGGAAATTCCAATTGTTTATTTGCTTAATAGTTTTGTCTGTTCTTTGGATTTATTTTCGGGTTAATTTTAATCTTTTAATTGTGGATATTTTAAATTTAGATATACAAAATTTTGTATAAACATCTGCATTTTATCATTCATATTGTTGAGGTAATTATTATCATAATGATTATTTTTCCGTGTCATACCATTTAATTTTAATAAATATTTACGAACTCTTTGTATTTTGTTAATGTTTGGAAAATTTAAAAATGTTTATGTTTATTTCATGGAATTATTAAATACTTTATAATATCTCATAATTTAAAATACTTTTATATTTGAGCCTTAACGAAGAGAAATATAGACATTAACATTTAAAGTGATTTTTAGGCCTTTGGAATTTTTGAAATAATTGACGCATCATTAAATGGAATTTGTTTTTTCGCTTAATTTAGTTTTTACATTGATGACTTGTCAAAAGGTTTTTGGTTAAAAGAGTTTAATGAACTTGAATATATTTTTTCAAAAAAAAAAAAAAAAAAAAAAAATGGCAAAATATCTATAAAGCTATATAGGG